>VWZK01011963.1:296636-405348 GCA_013396935.1 Baryphthengus martii
TTTTTTTTGTACCTCAGTAAAGAATTCCTGGACACCTACTGGGGTGTGCTATAGAAAATATTACTTTAAAACTGGGTGAAAACATGATGCTGAAATACAGTGAGTATATTTAAAACCACAAAAATATGAAGAAACTTCAACAGTGAAAAACATTAAAAGAAGACATGAAAGGATAGGTAAATAGAATGAAGGAAAAACCAGCCATCGGATAGTTTCTTTCCCTATATTTGAACATTTGGATTGAAATGAAAAAGAGATCACTGAGCAAATTTTATAGACTGTGTGGTAGAGTAAAAAGGAAACAAGAAATATTAATGCAATTATAGTAGTTGTATTGAAAAGATGAAACATTGATCATGAAGAATTTCACATAACCTGGTATTGACTGGTCTATATAATACATAATGGAAATAATTGTTCTTGAGCAAGTTCGACTCTCAATAGTGACAGCGATTGAAGTTTGCATTCAGAAGGAGGAGTTGAAGAAGCTGGGCTTATTCACAAGAACAAAAGAAAATTGTAGTGACCTAATTCCAGCTTTTGTTGTGCAGAATATACCAGTATTGATAGCAGGACAAATTACTTTCACTGTCAGACATGAAAGCAAGATTCACGTGATGCCACTGTGTTGCACTACTCTTGCTTTCAAATAGGTCTTAAATACCTCAGGAACAGGTGATGTATTGCTCCAAAGAACATTATGGTTCATCATTTTCTGAGAAACTGATGTGACTTTTTGTGGGATTATGTGCTGTGCTTTCTGCACTGACGTGTGGTAAGACCATTCCTTGAAATGCAGCGCCCTTCCATTTTTCGGCCTGTATCATCCGTCCTGCATGGACCTGTGTGTGCCATGAAACTTGTACCTTGTCTGATGTATTCCTGCACTGAAGTTTGTGTTTAGGCTTTTGTTGGTCACTAACTGAGGGTAAAGGCCTCCACATTTTCCCAGGTTTTTAAGAACATTCAGTACTTTTTCAGAGTTAATCTCAAAGACAGCAACAGTCAATAAGCTTTATGCATTTTAGTAGAAGCAGAGCAGTGTAATTGGAGGCAAGGGCTAGCTACCAAACTGACAGTTATTTGGTACAGGTGCTAACAGTTACTTGTGTGATTTGTTTTTTTTAAACAAAGACAGGGTCTTTGTTTTCATGTTACTGACATAATCCCATGTGGGACATGTGAAATATTAATCCTTCTGCAAGAGAGTTTCTCTTGAAGTGCCTGTATGTATAAAAAATGGCAGACAGCAGCATAGACCTCCCTCCCTGCTTCCTTGATGTCTGAGGCCTTATTTGCAATGGAAATGCACCCATGTCCTTGTAGCACAAGTGTTCTCAGATGGTGATATACTGGAAAGGGCTGGGGTTTATATGAATGGCCCAAGCAATAACTTTGCCTCAAATTCCTTTATGTGAAAGATGAACGTGGCGTTTCACTCATGAACATGGGTAAACTGGTTCCCTTCACCATTCCCTGCTGCATAATCTTTTATCATAATTCACAAACTCTTGAAAAGGGTTTGCACACTTTCACCTTCTCTCTGATTATTACTCTGGTAGCAGTGGTTTGTGGTTTAGATACAAATGCAAACTGGCCACTGCTTTTTAGTTTCTATTTTCATGTACAGCTCCTCAGTGTTGACTTTCTTGCCATGCCATTGCACATCTCTTTATGAATAAAAGCACAACTTTTACCAAGGTCTATACCAGTGTCACCATTAGTTGTACAAAGAAAAAGTTATACCTCCTATTGTTCTGCAAATGCCATTAAACTCTTGCTGTCCCAAGAAGCCATCAGCCAGCTATGCCAGTGCAGTTGGCAGTAAAATGAGAGAATATGTCCAGCTAAGCCAGTGCAATCAGCAGTAAAATGAGAGAATAAGTGCTTTAGTGACTGAATTTATTACGTACTGACACCAGGCTATGCCCTCCATAAGATTCTCCAATAAAATCTCCCTTGTGGATAGAGTTAGACTTGTGTGCAGAATCAAAGGTTCATTTTGAAGTCTGTGACTTCTTCGAGACATTGCCTTACCCTGGGTGAGGTTGCATTTGAGGATAGCGACCTATTCTGAATGGGGCCACCATTTCAATTCAAAATAGAGAGCGTGTGTGACGTGAAAACCTAAAGCAAATGAGAACTGGAGTGAAGGTTGTGAGAAGAGGAGATAATTGTGCTGGGAAGAGTTCTGAGAAGAAATGAGGAGAAACTCTTAGGAATTCTTAGGATGCCTCAATGTGGAAACCTCAGGCAGATTGTAACTTATTCCTTCATATCATCCTTTCAGCTATAAAAACTACTGTAGTAGATTACAGTAAAGCTTTCTGAGTATTTTTAATGATATCTTAAGAAAAAATTAAAGAAAATTAACTGACAGGGCTGGGATCAGGAACTTGACAAAATTCAGAAGTGGTGTGTTAGGAAGATACTATTCTCTCACATGATATGGTCTTTATACTAAAATATTTCGTAGACTCATAGAATGTCTCAAGCTGGAAGGGTCTCATAAGGATCATTGAGTCTAACTCACTGCCTCACGCAAGACTACCTAAAACTAAACCTTATGACTAAGAGCATCATCCAGATGCTTCTTTAGCTTGCCAGGCTTGGTGCTGTGACCACTTCCCAGGGGAGCCTGGTCCAGTAACTGACCACCCTCTCAGTGAAGAATGTCTTCCTGATGTCAAATTTGAACTTCCCCTTACCGAGCTTCATGCCATTCCCTCATGTCCTCTCACTGGTCACCAAAGAGAGGACATCAGCACCTCCCCATGTGCTGCCCCCCTCGAGGAAGTTGTAGACTGTAATGACCTTCTCTTCTCCAAGCTGAACAAACCAAGCCACTCATCCTAAGTCTTGTCCTCAAGGCCTTTCACCATCTTGGTCACCCTCTTCTGGACACACTGAAATAGCTTGATTTCCTTCTTATATTGAGGTGCCCAAAACTGCACACAATACTCAAGGTCTTCTGCTTCCCTGAGGGAAGACAGAGTGGATAGTAGGCATGCGCACACACACACAAGCTCCCAGGTTATCAAGGACTGTTTCAAATGCAGGCTCATCCAGATGTAAAATATAACTACATTTTAAGTGTCAAAAAGTAGCATCACCTCTAGATAGGTCCTAGCACAGTTAATGGAGAGGTGTAACTGGAAAGCATGTGAGACACATTGGTGTACACTAGTATATGTATAGAAAGGCACGTTCTCATTAGAATTATTTGTGAACCTTTTTAGCTACAAATTACTTGAGAAGTATTATATTTTGATGATACAGTTCTAATCAGACAAAACAAACTATATGAATCCCATTCTGCACTTAATAGCTCCTGTCTGTCAGACGGGAAGCTCTCAATGTGCTCTTCTGTCTCTTTAGGAAACCATCTAGGGAGCTAATGAATAAACTTAAATGGAAGGAGGAGGTCTATAGAACATGGAAGAAGGGGCTGACCGCTTGGGAAGAATACAAGGAGATTGTCAGAGGGTGCAGGGATACGACAAGGAAAGCTAAGGCCTCCTTAGAACTAAACCTGGCAAGAGAGGTCAAGGACAACAAGAAAGGCTTTTTTAAGTATGTTGGAGGCAAAAGCAAGTCCAGAGGAAATGTGGGCCCACTGCTGAATGAAGTGACTGAGGATACAGAAAAGGCGGAGCTACTGAATGCTGCCATTGCTGTAGTCTTTACTGCTAAGGCCTGCTCCCAGGTGTCCCAGACCCTTAAGACCACTGAGGAAATCTGGAAGAAGGAAGATTTTGCCTTTGTTGATGAGGATTGGGTCAGAGATCAGTTAGGCAAATTGAATATCCACAAGTCCATGGGCCCTGATGGGATGCACCTGCGAGTGCTGAGAGAGATGGCAGATGTCATTGCTAGGCCACTCTCCATAATCTTTGAAAGGTCCTGGAGGATGAGAGAGGTGCCTGAGGACTGGAGGAAGGCCAATGTGATTCCAGNCCTGGTGGACAAGAGGATGACCATGAGCTGACAATGCGCCCTCGCGGCCAGGAGGGCCAATGGCATCCTGGGATGCGTTGAAAGGAGCATGGCCAGCAGGTCGAGGGAAGTTCTCTTCTCCCTCTACTCTGCGCTGGTGAGGCCTCACCTGGAGTACTGGTTCCAGTTCTGGGCACCCCAGTTCAAGAAGGACAAGGAACTACTGGAGAGAGTCCAGCGCAGAGCCACTAAGCTTATTAAGGGAGTGGAGCATCTCCCTTCTGAGGAGAGGCTGAGGGAGCTGGGTCTCTTTAGCTTGGAGGAGAGGAGATGGAGGGGTGACCTCATCAATATTTATAAATATGGAAAGGGCGAGTGTCAGGACGGAGCCAGTCTCTTCTCAGTGATGTCCAATGACAGGACAAGGGGCAATGGGTGCAAACTGGAGCATAGGAGATTCCGTGTAAACACAAGGAAACACTTTTTCACAGTGAGGGTGACAGAGCACTGGAACAGGCTGCCCAGAGGTTGTGGAGTCTCCTTTTCTGGAGACATTCAAAACCTGCCTGGACACGTTCCTGCATGATCTTTTCCAGGTTCCTGATATGGCAGGGGGGTTGGACTCAATTATCTTTCGAGGTCCCTTCTAGCCCCTAATATTCTGTGATTCTGTGATCTTCTTCATGCCTTCTAAAGACTTTCTCCAGAACATCTTCATTCTTCACTATGCACTTCTGAGGCCATTGTGCTTTACTGGGGTAACCAAGTCTGCTAGACCCTTTTTATTTATTCTCTATGGTACAAATCATACTGCTCTTTTTATGCTGCTGCTGTACTTCAGATGCAGTCAACAGCAAATGTTGATGACTTCTGTCAGGCCCTGCATCTCTCTATATGTCTTCTGTTCTTTATTTCTTCCTCCCTGCTCCATAATTTTCTGTAAATGCTATTTATTGCATACTGTGGTCAGCATTCTGCCGGATCAATCTCCCTGTGTTTCATTACGCTGTGCTGAAGTGTAGCTGAGCAGTTAACAGAAGCTGCATGCTCACAGAACCTTGCTATGGGCCTTTGTTTTTTTCTCCAGCATGAATGTTGGATCATTGAATATCAGCTGAATTTGAAATTTACCTGAATACATTTTACTGTTCCGGAGAGATTACACAATTGCCCTGATTAGTAGCAGCATTTTGTAATACCACTTAAGGCCTTATCACAGTGGAATACTGCCAGTAATAGTCTTTAATTCACTTATATGTACCAATTCATCTCTGTCAGATTTCTATTAATTTCTTTGCTGTTTTACTTAGTACCTATTCCCTATGTAATAAAGCATGATTTCCACATTTACGTAGCCAAAATATATAAATAAATAAAAATTATGTCTGCAGCAAATCAACTGTGTCCCTTGATTTGAGACAACTGTGCCATCTCTCCATTTACGTTCATATTTAATCCACTTTTCACAAGTTAATGTATTTAGGAGATTCTAGGTGGGTCAAGTGACCAAGGGGCAGTAACAGTTTTACTGAGTAATTTAGATTAAAAGTTTCAGGATTGGGTTAGGTATATTAACTGCAATGTGGAGGATAGTTGTAGAATTAAAACTCTGTGTATTCGTGCAAGCACATATGTGCATACGCACTTCAGAAAAGCCACAGTATATTCAACATTAATTTTTTTCATTAGAATTATGACCAACCTCTGTTACAAGGATGATTGCCAGAGGGGTAAAGAGCAGAATTGCTGCATGCACCATTTTGTTCTATCTGGTACCAATTTCACAGTGTACTGGAAGATCTAAACGGTTGGATTCAGGAGTGGTGCTCCGTATTTGTGCGATGAATCAGTGTCTGTGGTTGCTGTTGAAGCAGATCCAACTGTGTATTTGTTGTTTCTTTTTCATTTTTAGGATCGGTACAAAGCATCAAGAGTTACGGCAAAAGCAACTGAGAGGCCTGGGTGATTATTGTGCTGGTCCTGGAGGTCCTGACATTGATGATGATGAGGTGGATCCAAATTATGCCAGAGTAAACCACTTCCGAGAGGCTTATCCAGCAGCAAACTTCTACAGGCCATCATCACCAGCAGTAGCAGAAACCTTTGCATATCCACGTGATTCTCCTTCAGCACCATTGGAGAGGGAGCACTTGGAAGGACTATATGCAAAAATAAACAAGCAGCACTACCCACAGCCTCCTGGTGACAGGTAATATTACCAGCTGGCATTACAATGATAGCTTGGTCCAGAGGGAGCCTGGGGCTAGGCAGGGCAGGGGGGAATGTTCAGATGCCCCAAACCCCTGTATTTACTGACTAGAAAGCCATGGATTTTCTCTTAACCAAAACTATGATTTGCTGCAGCAGTTACCCCCGAAGCATCTGAGCAAGGCAGCAGTCAAACAGAAATCATTAAAGAAAAGTCCATATTTCACAAGCAGAATGAATGAACTGACTCCAGTCCAATTCCCGCTCTGCTGAGAGAGTGTTTTTTCCTCTTTCAATAGGGAAAAGTTCTTACCCTGGAGCAAAAATAATCTCTGTTTTCAGGTCCCTTTCGATCCTGCTGATCATCAAGTGCCTATTAGTAACAGCTTTTGTGTGATAGCATGATGTATTGCATATGTTTATGGTTTAGTTTTCCCCAGCTGTGTGATACTACGCACTTTCAATTAGTTTGGGGAGAGGACTGGGAATCATGACATTTTTATGCAGACTGCGAAGTGTGGCTTCACAAGACTGATTGCCTTTCACAGCCTTTCCAATAACCAAGTGGGAAGGAAAGAGCAATTTTTAATCCTTACTGTCAAGCTTCCAGGTTGATAGCATGAAAGAAAGATGTTCAAGATTTTTCCTGGGTTAAAAAGAAAACAGAAATTCCTTTGAGTTGATGATGTACCCACCAGTAGGATGATTTTAAAACTGGTTGCTTCTGGAATTTGAGGCTAAAAGGACATAAGAGGCTTCATTACTATCATGACATTTATATATCAATGCTGTGTTTTTTCAAACCAACATACGAGTGCGTAGGCAAGATACATAAGTCTATATGAAGAGCTGACAAAGTCAGATGTGGGGGACTTGAAAAATTGTTCACGCTTTGAGTTCATATTACAGTCTGTAGTGTCTCCCCATAGCCTCAGTCTGTGCTATGTGATACCATACTTGTTAATTTTGGAGAAATATGTGAGCACAGATATAGGGCTGTTTTCAGTTTGTGGCATCATCGTACTTTAAAAACATCTACTGAGTCATTGTTATAAATAGTAATGAAACACTTCTGCCATAAATCTAAGTTTTTAGCAGAGAATGGGCCAAGTATCTCTCTCTTTCACCTAAATACAGTATGGTAGAGATCTTTTCAAACACAGTGACGTTGCTAATTTTTTTATTCCTTATTAACCCTTCCCCTACTGCATAAGGGTGAAGATAGTGAAATAAGAGGAAGTAATCTCAACTTTTTGCTGTCTTGTGGATTTTGTTTTCCTGGAAGTCTTTGGGTGATTGCCACTGAAGTCGCACGAATGTTTGTCTGTAGCAAAGATGTCAGAAACTAAGCTCATACTACCTCAGTAAACCAAGATCTAAGAATTCCCAGCAGAAGGGAGTCTAAGTCACGTTCATGTATTTTTCAAATATAAATATATACAGATGTAATTCAATTGGAGTAAGATACTGTCATAAAGATTGCTTCCTCATTTTGGTTTTAACAGAGCTTTATAGCTTTACATTTTGAAAATGCCATCCATTTTGAAGTGTAGTCTATACACTGTTTTTCCATACAGCGAAAAGAAATGCTGAAGTCTTTCCCTCTGGCCTCTTTTATTTGGTTGGTTGTATTGTGGGTGTAACTGCACTGAATAAACTCTTGGCTTGCTATGTGGACAAGATTTCAGTCCCAATCAGATTTGCTTTCAGTGTTGGGATCCTGGATTTTAGTGTAGATTTAGCTGCAACTTTATGATAGCATGATAACACTGAAAAACTAGAACCAAAACATCTCACAGGCAAGAAAAGTTACCTCATATCTGAGCTGGTCAGAAGTCATGCTGGGAGGCTGTTCCATCTGTGTTGATTCTGTCCTGAAAGACAAACAGTCCACAACAACTTTGCTTTGTTGAATTTCTCAGGCTTGTAGAGGCTGTTTAACCAGATTAGGAAAAAAATAGGAAATGTGGGATTCTTATTAGGCTGCCTTTGTTCTTTTTTAAAGTCTTTCTTTCCTTTCTCTCGGAGACAAAAAGGTTGTTGTAATTCACCAGCAGAAATGTGCCAAATGTGAATAATTTTATGTGAATTTATGCAATGGGTCATGGGGTCTCAGCCAGCGGTTTTTGAATATAGTGGCAACTTCAGGCAAGGAAATCTCTGTGCTAGAGGGAGAGTATTGAAAAGAGAAAGAGATGTGGAAAGAAAAATCCCTGGATAACATGTTAATTACAAAAACAAATCTGCTTTCAAGGGTCAAGTATGAAAACTACCTTGTCTGACTCAAAATGATGGGAAGGGGCTATAATGGATGCTTATTAGCCAAACCAAAGTTATTTTGTGTTTTCAGGGCTGAACATTTATCAGCACATTTGTCATGTAATAGCTCATGCTTTGGTCTTGCTAATGCATGCATGCTCTCTCTCAAAGTTTTGCTATTAATTTTACTCCAGATGGATGGCTTTTTCTCCCACCTCTGACTCTCAACTTGTAATACAGTGTATGGAGACTTGGTCATCGACCAAAGTAAATGGGTTTTGGGGTAGAAGAGGTATTTAAGCACAGATAGAACAGATTATTTCATTTTGGTCTGGAATTCCAGTTACGTGTCATTATAACAGAGAATTAACACTCGTCATTTGAAGCAAGAAATTCATTTTTATTTTGTTTTATTTTTACAGAAGTGTGTATTAACATCACTATGCCTTTTAAAATTTAGAGGCCAATTGTGAAGTAGGATATTTAGTGGTCAGATTAAGTGTTGTTCACAATTTGCATACACTTACCTTCCCTTTTCTCATCACCACAATCTGTCGAGTGTTCCTGATTCATTCTTCTTAGTAGATTCACAGTTCAAACTGAGACTCTCCCTCAGTATGCAGAAAAGTAATAGACTGCACATGTATGAACTCTGTTGCTTTAATCTTTATGAAGAATGTTTGCTGCCTCCAAGCACTGCTTCTCAGGGCACACACAGACCTGCTTCACACTGCTGTTTGCATGCTGATGTCCCCTTTGCCTCCACTTGCATCTGGCATCTCAGGGGTTTTTTGCTTTGGGTTTTTTGGGGGGTTTGCTTCGTGTCTCATTTGCAACTGTTGTGTAACGTTCTTCTGCACTGCTTCACAATTGTTGATTTTCATTCCAACAATGACTATATTCAGTGAAATAGATGTAATTTTTTGTGTATATTTTGCTGAAAGCTTTGGAATCTGAACTGAGAGGTGCTATATAAATGTAAATTGTCCTTATTAATGAATATAGCGAAAGCATTAGCATGATCAGTGTATTCTGTGAATGTTAAGTTAGAGAGAGTGGAGAAAAAAATTAGCTGGCAAAATCACACATTTCTTTGTAAATCAAGCATTCTTCTGTTTATTTCTAATTAGCCACAATTTTCTGTAATGCAAATGGCATCCCAAAGGATGGTGCAGCCTGCACAGCCACCTTGTGCAGCTGGGGAACTCGCAGGGTCTTTGCCTGAGAGGCTGTACGTTTCCCCAGCCTGCAGCAGAGGCTGGGTGATCTGTGGCCCATGTGTTCTGAAAGGAGCGGTAAGTCACATCTCTCTGAGTGTAGTCATCAAGCCTATACCATGACAGTGCTGAGTTGCACTCTGGCAGAACCTGGGTGTCAGACCAAAGCCAAAAGAGCATATGCACAGCACTATTATCACTTAAATGTCAGGCATGTCACATGGTGCAACCCTTTCTCAAGTTTCAAATAAGCTGTTTCCTCTTTTTTTTCCTCCTTTAAACATGGTGCTGTCAAATATATCCAAACACCCCGAGTACATCTCCAGAAAGGTCCTAGAGACTTCACTCGGCTTACTTTCTCAGCCCAGAACTACGAAACATTTCAAGTCTGATGCCAAACTCATTGCCAAGTATAAATCTTCATTTATTTATGTGTTTTGTCTTGGGGAATTTCAAAGTGCTGGTCTGACAAAAACAAATACAGATTTTCTTTGTTTAGCAAGAATAGATTCAGAACCATATCTTACCTTGTTGCAGATTTTTAAAAATACTAATAAAAAACCCAGCACTGCTTTATTACATAGGAGTAGAGTCCAAAGCCCCAGTCTGATCCAGCTTTTTGTTTTTGGAGATGCTATGTTGGGTCCCACTGTTCGAGATCCTGTACTCTACAATGTTAATTAATTAATTGAAAATTGGATCTTCCTTATTTCAGGGAGAAAATTTCCTTATGGGGACTCTTGCACTCTTCCAGAATGTTTAAACTAGCAGCATACAAAGTTGAAAACGGGGAAATGAGACTCACACCTCTGTGCAACTCTAACTCTGCCCCTCACATCCCTCCCTCAGAGCTGGCCAGAGTCATGAGAGAGAGGGGAAAAACATGGAGCAGTCTGCCTCTCCCTGGAAAAGATCAAAGGAAAATATTGCTGTGCGTGTCCTGAGAAATCAAATGGCAAATATAAGCTTAAGAGGAGAGTAAAAAGGTCCAGAGTTTGGAAATTCAACGAAGGGAGCATTTTTTACCAGAAAGCAGGCCAAATGTTTGTCTTTTGGGCAGAAATAGGTCTCTACCATCCTGCTCCATCCAAGACCATAGGAATCCAGAGCTGCACAATAAAGGCTTTGTTCAAAAAGGGCAAGTTAGGGTTGCCCAGGTATGTCTCGTAATCCAGAAACTGAAGTTTTCTTGTTCTCGGTTCAAAGTACTATAGGCATTGTTCATTGTGTGTTCATTTACATGAACATAATCTTTCATCAGTGACTAGCCAAAAAGCAGGCACTGCTGGAGAAGCGGGTAGTCCTTTACTCAGGAATGATAATTCTTTGAGTATTGTGGCGGCAAGGTAGCAATTGAGTGAGGCTGTGTAATATATACGTACCCTTTGCCACAAGTTGTGCTTGTACGGTACTTTTTGCTTCTCATACTATTTGCTATTTTCTTCCTCACAAAGGACAAATAGGTGCTGCATATTCACTGTCCTAACTACAGAAAATGTTGAATAACTGAACCTCCTGGGACACATTTAAGTGAGCCTTGGCTTTATTTCCCACCTATATGGAAAAAAAACTGAACTACTGGTAGCATTCAGGAAAAAGTTCTTTACAGATAAAGTTCAAATTGCTGTTTCTCAGGAACTCCTCATCTAGATCCTTCCAACTTTGGCACCCTAGCCCTGTCATTCTCTTCTCATGGAAACCCCAGGTTTCATGGAACTCATGTGATCCTGAGCATTTTAGAGCGTGTCTAAACAGAAGGAAGTTGTCAAACTTTAACCAGAGCAGGGCTGCTGCTGCCATGTAATCTGTGCGCACTTGTTTGAGGCCATGCGTTCTTCAGCAGAAATAAATTCTGTCAGGAACCATCGCAAATCTGCCTATGTACATCCTGGCTGTTAGGGTTTGCATTTGGATCACCTCACTTATTGACAGATGTGTAAAATTTTATATACTGCGCTCCCACAACTCCCTTGTGAGTGTCCTGCTGCAGATGCTGGTGAGCCTGAGTTTTGGCAGCTGTGTTAAGTATTCAGGTTTGTGGGTTGTATGGTTTTTTTTTTCCCTCCAGCCCTGTCTTTTCTTACGTGATATATTATCACATGGAATTATTTTGTGTAAATTCTGCTTCTTTATTGGTAATGTCCCATTCTTTCAGTCGTTTGGATGCAAACACAAAAGATAGGTCCCTGGAGAAAGAGCAGGTCTGTTACTGGAAGATGAGACCATACCAGAGGATACAGAGTGAAATGCAGATGGTGGTGTCAGCCTCTTAAATGTACAAATAAAGACAAAATGAGATCGTCCATGCAGCTGGAATGAAATCATATGGCCTTGCATGTGTTCCTGCCGTAGCATATTTCCTACTGTGAGCAAGAGATGCTAAATTTTGTCTTACGCAGGATGTTGTTTGACCAAAACCTCATATGTGCTTCTTCAATCAGCAGCAGCAGAATAATGTGTGTGTGTATTAATTTTTCTCTGCACAATATTTTTTAACAGAATACCATTTAATTTTAAATGCTAATATGTGTGTTTAGTTAATTAAGAAGCTAGAATTGATTCTAAGGCTGGTAAGCTCCAAGAAATAGAGAGGAAGATCATTGCACTTCTGCCCATAGATAGCTATTTGTGAACCAGCTGATAATGTGCAAAATTAAGATTTTGTAACTGGCATTTTAAATGAATGGTTAATGGATGAATATTAATTAAACAGAGTTGCTCAAAAGAGGAGCTGGTAGAATCTTGTTTATAGGCTGGTCACTTCCATACTTAAAGTGCAAACCCTAATAGCATGTGTTGTTTCCATTTAGTTGGCAAGCAATATAACTAGGATGTTTTCCTTGAACGAGGAAGTCTACCTGACGGGATGCGTAGGATGGATGGATGTAGCATTGTGTACTGTTTTCTTCTTCCTAATTAATATTCATCTGGTAGCAGCACAGACAGAGAAATGCATTTCCTCTGAGCATTTGGTAATCTTAAATAAAATCACTAAATCTTATTTTAATTATAGTGTGAGAGACATGGTTAAATCTGATGTGGTTCTGTTTTCCGGCTACTCTCCAGTAGTCTGTTCTATTTCAGGGTTTTCAAAATGTCTGGTTTTCCATTGCTTCAGGTTGTGTTCTGTCAGAATGAGTCTTTTGGCCTCACCAGTAGCTGTGTAGAGTTCAGTCAGGTTCATTCTGTACTGCAGTTTTGGTTAAATGAGTGTTAGTCTAGTCCTGTTTCCCTAATTGAAGACAAACAACAAGCAGAAGGTCATTATACTGCTCACAGTTGTGAGGCTTCTCCTTCCAGCAAGTCCTTTGCCGAGAAACTATTTGGTTTTCTTTTGTTTTCCCTTTTTCTCTGTCCAGTTCCCAATCATTTTGTTAACTATCTGCTGGTTTTCTCCCAGCTTCTTAACGCAGTCATTTTGCCTTATGATCTCCTAGCTTCTGGATATGCAAGTAGTTCCAGAGAAAGCCCTGATGACTTGGCCTTGTGCAAGCTTTGCTGTGTAGCCCAATGTAAGATGAATCTACATTGCTAACCTCAGGGAGCTTGCACTCTGTCCAAACCCGTGATTTTCAAAAAATCCTCTCCTAAGTTTATTCCTAGCTGCTACTAGTTAAACGGAAGAAAGAGATTCTTTCTTTCATTGTAGAGATAATCTTGGTTTAGTAAAACTGACCAGTAGATGAAGATACGGGATTTTGTTGTACTGGATTCTTAAGACTGCATACTACAAATCTGTCTTTCTTGAAGATGGAAGAGGTTGGACATGAGGAGCACAGGCCAGCTCATATGTATGAGCATCTGTATATTCAGACTCTGTGTGATGACTTGAGCTCACAGCAAGGTCTGTCCTGACTTTTCATTCTGTTGAGATAAATTAGTGACTTCTGATCAAACTATTTTTTTTTTAAATGGTCAAAGTTTAGTGGGAAACAAAGAATCATTTCCCTGAAATCTTAAAGTAATGCACAAGGGGTTAAGCTTGGAGGAGGGGTAAAAAGGGCTGTCACAGGACTGCTTCAAAATTCCGAGTAGCTCCAGTTAAGAGAGCAATGATACCTGTCTAGTAAGGATGGAGAAGTAACTCTTCGATGTGACAAGGAAAATGGACATAGACTTACTGGAGCCATGAGAAATGTTTTTAGTGTCTTCACTTCTATTTGAGGTTATCCAGTGGGACCTGTGCTAGCAGGGTCCTCTGAGCTACAGGTAAAGTAGTCCCCAGCCCTCATCCTCATGAAGCAGTGAGGAACATACCTGAGTCCTGAGAGTCAAGTGGCATCTCACAATTTCTCATACATTCTTAAACACTTGATTGGTTTTCTCAGTTCACCAGGAAAAACTCTTGACAGATGGCAGCACAGAGAACCCTGGGGCACACCCCAGACCTACCAGCATTGCCAGGTTTTGCTGCCACCAGGAACAATGCAGTAACTCTGGCAGGGTTTCTCAGTGTGACTGCTCATGTCGAAGCAAAGGGCTCAGAGCTATATGGTACTTGTACAGCTTAACTGTGTAGTGGAAACTGTTGCTACCTCTGCACAACCATAAGGTGTAGGGAATTGCCATACACTTATTTTTCTGCAGTTTAATTTACCCGGTGTTTGCGCTGGCAGATCTTTAAGATTTTCTGCTAATCTTCATTCTTCTGTTCCACCGAGTGACTTTGTTCTCAACGTAATACAATATAAAAGATCTAACAGGGCCTCAGATCTGACCTCAGAATGAGTCGATGGGAACCTTCTTATGGAGGGTTCAAGCATCTAATAGCAGGATAAAACAACTGTTCCTAAAATGAGTCTAGGACCTTGCTCCCTGCTTATGTCAAGATGCCAGCAGTGAAAGGCTACCCAAGCACTTAGTAAGCGGCGTTGCTGACAGCGCGTATAGGCAGAGGCATGAACCACATTTTTCGGTTAGCAGAAAACAGAAAGAATTGATGTTGTTTGAAAAGCTGAAAATCACTCAATATTGTGCTAGCAAAAATATTGAGAAGACTGATGAGATGTGATGGAAATGGCTTAATAGGCAACAGGATGCTGAATAAAAAGAGAATAATTGTGATTGTCTAACAGCTGTGCAGAGCATACAGTCGATGACAAACTCCAAAGCGTGCTAATTTTCAATCCATGATCACAAGTCCACTGGCACAGACAGTAATCCAAGGGGTCGTAGAAAGCCACAGAATAGTTTCTTGTTTCATCAGCTCAAGTCTTCTGATGTAGTTAAGTTGGTATATACTCTCAACCTCTGTGACTGGCCTTTCATTTCCACAAGGAGAGCTGGCATATGGAGTCCACCTGTACTGTGGCTAAGGAGCAGCTTCTCTGGCAGGCCGTGCAGCGGCAGAGCATTTGCTGACATTGATCAAGGTATCGATATTGATCTTAGGCTGGTCTAAGAGAATTGTCACTATTTTGTGGAGAGTGATCTTAGACTGTCATAGAAAATTAAATAAATAACTTGTCTTAAACTACATTACGGCTTGCATCTGCAAGAAAGTGAGGGCTTTCATTAGGACAGAGGGACATGAGAAACTGATGTTGCTTCAGATAATCACACTGGTTATCTCTTTTTACCACTAACTTTTCCTTGATGTCTGAAGGCCATTTTTAGAAAGCTGTAGAAGATTTTCTACTCTTTAGTTGGCTGCAAAACAGGTAACTGACTTCAGTTTTTCATTCCACCAGGCTGGAGTGGAGAAAAAAAACAAACACAAAAACCAAGTAAGGATAAAAAAAAGATGCAATTGGAGCAAGTGTGAGATAGATACCTCTAGAAAGTGCTAAAGAATAAACATACTTTAGAGCAATAAAAGTGCTTTTGATTTATTTTTTCCGTTTCTTGTTTCTCTTCAGTTTCCTACTTGTAGGTCAGTGTGACAGTTTTCCCTGTCACAGTCCTCTGCTGAATCTGCACTATGAGAGGTTGTTAACCCCTTCCCTCCAGTGACTTGGAAGCAGTAAGGAGAAACAAGAAACTAATGTTTTAACATTTCAAACAACATCTTATTGTTAAGTCTTTGACCTGTATTTAATTCCTTCATTCACTTTAAATTTTAATCTTAAATAAAATTTTTCAGCATAATAGTATCTTAGGGGCATTTCTGCTCAAACCTCTGTTAGCTGGAACATGTCTTTCAGCTGTGGAGTTTATCTGTTATAAACACTTCTGCCCTTAGGCTTTGATGCCTACTTAGTCCTGGATATGGTTATTACCTTGTAAATGGGAATCAGCTGCAAATTATCATTATGGTATTTACATAAAATGCATAGAAAACAATTATTTTGAGACAGGCCTGTAAGTTTAAGCATAGAATATGCTTCTAATGCAAGTGTTGTACGTGGCCTGGCAAAAATGCCCCTTCAGAGGGATGAAAACACATTCAGAATGTGGTCTGTCTTGCAGTAAAGCGGGGAGGGGGCAACTATTTTCTGTGCCTGAGTCACGATAATGCTCAATAATTGCCTGAAAGAACTGCTTTAATTGAGCTCTTGTATGCTGTGTGCTGCTAACCAGAGGACCTGGACTGCGTCTGCTCTGCTCTCAGGTAATGACAGAGGAGGCCTTCTGCGGCTGGACTCCCTGTGTCACACATCAGCGGGTACTTCCGTAACATGACAAAAGGGTGTGATGTTGTGGAGGAGGGTTGGGGAGCAGCATCAGAGCAATAAACCTGTTCCTAATCGTTATTGATTGCTAGTGCACAAATTACAAGCAGACAGTCTGCAGTCCTTCACCTGAATAAGGTGTTTTCTTCCTTTAACATCTTTTGCTGTCCCCAGTGTGGAAAAAAACCCAAAACAATGGAGACAATTCTTTTGTGCCTCTGTATACAATGGCAATGTTTAAGCAGCAGCTGCCTCAGAGAGGGAGTGTAAAGGGAACTGGGGGGAAGGGATTTATCTTTTCCTCTTTTTCTCTGTAAATACCACTGTCTACATCAGTGGTGGTGCTTTGAACTCTTTGCTACAGAGCTTGAAAAATCTCGCGGCACTTAATCACACGTTCTGGCCCCACAACTGAATAGGCAGAAGTCTAATTCACTTTCTTTGAGCACTGCTACAAATAAACTATCAATCTAAATACGATAAATTCTCGAGAATTTCTCCCAAAATTTAGACTCATTAGTCTGAGTACTGGTAGTGGTTTACATATCTCTGTGGCTTCTGAAATGATTAACAGTACTCCTTCATACTTTTTTGCCTTTAGTCTACGCCCTGCCCACTGTCTCATCACTATTAGCTATGGCAAATATATCAGATGTCTGAGCAGCTTCATTGACTGTTGTTTTTCTTTTCAAGACTCTAATGCAGAGACAGATGTTAATTTCTCTTTTGTCTTAAAATCTGCCTCTGAGGAATAAGATTACCAGTGTTCAATCTTTGGCCAGTAGAGATACTGAGGTCTCATCTTCTGAATGCTTTGTCTCAGTTAATATCTCAGTGCATCTATAGTGGAGGTCTATTCTTCTGTAATGCCCATGGAGCCTTAAATTGATACCCCCAGACTTTAGGAAAACAAAATTGACATGTTTTCTGATTTTTTTTCTTTATTTTTAGGGTTGAGAAATGATACACAAAGACACCTGCTCTTCCAAGTGGGTGGAAATGGAAAATCATGCCAATAAACATGCTATTTCACAGAAAACATTCAAAATATACATTGTTTAAAGTGTGGCATAAACAAAATAGATTATGTAAGGTTTGTGGGCCCATGCTTGGGATGAGATCACTCTTCTAACTAACTTTTCTAACAATATTTAGTACTCACATCTAAAAAGCGATGTGTAAACTACTGGTTTCCTCCTCGACTTTGAAAAAGTTAGTTAGGAAGCTATGGGTGCTGAATCAGCTCCCTTCAGTTCTATGAGAGCCACTGTTGGGCTTGCATAACACAGTGGTGACTCCAGACCTTGAAGAAAACACAGTTCTTTAAAGTAAATCAGGAAACAACTGGTTGATTTACAGGTAACAAATGTGAATGTGTGCTTACTGGTAAGGAAAGTGACATTTCACATCTGAATATAGATAAACACATAGATTTGGTACTGGATGCTTCATTTCTGGAGATACAGGTAAGTAACATGTGATAGTCACTGTTCATGAGATCACAGCAGTTGCCACAGTACGTAAAAGAAAACAACAGATTAAATCATTCATGCTTTCATATTCTATCCTGTCTTATTTCTGGTAACATAGCATGCCTGGTACTTAATGGGGCATATCTTTGAAAGAATCAACAGGTATGATGTTCTGGAAAACATGAAAATCTGCAACCTTGCACCACAGGCCAAAGCAATGTCTTGGATCTGACATTTTTTTAAGGTACAAATTCTCTCATTGTTGTAGTTACATAAACTAGAAATTGTAAATCAGTGTTGCGCAATCTGAAGAACAAATGATATGTGGATTTGTATCTGCTACTGAAAAAGAAGACTGATGTGCCAATCCTGTCTCCATCAAAGTAAGTGACAAAATTTCTGTTAATTGAGATGGGAAATCAGAAATGATTCCCCTGCCTAGTTCTTCCTGAAAGAATGATGAAGTGGTGTTTTCTTTCCTGTTTTATACTTACTAGTTTCACAGCCAGATTACCGTAATTTGAGCTTTTTTGCAATACTTCTGCATGACAGTTTTTGTTAACCACTTTTATTACCTTTTGGCCCGTTCTTTGCATCATGCTGTTGACAAAATGAGTCTTATGGGTTTTTTTACCCCAAAGTTTAGAGCATAGAATATGGAAGAAATCCATACAAAAAAAAGATAAAATCTGAAACATTAATTGGACTAGACTACAGCATTTAAAGTAACCTATTCTATCGTCCATTTACCTCCCACATGAAATGAAAACTCTATTTTGATCTGAACTGTCAGAGATAATTTCTGCACATAAAACACATCCAGAGACAGCTTTCAAATGGAGTTGTCACTTCTTATTTAGCAGGCTGGGGACTCTCTATTGTTGTCAAACCCTCTTTGGAAAAGCATCACTAACACACTGATTTGCACAGTTGTATGTAAGGGAAGAAATGGTTGCACAGCCTCTGTGAAACAAAAAATTTCATGTAGATGCTGGAATCCTCTGCAGCTGAACTTACCCACTGCTTAGGATAAAATTCTCTTTTTTTTTTTTTTTAATTTGATATTTTGCAGCAGATTTTCACACTGTTCATTGGTGTGGAAGGAGTTGATTTTAGTGTAACAAGGTTTTAGCGTGAATAGTGACAATTAACATTCAAAAGCTAGTAACCAACATTCTGTTATTTTCCCTGACCTCTATAGGACCAGAAATTTGGCTTTAATCTCTTCACAAATTTCAGGAATTCTTAAGCAAGTGCACTGGGAATATCTCTGAACTGTGAGTACAGAACTGCTGCCTCAGAGTGTATTCCAGCCAAGATGCTGAGGCAAGGCTGTAGGGCACTTGTTTCCAGGCTGATATTCTGATGGTGGCCAATGTAACCATCTGGCAAGGCCAGCTGGAAGATCCAGCTATGGCATTGTAGAAGAAGACAGCTTAACAGTTGAGAACTACCATTCTTCACACTTTATATTTGTAACATTGAATTTGCCCTCGAACATGATATATTTTCATAAAATAAATTTGCCTCCTGGCCTCAGTTGTATTCTCATAAATTTATGTTATTGGAATATGCAGTTAAATAGTAGTAATGCATGATTTGTATTTCATTTTCCTCTCACGGTCAGAAAATTGACCAGGATTAGAAGGTAAAGAATTTGGTTAGTGTGGTGAGTTGTCCTTTATTGCTGTCTCCATGACTACTCTATGCAGGATTGGACAGCAAAACACAAGCCGTCAGAGTGCTCTTCTGGCCTAATTCTGCACCATACCACAGATAGTAGACTATCTGCTGATCTATCTGATAAAGCGTGACTTCGTCAAATCCAGATGTGTGTTCAGAAGTGAAATGAATGAAACACAGATGAGGCCTGAGAGCCGGGGTCTTACATTTTCTCCAGCTGCCTGAGTCCTTTAGGTGTCTTCGCTGCTGCAGCTGGAGTTGAGGGGGCAGGACTGGAGGGGGGGAAGCTGCCTGTTGCAGTGTGGAATCCATGGAAAAACAAAACTAAAGACTAGAGCCTAAAACAGTACTGGTCAAAGCCAACTGCCTATTTTAAGGGCAATATATTCTGTAATGAAGCAAGAGATACAGACTGGAAATCATATTCTGATTTCTAAGCTGTATGCCAGAAGATTTGAAGGTTCTTTGCTCAATGTGTCTCAGACTCCCTCCTGGAGAGGGACATGATGGGGAGGGGATTTCGCTGTTCCCACTTTTGCCTGTAAATGTAGTGTATTCATGAATCAATTTTAATGGCCATCCCATGGGGAGCAGTGAATTAGATGAGGGGGGAAAAAAGACAATTTTGTGATTAACAGAGAATATACTTGAATGTAGAAAAATGAGGGAATGAAAAATCTTATGGTCACTGTGCTTAAGTCAGTTTTAAACTGACAGGGGTTTTAAGCACTGGCCATTGCAGAAAAGATGCAGCAGATGGAAGTGATCTTTCCTCCCCCTTATCCCAAATCTTGATGGGCCAGCTTGCTTTCCTCTCTCCAGGTAGATTAAGTGTACAGAGCTGGACTGGATAGAGCATAACCATCTCTCTCCTGCTCCATGAATGGAGGTTGTGATCCATGTTTGTGCTCAGTTGGCGAACTTACAAAGTTGAGGACTAGAGAAGTGCATGAGTGTTTATCCTGCACTGGAAATGCTGCAGGAGGCAACACACTTTTTACAGTTACCTGGTACCAAAGCAGCTTGGTCCTATTTGACCAGTAGGTCTATCAAGTTGTTAGTTCTTTTAAATAAATAAAAAAAATATTCTGTCTCTAGTGACTTTAAACTGCAGTGATGCTTGACTTCTGAAATTGTCATTGCAGCCTTTACAGACATTTTACATTTGCCTCCTTCCTAAAACACCAAGCGTCACTGTCAGGCATCCTGTGGACCAGTATTCTTTCCATAATACCTTGCACTCCCCCACCTACTTTTACTGTTTCCATTGTTCTGCTGTATGTGGAAACAGGACTGTCTTTTTATTGTGCCTCTGTGCAGGGCCTGTTGCAACGAGAGTTGTATCTCTGATGAGTGCGTTGTGGTCGTGTTTTGTTTGCAGGTGTTACTGAAGTGGTCTTCAAGGATTTGAAGGCCATCTCAAAACTATGTGTAGGTAAGGAAGATACCTGTCAGAAGCTGGAGTGAGCCTACTCCATCCTGCATTGTTTAGCCTGCTCCTCACGGCAGAATTTGGAAAGGTCTGTACCCTCATGTGTTTGTGTGACCTCTCAGAGGCAGCATATGCCTGTTCCTCCCCTGCACTCCAAACCAGCTAGCAAATAGCCTACTCCAATCCAAAGGTGATATGCATAGGTTAATATTGGTGTGTCCTTCTGAGAGCACAGTACCATCCAAAAAAAAACTTCGAAGCTTGCCTTACTGCAGATCTGCCTTCAAAACATGAAGCAAACATGTCCTGCAGCAATGGCAATTACTGACTCTTGCAAATTTCCCTAAGTAATGGTCACACCCTCATTGCAAAGGCAATATATGTGGCTATTATCTGAGCAAATACAGTGCATGTCACTGAAAATCCATTGATGATGATGGATCCCGGTTACTGTTGACTGGAGCCAACTGGAGATACAGGATAGTGAGTAAGGGGTGAAACATTAGCCCTTGAACTCTGTGAATGTTTCTCTGAAACAGGTCATGGTTTCAGAAGAGCTCAAGCAAAACAGGAAAAACAGAAAAGCTGGAGATGAGTCTCAGGGAAGAAATGGGGAAATAAGGAGGCAAGGAAAGAAGAAGGAATAACAAAACTAAAAAAGCATCCTTTAAGGGGAGAGGGAATTCACATGAAAAGATTTTTAAAAGGGAAAAAAATTAAGGATTTGAACAGCGCCAGGAGCTTCTCCTTGCAGACTGGTAAAAAGATATTTGTGTATAGAAAAGTTAATTCAGGTTTGAAAAAGTCTGAGAGTTAGAAAGCTGAATTGCTTGATTATTTTGAAACCTTCAAGGAGAAACATATAGGAAAGCTATGGGGAGGGGGAAATAGACTACTAGAAATATTCTTGATCTGCTGTGGGATGAATATGTTTGTGTTTGAAAACACAATTATGTCAGTACTGTTTTAGTGTTCTGAATTTCACTGTTAGGTGGGGTTAACTTGTATCAATCTGAAACATTGTGAATTTTCTTTTTTTTAAGTAACGTCTGCTCATGTGATGTGACACTGTTATATACCTCCTTCCAGTAAAAAATGTAGAATTCCAGACATGTACTGTCTGTACATCAAGATAAAGTTACATTTCATTAATACAAATATCCTTTTGTGGAAATACAGGCCGTTTCAGCTCCTCTCATTTCCATAAATTGGTGTAAGCACAATGTACTTTGTACGCTTACAGTGGAAACGGCGCTAGAATCAGGACACATTTTGATTTGCAGAATGTGGATGGGTGATATTTCCCCTACCTGCTCCCCTGCTTGCTAATACCAAATGAGTGATTATGGCTTGCTAGCGTGTGCCATCGCTGCCCACGGTGAGCAGAGCCAGCTCCCTTCAAGAGTCAGAAGAGGCCCCTGCAGCAGGGGTGGTGGAGGAGCTACAATTGGGGTCGCGTCCTGTGCTGCCCGCTGCTGCAGAGCCTCTCTCCTCTGTCCCCGGCGGGGCTGGTGACAGGAGCCTTGGCGAATATCCTCCCAAGAGGGAATTTCAGGAGTGATCTGAGGCCACAATATACACAAGTCCTCAGCATCAATGACAGATCCTTTTATTTATTCATCTTGTTCATGTTACGAAATAGAGGCAATGGAAGAAGAGATTTGTTTTCTTGGTCTTGACTCAGTACCATTAACTGCTCCTCCCCAACCTTTTCTGTAGTATTCACTTGTCAGCTTTAACCATGTTCCCCGGCGTGAGATTTCTCTTTGTTTTATAATGAGGAACAAGACTTTCAGGTTTTTCTATGTGTTGCCACCAAAACTAACGTTTCAGCCGGACTCAGCAGCAACAATGGCAACATGCAGGAATAACCATCCCATGTGAGATTTAGATTAACTGCTCTTCTGTTTCATTCGTGTAATGCCTCGACAGTATGATCTGTTTGCTCTTTTCATGTACTCCATCTTTAATTGTGTGTTAGGACACTAGGATCTTCTGTAGTGAATGGAGAGAGATGGTCTCCCCTGCATTCAGAGTGGAGCTTCACTTTCTCCAGCCGCAGTTATGTCACTTCAGTTATCTGGGGTTTTTTTTATTTTATGTGTGGTTTGCTTTTTCAAACATGAGGATTTTGAGGAGCAATTATGTTTCTGTTAGAAGGATTACCTTTGAGGCTGCTTTTAAGCATAAGGGGAACAAAGTAGTAGTCATTGGCTGCAGGCCTCCAGCTCTGGTGGTGAAGGAGGAGAAGAGTGGGTGTTTTGGCATCATGCACAGACGGTGCCTCCTCTGTCTGAGGAAGCTGCTGTAGTGGCTGTCAGAGGAAGCTTTTAGGCTTCTACGGGACAGCTGTGACACCCACATGGCTCCAATCAGTGATGGCAGCAATAGGAATAGGAGCCATATTCTCAGCACTCTCCTTCCCCGGGGAGTGCAGGAGAGCAAATAGGAGCAGCTCTTTGGGGAGGCAGAAGTGTTTGCAGGGCTCAAGGAAGGGAGTAGAGGTAGCAAGTTGCAGAGTCGGGGGAGGCTGCCTCCCTTCCCATGCAGGAGAGCTGCAGAAGCTCTGCACTCCCTCTTCCCTAATCTGATTTTGCTAATTGTCTTCCACCTAAATGTTTTTGGTCCTTTCCTGCCACCTGCCTCTTTTTTTACCTAAAGCCGGTTGAAATCTTCCCTGCCTCCCCTCTGAAACTTGCTCTGCCATTGCTGAATTGCATTTTACCAACACACAAATGAGAAGAAAATAAACTACTTTATCTCGATCATTGGGACAGGAAAATGCAGTTTGCCTTTGTTGCTGCAGATCTTTGAGCCAACTCTGGTCTGAACGCTTTTATCACTTTGCAATCTAATCTGCTGAATATCTCAGATCCTCTTGGATTGGAAGAAAATGGTTTTTTAAGACAAAAATGAATAAAAAGAAAAAAGCCAGCCATGTACTTATGCATGCACAAACCCACAGTATTATACATGTCCTCATATATCTATATGTATGTATGTACATGTATAATAAATAAAAAATACACGTAACACTTTGAAAGTCCACACCTAACTTGCTAATGTCAGCTACAGTTGATAGACAGCTAAGTCAGACTTTTTTTATAGTCCATTTCTAAAATGAAACCATAAATTTTAAGCCAGTCTTCATCATTGCAGAGAAAAAAAGCTTTCCCAGCCTATTGATGAAATATAACATTTGATAGGATTTATGAGGCCTAGATTCAGGAGGATCATTTGCAGAGCACTTAAAGCTGCTTTTTCCTGCCCTTTGCCTTCCCTCCTCCCAGGTACACATACCAAAAAAAGCCATTAGTAATGAAAAATTTTTAAGGAAGATTTTTCTTGATTCCATACAAGTGTCAATTTGAGAGAGAAAATGAGGGAGAAAACAGTTGCAGGACTTCTTACAGTAAAGGAGTGGTCTAAGTAGAGCCAGGCTGATTAGATCAGAAGAATACTGACTTTTACTCCCAAATATAAAGTATGATTATTTGCTGTAATACAGTCATTTGTAATGTGTGTGTATGTATTGTTAATAGCACTGGATGGAATTTTTTTTTTTTATCATATTGAGATATTCTCAAACCAGCCGCATAAAGTTAAAAATAAAAATGATAACCAGCTTCTTGGTATCTTGATAAATTTTCCTTCTGGCTTGTATTACCAGAGTGATAATTTCAAAGGAAAAACATCTTCTGTAACTTGTGATCACAGTATCTGTCAAATGGTAGGAAATGAAGAAAACTGCCAGACAGTGTCAGATTTATTAACAGCTCTAAGAAAACCAAAATTAATGCATTTTCTCATCTTTGATGGGTTGAAATGTCCATGTACTGTACTTATCTTAATGGACAAGTGAAGGAAGTAGCACTCATCAATTCAGTTTCTCATTAAGCTGACTACAGCTTAACCTGGAGCACATGCAGGAGTACTATGTGCTTACCGGGCTGTACCTCAAAGGTGTTATGGTGGTTGTTAAGGAGTGCTCATCCTGCAGATACCAGGAGCACAAACAGCTTTATGCTGCCTTCTACAACTTGCAGCCAGCAGCTGGACCAGGGAGCATGCAGTCCTGGAGGGCAGGGAGAAGGACAGCCATACAAACCCAGCCTGTGCCAGTTGCGTGAGGGGAGTTGCTGGCCTGACTGCCACTGGAAAATTGTATTTCCACCTGTTTATAACCAGTCTTTCAACTATTTCAGATGAAAATGCCTTTTTAGGTGTTGTGCTGAAGCTGAATTTTCATGTAAAAGGATGATAGTTGTTTTGGGGGGCCTGTAGGGAGAAGACAAGGGATTATTTTGTCTGTGTAAAAAGTAAGAATAAGAAGCATACAATTCTTTCAATAAGAAACTGTAGTTTTTCCATACAGTGGAATGGGGACTTTAGGAAAAGAACACAGCCTATTCTTATACCAGGTTCTGCCTTTTGCCACCCCTTGAATATTGACAATTTGACTAAGTTGTAAGATTTAGAATACTTCCCACATACATGATAGAAACTTGGCTGCTGACTTTGAAGGTGCGCGTCCTGAACTGCCAGAACCTAGACATGCTTTTTCAGTAGTGGGGTCTCCTGTCTGCAGGGTCCAGAGGGATTCCTGGTGCAGGAATGACAAATGAGGTGAATGGAGCATGATCAGTGTTCCCTTTTCCATATGCCCCACCGCTTTCCAGGGAGGGAAAGGGTAAGCTGATTTGAATGCAAAATCCTGAGAAATGCCACGGAGGTATGAGGCAGGAATAGGAACACGGAAGAGGCAGAATTGCTGGAGCAGCTAGAGGATGGGAAGAATAAAGGAGGGGTGCTGGGTCAGGGAGCAGTTGTGTACAGTAAGTGGATGCTTCAGAGCAGAGAGAAGTTTACCTGTACTGCAGATTTAATGCTGTGTTGTGTTAGTGTGTTAGACATGAGCACACTCATTTGAACCAGTGCAGCAAGGAAGAAGTGCTGTTGGGTGTCCCACGCAACCTGCAGTCTCATCATTATTGATGATCTTGAAGGTCCCTTCCAACCAGAGCGATTCTATGATTACTGGCAAGCTGCTTTGTGAGATGCATCTGAGAGCTAGGTCTTGAGTTGTTGGGAGGAGAGATGCTGACCTAGTTTGCAGCAGGGGAAGTGTTTGTGTACTAGAGTAGCCTATGGGACAGGGATGTGCTTGTATGGGAAGCAAATAAATGGGTGGAGGACAAAGAACACTTGCTTTAGGATTTCTGGAACTTCCCAGACAAATGCCCAGAGATAGGCTTGCGCGTCCTCTTCCAGATGAGATGATACACTAGGAAATGACTGTGTGTAGTTTGAAGATTCTATTACTTTGAGGGTTTTTTCCATTTTAATTTAACATTTTCCAAAACAATTACCAAAGAAAGAAGGAGTGCTTACCTTTAATCTTGAACATCTGAAATTCAGCCCTGATTTTTCCAAGTGGAAAAATGGACGTAGTTTCAGAGTTGCAGTGAAGCTGCAGCCATAAGAAGGAGGAGCTAGAAAAGCTGTACATGTCCGGAAGCCCAGGAGCTTCCACTGACTGCATAATACAAAATAATAAAGTTACAGCGCTAACTTTGGGCCCCTGAGTTCAGAAATACTCCTCCAAAATGCAATTTGGCTTATAAAGTGTTTAATTCTGTTGATGTGGAGCTTGTGATGAAAGTTAATTGAAGGAATGTGCACGCCTCAGTCTTTGCAAAGATGAATAAAACAACTGTGCTCTGAGGAGCTCAGCGGCCTGCGGGGAGAGACGCCTGAGGAGGGAGACTGCTGGAAGAGTAGGCAGAGTGGCCTTGAAAGTGACAGAACTTTGCAAAACCCATCAACCACTTCAGCATCTGGCAGGGTTTCTGTTGAGCAATAACCACAAGCTAAATTTGCCATATATAATTCCTGAGAGAAGCTAGTGGTATCTGATGTTTTGACTTTTGAGCATGTTCCTGTGAAACTGCTTAGATTTCAGTTGTAGTTTGAAAATACTGCCCTATCAGGGAATTAAAATGAATTTGCCTTCAGGATTGTCCTTGTGGTAAGATTGTCATAAAATTTTTAGCCCCTTGCACTGCTACAGTGTAGAAAATATAATTAAATCTGCCTTGTACATATGATAAATGCTTCAGTGTGTCATTTTAGTATTTATTGAAAAGTGAACTTCGGATCATTATATTGGAGTTTGGATGTTCCAGAGTGTGTATGGATTATACTCCCCTCTGTGAGAAGCCTCATGTGTTGTAAGAGTCATTCGAGCATGCTCAGCGGTGCTTTCGTTTTACTGTGCACGGCACTCACAACTAGGAAAATACGTTAGAAATAACATTTCTTGTCTTTGCTTTTCTTTAGCTTGTAGTTGGAACGTTAAATGCTTTCCTTATAAGGCTTACATGCTTCACCTTGCATGTGCCAGTGGCTTAATAAGAACATCTGCTGTCTTTCTGTAGCAAATCTGATGATTTTTCTATGCACGTATATTTAGTTGTACATATAAATAGAATCCAGGCGCTGTTAGATGCGTATGAAAGTGTACGTCAGATTGAGATGGTAACATATGAGATTTTCTGCAGTTCCATTTATGAAGTATCAAGTTAAAAATGAAGCGGTGAAGTAGCCAGAAAACTTTTTTTTCATTTCTACAGCCAAAGGCGTATGCTTGTACAGCCTAACCTAATTAGGTCTCTGATATATTCTTAGAATGGTCAGTATTTCATGTGTTATATCATTGTCTGTGAGTTGCTTTTTCATTACAGTTGGGCTTTTACACAGCAGAATGCAGGAGAGTATTGCTCCAGATGTCTGGCTCCTGTCACCAATTTTGTTGCTGTCTACAGCAAAATTTGAGTTTCAGCTCTACAGTGTAAATTCCCTTTGAATCTTTGGATGCCCTTAAACAGTGTAGTACTGGAATATGTGTAAATGTCGACAAAGTACAGTGATTGGAGTGGCTGGTTTAAGAGGAGCTATAAAACGGTTCCAGCTGGAGTGCATTCTTGAGGTAAGCTCAAAATACACTCCAAATTGTCAGCACACTACTCAGGAAAAACACAAGAAACAAATCATCTTTAGCGTACTTTGCTTCCCTTAATGCACATAAGGATAGTGTAAATGGAAGCCGGTCAATTTTCAACAGTTTGTGTAAAATTGTCCCTAGGTTTTGCTTCTGTACTTCAGCCTTTGTGGGTTCACCCTGCTGGGTTGTGAGTGTACCTGTGTGCATTTCTGTGGATGTAACACCGTCTGTGTTTCAATAAGTATTGTGTATCCGACCATTAATATTTATATGAAACTGAGAGCTTTGGTTCTTGCAATTTTTAATAAACATTGATGGTGTTACTGGTTTATACAGAGCATTCAATATGCTCCATCAAAATGGCAGCTCTAATTAGGTTCCTTGAATTAGCTAATGGATTTTGAGAAAGATAGCTTACAAAGCTCTTACGTGTTCCTGCTATGGCAGAAAGACAAAAGGCCACTGGAAGCTACAGACTTTAAAGCTTTAGAATTGCAGCTGACAGTTAAAAAAGATAAATTGCATTTGTATTTTTTTCCCGTAAAAGTCCTAACGCTGGATTAATGTTATCCTTGTAGTGACCATTTATTAAAAATATGCCAAAAAAGCCAACTTTATAGTTAGGATGCATTTTGGCTGTGAGATTTGTGCTTTTCCCTAAGGCTTTGCACATGGTGTAAATTAATTCCTTTTTTTAAAAAAAATACATCAGCTATGTCTATAACAGGAGTACAGACACAGAGACTTTTGTTGTTATTGTTGCTTAGGTTGAGATTTCTGCTGCATTTCTACCTAGGACAGGTATTATAAAAACAAACCGTGTAGAGGATTAGTTGCTGCCTCTGTGCCAGTGGCATAGATTTGCACATGGGTGACAAAAAGCAGGATATAGTCTCTAGTGTGAAACTCGGAGAGGTAATTTCTAGGAGGAAACCCGCTAGTTACTGCAGGCTTTGTAGTTCTCAATAAAGTATGTTTTAGAACATGGGCAGTGGCATCTACTGTGAGTGAATTCTTAGATCCTTGGTTCTTCTCTCACAAGGGAGTGTGGAAATTAAGACTGCACTGAGTTGTCACCTTCTTTCCCTCCTGCCTTTGCTTTGTGTGCGCTAAAGGGAATTCCTCAGGGACTCTTGAATGGCTAATTCATTGGAAGGCTGTAAAGTACTTATTATTTCAGCCTTAGCGATGAGTTTAATAAACTGCAGTGCAAAAAGCAATAGTCTGCAAGTGAAAAAAACTAGCTGCCAGTTGCAGGCAGGTATGATAGCCATTAAGAAATAGAGCTACATTTCCACACACGAGTTTAGCATTCAGCATTTGCTTTGTTGAATTGTTAAAGCCACTGTAAATGGAGTTTGGAGGGCTTAAAATCTGCTCTGTGTTGATGTGACCTATCTATTGTAAATATGCCAGCTGCTTTACATCAGTAAAGTAAAATACCCCCTCCCAAGCCGTGTTGTAATACAAAGTGCCAAAAAAGGCAATTTAAGTACTTTGCCATGTAAATCCAGAAGAAATTACCTTGGAGAGAAGGCCCTCAATTATGCCTTACACGTGACTACTGCATGATGGATAAAAGGCATAATTGATATCATCTTTAGTGAAGAAACCAGAAACTGTTGCATTGTCTAGAGGCTACTGAAAATACCAGGAAAATCTGTTTTTCATTATTTTCATTGTGTATTGTTTATAGAGAGTTTGATTGTTGTCAGCATCCGAGTCCCTAATCTCCCTGCTTTCCTAGCCCTTTGGAGACACGTGCACATCTCAGATCAACAAGACAGCAGTAAACTGGTCACATGCCAGAAACAGACATTGCCATTAACCAGCCTGAACTGTAAGGCGTCTTTTTTTATCATTATTAGTTAAAATCAGATGATTGCCTTCCTTGATCAGGCACAATGCATTGAGCAGAAAAATAAAAAGGGAAAAAAATGTCTTTTCTGTGGTGATAAGCTGGCTACAAACAAGAAAATGTCACTTTTTTTTTTTTCTGTACTTCCTGCTTGATTGCAAGTAACCTGTTTGTGTTAGAGTAGCACATACTATATCTGCTGTTACGGTAAAGTTCATCCTCAGTATGCCAATTTTGTTTCCATAAAGCAACAAATTAAGCTATAGCGGCCATTATTTTTGGCCAACTATAGTCAGCTGTAAGTTATAAAGGAGAGTAATGGAGATGAGAAGTGGCCTGGATTGAGAAGATAATGCTCATCTGAATGTCTAGGCCATCTGCCATGGCAAACAGGAAAAGGTGTTATATGTCATACAAAAGGAGAGAAATGCTTCATGTCAAGTCACTGAGAAATATTTTTTAAACAGTTTGGAAAAACTGAAAGTGATACAAATCTGTTGGTCTCAATCTTCAAATCATTCTTTTGAGGCTTCTGTAAACATATTATGAGCTAGTTGGAGAAAGAAAAGGTTAATGACACTGCTAATTCATATCATGCAAGGTTCTGTTTTCTTCTTTCTTGCTAATGAGTCTGTAGGAACCTATGGGTATCATCTTCTTTCTTTCCACTAAGCTTCTAATGTCAAGAGGTCAGTAGTGATGTTATAGGGTCAATAGGACTCAATTTACATCCAGACAAATGGTAGTCATGTGCTGCCCTAGGAGCCTTTGACCTTTTGGACAGAAGTGGTTGTGCTGTTTTTACATTAGCCTAAAGAATTGAAAACTGATGTTGTGTTCTGCTAAAGCACAGTTACAACTTTTTTAAACACTGTAAAACACATTAAGGCTCAGTGACTTTAGTATACAAATTCAAATAAACTCAACGAAGTGTAAACTACTTCTTCAGTGTAGTTAGTTTTCCTGCAGTTTATTTGTGATTCTTGGCTTTAAATACATACAGATAGAGAAAAACACATCCATCTGATGCTTTTCATGTCAGCCCATCTATACAGACATTCTCAGGATAGTTCTGTTTAAATGGAACTGAACTCAAAGTCCCCTTCCCAGGCACTTTGCACAGGTTTCCAGGTCAGGTGTTTACTGGGCCCCCTCTCCATTGGTAATTTTGTATACATAGGGTATATTCCTGCCCAGAGCAAGAAAGCAAGTCTTACAGAGATCAATAAAACCCTTTGCATGGTTCCAGTGGCTGGAAAGATACCACTCTTAAGCTGGGTCCTCGGCATAGGTCTTATAGCCAAAACCCGGGCTGGTTCTGGCTGAACGTCAGAGATGGTTCCTGAGCCTACAAGACAGTATCAGTGATGTTAACAAGGTATTTTTGACAAGTCTTTCATTGCAATATCTTTCATTTACTCAAGTGCATATGAAAACAACAAATGTTCATTTCTTCCTAAACTCCTTCTTTTGGTGGTTGACAAAGATGAAAGCTGAAATATTGTAGAATTATGTTCTTATCATTGATTTTCTTTTTATCACTTCCCACCATTCTTTTTATTTCCTCTTACTACTCAAGTTGCAGAAATATCTTCATAATCAATGTAATACTTCAGGATAGAAAGACAGGACTGGAACTGAGAGAGTGACATATTTAAATATTTGTTTGTTATAACTTCAGAACGAAAGTTTTATCCAAAGTGAAAGGTACTCTTACATGTTCTGTTGGACTTCTTTATACTATGTATCTTTGCAGATCGCTATGTTCCTTTCACTATATAAAATTAATTTTGTTTCATAGCAGATTGCGAATGGAAGATTGTCCTTTCTCTTGTCTGTGAGTGACATTTTGTCTTGGATTTGCTTGTTAATGAAAAATTCTCTAAAATAATAATTTTTATTTTTCTTGTCTTTTTGGTTTTTTTAACTTGGAAGCACCAGTTTCAGAGGCTGACAGTCAGCTGGGTGAAATCAGCATTTGAAAGAAGTACCTGGCAAAAAAGCCTTGTGCAATATTAATGAGTTTAGGAAAAACATCGGAAACAAAGTGTTTATTGCCTCTTTAAATGTATGTTTATATACAAATTTAAGTGGTTCATCTTACCCTGTACATACAACACTTGTTTTTAATTTTGTTATCTAGAGAGCTGCAGTAAGTAGTCACTAATTTAAAAAATGACATTTTTAACCTGAACAATTGAAGTCCAGATTAGCAACTCAGAGGAAGAACAGAGGAGAGATTTTATTGTGCAAAACCTGAGCCATATGTGTTAAATACTGATGGTGATGTTTTGATTCTTTGGAAAAAAAAAAACAACCAACTTGTCTATCATATTTGGTATGTAAGGATATTGCTATGTAGCTTGTTCATCTATCTCTTCAGAGATGATGGGATGAAATTTCATGGTCATCTTTTACATAATGTTAGAGATAGCTTGAAGCTAGGTCTGTGCCATTTATAATTTCCTTTTTGTTTTGGGATGCCCATTCCAACTGTATTGGTTGAGTGGTTGTTTCTTAGCAGGTCCTTTTACAGTCGCAGTGGGCAAGGTGGAACATGTATAGTGCCTCTGACACTCAGGCACAGAGCAGAAGACAGTGGTTTCTGATGATTGTTTATCTAGTTTGTAGTATAACCCCAGCAGCATGGGTTAGAATGATTGCTCAGGTTTGTTTTTGTAATCTTTCTCCCAGGCCAGAAGAAAGCTTTGATTATAAGGTTTGTATCTAGTAAAACTACAGACTAGCTGACAGGAATGTGATTTTTTTGGTTTTTTTTCTCCTTTGAAAGTTTATGTAAGATTATTTAAAAAAAAAAAATCCTTGCAGTTTATGCAGCTTATTCAAAGAACTGTTGAACTTCTCTTAAGAGTGTTTGTGGCTTGGGATTTTGAACAGGTTTTGTTGCTGTTTGAAATCAGCATCTGAGTCTTAACTGAACTCTATAAATTTTCGCAAGAGATATTTTCCCCCCACTTAGACATTATTTACAGACTTCACCAGAAAACTTTAGGTTCTATCCCAGTATCTGCTGCTCCTGAATCAGGCTCCTTGTATGTAGCACAATTTTAGGAAATTGTTCTCAAATCAGTCCCAAAACGTAGGGTGAACAGTTCTCTTACAGTCTTTTCGTGACAATGGAGAAGTCCATGGTGGGTAGATAGACGACAGAAAACATGTGGTGGTGAAGGGGAATGGCAAATGTGTTGTTGCGCGGTTCTCTGAAGAACACTTAGCACAGGGAGCCATGTCAGGGAAGTGAGTTGTGCACAAAATTATAGATATAATATTTATATCTCCTCACGGAGAGAGCACTACATTAAATGTAAAACTACTGCAAAAGAAATCTGTCAGCTGTACTTATTAGGCTTGGTGAAAAGCTTCAGGAAGCCTCCTTAATATAAATTGACGTAGATTGGAGTATTGGTTTTATATTTCTTCTGTAAGTTCAGGTTCCTTTTCAGTATAGTCACGCGTCCAAAACGTTTGAACCGGTATTCATCTGCTGTTTCCCTGTCTGAGAACTGCTATCTGATCAAACCAATATTTTTTAATTATGTATTTATAGGCATATGGGAGAATAGTTTACAGTCAATGTATGATCTTCTCTACAAATCTTGGAAAATTGTGTTGTTTTTTTTAATATTGCCTTATCACTTTCTTTTTTTTATTACTGATGACTTCATTCGTTTGAATTCAATGCTTCAGTTTCTTCGGGGTAAACTAATAGATTATGTATGCGATATTTGCACAGTGCTGATTGAATTCATCTGGTGAGTTTGAATGTGGTTCATATATTCACATAATTGTCAGGAGCCAGCTTGAAATTCAGAACTGTTTCATGAGCATTGCACAGGGCATCATATTCATCTCACATTACTCAGGAGTTGGTAAAACTTTCATGGTGAGCTAGAATGCAGCTCTTTGAAAAGTCAGTCTTTTGCATTTGTGCCTATAAACAGTGATGGAGGGGGGGTGGGGGGAAGAAAAAAGGCTGTGGAATTTTAATTGTTCCTTAAAAAAATGAAGCTGATTTACTGACTATCCCTCTTCTGACTGTTTCCCCCACCTTTCTAACAAAGTCTGAACCTGCTGGCCATTTTCGACCAGACTTGACATGTGATTCGATGTTCAAAAGATACCAGATCACAAAGTTTCATGAAAATAAGCAGCAAGGTCCAGGCGAATGCCCTTGCTGGGGAGAAATGCTGCTGTGTGAACACAGTCCCATTATTGGACACCAGAGAACCCACAGGAGACGAGCACAGGAAATCAGACTTCATGGAGCTGCTTGTTTCCACTGAGATTATGCTTGTGTTTTCACACTAATCCAGATGGATAACTTTCCATGTGCTGCTATCTTTCATTCAAACGTTCCTGCTCATTCTCATGGTTAGGGTTTGTACTTTAATACGATGTGACAGAGGTTTGCCAAAGAAAAAGCTGTCAGGCCCAGTCTTGTAATATATATATAATCATATTGATCTCTGCAGCACCTACTTTGACTTGCTGGCTAGGTGGGTTTAAGCAGAAGGAAGGTTAGCTATATGAGATCTGCAGTAAATGCAGCACAGGCTGCTGTTAACTGCCTCTTAAAATGTATGAATCTCGGGTTTCATTTTTAAAAGGGAAAAAAAAAAAAGCAACCGCAACAAAAAAAACAAACCTGTATGGTATTTTCACATTACCTCTTCACCTAAAATACCTGGATGTATAAAGTGGGTATGTGACCATTAGAAGACTGGTGACAGGTGCTAATACAGTTCGCAGAGAGCTACAGGGAACCAGATCAGCTGGAATCAAACTAGAGCCGTTGCCTGTATTTCAGCAATTCCCACTCTTAGCTAGCGCTGCTTTGGGTAATAATGTTGGCAACGCAACAGAGACAATACTTTGGCCTTTATCTGTATGTTAGCAGCCCTAATTAAATGCTTTATCTGTACTCACAAGTAAAGTCAGGGGATTTCATATTTCTCTTGCTCATGAGCTGTCAACCAAGCTTTACTATTCTAAGTGATAGCCCCCATTAGCTGGTCCTCAATTCCATTGTTTTGCAAACTGGAAATGGTTCTCCACTATTTGACAAGAATTCATGAAGGAACAAGGAAAAAGGGAATGTACTTTTTTTTTTAGCAATAGTCCACAGAGTTTGTGCAAGCTTTCTTCACTGCCTTGGCAGATCATGAGAAAAATTTTGTATGGTCTGGAAGAGTTAGGTAAGTGCACCAGAGAAGCTTGAAACCTCTGGGACTTTGTGGAATAGAGGAGCTGGATGAAGGAAAGGCAAGTAATTTAAGTGTTTGATTTTTGATGGAAACATGCTGGTGCTGCAAGTAGACATTTCCAATCCTGACTGCATATTCACTTGCAACCTACATGGAATTGCCCTTCATTGGTAATTAATTTCCAACCAATCTAGATTACTGTTAGATACTAGAAACTATGTATTATTGAACTGATAGGTTTATGTCCAGTCTTTTCTGTGTGCTTTACAAATTCAGTTTGCTGTGCAAGTCCTAGAAAAGGCTTTCCTAGATAGTGGCATACTCTTAGTAGGGTGCAGTGTGACAGGGTGCTCCACAGTCTATGCTCATATGAATAAATCTGTGTCTCTATAGCCCATTGTTGGTGAGGCACAGTTAAGGTTGCAGTTTAAGAGATGTGCTGCAATAACAGTGGCCTAGTTTAGGAGGGGCCACAAAAAAATTCTAAGTCCTGTACATACCAGTAAATGCTACTGAGTCGTTCAGTCAGTATTAAGCCCAGTGGTGACTAGTGCAAGACTTAAAATAACCGAAGGAAGCTTTTAGTTTACTCATTTTAAATGTGGCTGTATATTTTTTAATTCTTAGACATTTTCAGGAATTTTTATTTTAATCCTTCCAGGTATAACTTGAGCTTCCACAGTTGCACAAGTCCAACTGTAAGGTTTTTAAAGGCTCTCCAGGGTCAAAATCCACAAAGACAGGCATGTGTTTAACTTGATAAACTGCACAACTCACTTTAGCATGACAGTTTGCAGTGTATGCAGTTCAGCATACAAGTGAGTCTTTGTGGATTACTAAGTGGATTACTGTTTAATTACCACTTTTAAAAAATGATGTCAAGATTCGATGGTGTACTTTCCCATGTCTCTTGCCTCCCCTATATTTTCATGGGTCGTGTTTTAGTTCTTTATATAATTGGGAGGGGGGAGGTTTTTTATGAGATAAAACTTCTTTCTGTGCTTCTCCGTGAATATCGTTTATTCTTTACCTTGAACAAATGTAATTTTAGGGAAATTCCACATTTAGCATGGGAGCAAAAGGAAACATTTTTTGGCAGCTTATCATCATCAGCATCATTATTATTAAAATATGATAGCCATTTATAGCTGCTCATAGGAATGTTAAAAGTTTCCTTGTGCTCACCAATCTGTCTGCATCCATCTGTTGTCTCTTGTCTTCTACTGGAATTGTTAAGTTCTTTGGACAGGGGCAAGATTTTTTTTTAAATGAGAATCGACTTCACAGTTAGCAGCTTTATTAATACAAGAAAGCAAAAATAACAGTGATATGGGCCAGTGTGCATTATGCAAGTTAGGAGAATCAAACTACATAATCCTTTTGTCAAAAAGCCAAAAAGTCTCAGGTGCAGCATATCAGTGTGTGCACTCATATGGGTACCTGGTAAGTGTTAGATATGTGTGTACATATGAGTTTTATTTATCATTCTTTATTTTTCTCAGTGGCTGCACAGGTGGTGGAAATGCTGATCGTATCCAGAAGTTACGGAAGGAGTACCATCAGGCCAGGCGAGAAGGTTTGCCTTTCTATGAGGACGATGAAGGAAGAACGCAGCTGTCTGATTATGACCAGCGTTGGGTAGGTCCACAATATGATGCAAATTGCTTTTGCAGCGTTCAGGGTTAGCAGAAGGTGCTGATTTATTCGTTTTCTAAAAATCCTGTGTCAGCTTAACGTGAATTTAGGGGTGTTGTAGAAATGAAAAAATTCTTAATGCCAAGCCACCAAAGAAAACATTAATAATGTGAAAACTTGACTAAAAATAACTGGTCTGTTCACTGTGTTTGATTTAGGCCCAGGTTCTCTTCAGGTCCAAGAAATGCAGTTGTTGCCAAACTTTGTCACATGTGGTAGCATCAAGGCTTTTCAGCAGGATTTATGGTACTCTGGCAGTTCATCCAGCGATTCCCTGGATTAAGGGGAGAATTAGAACAGACTATCACTATACTTATCTGCAAAGTGAGAGGGAGGAAAGAGAGTCATGTCTGCTCCTGCCCTTCCTCTGTACATTGACTGGTAGCAATCTGGCCATGGTACATTCTCAGTAACTTTTAATAAGCGAAAAATGGAATCATTTGCTCCTCTCCCATCAAAAGATCTTAAAAATACTCTGCCAGACAATAGAATTGTTACAGACATGCTGTATTCCCTGTTTCACGTACAGGAGTCATACTACACAGAGACTTCTTACCTACCCAGCTACTGAAGAGTAACCTATGATAAAACCAGAGATTAATTGAGAGTGTTGGATATTTGAATGCGTTAAATACATGCAACACCTATAGTCAATGGGATCACAACTGTGGTACTCAAGAACTCCACCTGAGCAGGTTTCAGAGTTCTTGAGCACTGTCTCTTTAGAAGTAATTATAATCAACCAGTATTCAAAAATGTAACTTTGCTAAGATGCGGTTTATGCTAAATTTGAAATTTTAGTTTAAAAAGAAACAGAATTATCATAAAATCTTAAGAATCTAAATACACCTGAAGTTTTAACTAGCACTATTGGTTTTAATGTCCTCCAAACAATCAGTGTGAGTGTTGAAGTAAAATCTCCAATGACTGGAGTTGTAGTCCAAAAAATCCTATGTGAGACTAGACTTCATTGCATTCAGATACAGAGTTTAAAGGGGTGTTTTTACATAGATTACTATATATATTTATTCACTAACCCCCAAAATGTTGTTGTATGTATTACTCTGATTCAGTTACCAGAAGTGTCACCTTCAGCAAAATAATTCTTCCCTTAGAAGAGTTAATTTTAATCTACTGCCTTAAATTTTGTGACTCAGATTTGGGAATCTATGTAGCTGCTATTCTTCTTCGGAATGGCTTTTGTAAAGTAGAATGAGAATATGTATCAAATATGTCTTTCTGTTGAAATTGTATGGCATGATAAGTGTCTGGACAGAGGCCCCGTACTGGGCCAGTGGTACCTGTTCAGCAGCCTGAGGATTTCTGTTTCTTATCTGAAACTGATAAAGCTTTATTAATCCTCAGAGGAGGTTGAGATTTATGGTCCAGTATAGTTTCCTAAGATTCATGAAGGTTCCTTTTAGGTAATCCCTTCTAAGCCTTTCCTATTAGGTATAATGCCCATAGGTTACTGATTTCCAAAGATTTGCTTTTCCTGTGAGGTAAGTTGTCCTTAATCAGAGCATATGAAAGGGAGCTTTAAGTATCTCAATCTTGAACTGATTAATAATAGTGGCACCAAGATTGTTTCTTTTTGTCCTTCCAATGCAGAGTATTTTACATGTTTTTGTTGTGAGGAATGGCAGTCTGCTCAAAAATCAGAGTTTACCTTGAGGGCTTTAATACTCTGAAGTTTGTTGCTGCAACAGTTCCTCTTGTTGAAGTGGTTCACAAATTTCAAAGGCTTCCGATCTCTTCACTGCAACAATATCATCCACTGATCCATTCAGCCTTGCTTTCATAGGCACTTTCTTTCCATCTGGAAAATACTGTGGCCATGGCTTGCTCTCTTTCAATTCCAGGCTGAAATTTCTACTATTGCATGTAGTTTTACTCTTAAAATACGTGTTACATCAGTCCATCTAGACAGAAAAGAAGGAACAAAAATAGAATCAAAATATTAAAAAGTAAACCAGTATCTCAAAGCATCTTGCCAGGAGACTTGTCGGGATATATTCTTTAAGCAATGCCATCTTTCCCACCTCGGGCCGCTGACCCTCAGCAGTTCTGTGGTAAGACAGATTGAACAACAGCTGATTTTTTTCCACCTTTACTCATCAGTGAAGAGACATGCGGATGACTAATTGCATAATTGTAAATAAATAAAAGCACTCTAATCTTCAGGATGTCAGGTCTTTCTTTAAAGAGTCAACAGCTGAGCTGAGGAGGAGGAAGGCCTTCTGGTGTAAGTTTTCTTCCTTCCCACAGGCAGTTATGACACCAGGGAAGCTGCAGCTGGAAATGAGATGCTGGGTCTCCCTATGTATTTTTAATACTGAATTAGTTCTTTCTATGCTTTTGTCAGCTGTTTAACCTAAGCCAGCTTTCCTATAAGATGTCTTCCTAATGTACAGCAGCTGCTGTAATCACTTCCCACCATCTCATGAAACATACAGATAAGTTGGGAAATAACAGAGAATAATTTGAGAAGACACTATCCCTTCGCAAATCAACAGCCTCAGAAATGGACTCTGGGTCTTGTCCTCCAAAAAAGTATCTGAGAACTCATGAGGCAAATTTCTATCTGATAAAGCTGACATTGACAAGTGGCCTTTAGCTGACACTGTAATGGGACAGATTTTCTATCAGAAGGGGTATTTCTAACAATCTGCTTTTTTTAAAGTGGGATAAATCAAGTTAAAGTGCAGAACCGGCTGAAAAGCTAGCATTGTAAGGGAAAATGATCTCATGACAGGCTATTGGGATCCATAAATGTTTTAAAAATAAGGTCAAAAATTCATTTTAAATAGGCCTGCTATTCTCTCATCATCTATTCCTCCCCCCTGCATCCATTTTCCAATTCTCTGTTCTCATCTGTTGCTGGATGAATTTTTTGCTCTCTTGCGCCTTCATTCTGCTCTCTGTTCCCCACAGTCTGTTCTTTTTCTTTTTGTAACTGAATAATTCAGTTTAGTGTCTCTCCATAAACAGACACATGTATATAGTACTGTCTGTGCTATAGAGCCAGATTCTGTGAAATTATTTTCCAGTTTCTTTGTGCTTTGGTTTATTGTTGAGTTTTGCATCCTTTGGACTCCTCCTGACTCCACTTTCAGGTTTATAGCTAGGATAAATGATAAACAAAATTCTATAGCGTGGATCACAAGGCTTAAAGTAAGCCTCAGCTAGTTAACCAAAGGAGACAAGCTGATGGTAAGTATAAATATTGTCTAGGAAAATGAATGCCTGTTGTTGTGAGTGTAATGTGAGATTACCCTAAAATTTTCTGACAGCTAGGGTATATTGGGAAGTGTCAGCTCAAGACAGAGTTTAGGCATGTGCCTACATACTCATGTCTTAGTGGGACATGAGATAGTCAAAGCACTTATGAATATATATCCTATACAAACCTAATCTGGGTCTACAGAAGGAGATATAATATATTTATGTAGTATTATCATATACTGCAGTATCAGTCAGACCCTGAGGGAACTATGTAAGCAATAAGCTGCAAGAACTTAGTCTCACTAAGAGTTGGAGGGCTTTTTCATGGGGCACTCTTTTTCAGGTCTTTAGAGTCACAGACTAATAGCAGATCACCAGAAATAACAAAAGAGCTGTCAAGACAAAGCCGTGAAGTTAGCATCTGCACTTGCGTTTAAGAGCATTTAAATAATGTAGAATTAATCATCTATTTGAGGATTTACTTGGATTGTCTTACAGACTTTGTACAAATCCAGTTACACAACATCAATTCTTTCCTTCAGGGTGGCAGTAAATCCTTGAAACTTTATCTTTTTAATGTACGTTCGAGGACTGAATGTAACACCAGCCACACTGCAAATAGTTCTTCACCTGTTAGTGACCACATCAGCTTCACTATACCGAGCCTTATGTTAAGTGGTTCTAAAAACCATTTCCTTGTTCATAGATCAGATTTGCAAGCTTATAAATAGCCTAAAGATATAAGAAAACCTGTCTCTGGATACTAGCTGTGAACATATCATTTGAAACAAATCTGTAATGTACTGAGTTTTGTCAGTTCCTGGTTGAGAGTATGAAAGAAGAATCATGCCTGTCTGTGTTAAAGGCCAAGTACTTTATTGTGTGCCTGGCAGGGATCCAAGCCTAAGAATCAACCAGAACAAAAAAAAGGAGCATTAAGAACTGCATTATTTTTCCATAATGTGTCAAAGGGTTCTACGTTTGCTTCAGGATGAATAAGGAGCTGTTTGTACTGTTCATGATCAATTAATTCCAGGTTCAGGATGTTGCATTTCAAATAGGTTAGGTTCTCAGAATGCACAGACATTTGTGTTGGACCATGGTTAAAAACCAAAATTCCACCTTCTAGAATACTAACATTCCTGTCTTCTAGCGCAATGGGAGAAGCTGACAATTTTATGTACTATGTGAAACTGCTGTGAATTCCAGATTTTCTGAGCCCACAGACTATTAGTAGAAAACATTGAATTAAAAAAAACCCGACAACCAACAAAAAAACAAAACAAAAACCAAAAAACAGTACTTACTTAAAGTATAGCTGCTTTGAAAACCATGGATCAGAATAATTTATGGATATTAAAATACTTGTATTATTGAATATTTATGTTATTTAAATATTAATTGAGTATGTAAAACATTTTATCAGGATATATGATTAACATTCCAGTCAAGAACTTTATGTTCAAAAACTTTTTACGGTTACTACTGATCTCTGTATAATGATGGTTTCAGATCAGGTTATATTCTAAAGAATCATTCAAACTAAGCAGAGGGTTTTTGAAATTTACAGTCTGGCTTTGGGAGTAGGTTTGGGAGGAAATTATTTTGGAGAAATCCCTGCCAGACCTCCTGTGAAAAATAAACTCTTCCAAATGGCACACGCAAGGAGAGCCAAATTCAGTTCCATTAATACTAGTAATAAAGAGTGATGCTTATAACTTGTTTGGAGTCATTCCTATTTATACAAAGGTTGAATTTGGCATAGATTATCTGAACCAGAGGGGAGTCTGAAATCCTAATATCTTCATGCTAACACTATATACACACTCTTATTTACCAAGGGAAACAGTTCTGATGCCGTATGTCATCTTATCAAAGCCCACTCTTACTGTTTATACCCTACAAAATTATGTGAATTCCAGAAATATATCATACCATCTATTCCACAAGATACCTTACCACACAGCTGGGTTTTGTTACATTTCAGTGCAGGGGGATGATTCTAAGGAAGACAAATACTAAGTATTTCTCTTACTTCATAAAAGTAGTTGAAGGAAATCAGACAAAAATATGTGGTCTTGCTGGGGGCTGTGGCCATCCTTGCAGGCTGACAGCACTGAGAGGTTCCACATTAACACATGCCAGCGGTTGTGTCCCTTGCAGTTAGGAGAGGTTCTTCTGATGTTGCCCAAATGGAGAACTTGAGTGGGGCATCACAGAAATCATGACAGCTGCCACAGATCACATTGATGCGATATGATACGAAGGGCCCTAGAGGTCTTCTGTTGCATATATGTTTCCTGAACTGCCAATAGGTTTAGGGAGGTGAGAAACAAAACTCTTAACTGGTAATTATATCAATGAGGGAAGTTTGTGAACAGGTAATCCGTGCTGTATAGTATGCTGAACAGTTAGTGCATTTTTGCACATGGACAGCCCACAGCTCTGCAGCTTTTATCCTTCGGGGCACAGTCGAATGGGCACAGAAGTAGCCTTTTCAGAGCTAGGCTGTAATTGCCTGGCTGCAGTTCTGAGTAGCGTAGTAGCTGTGTCTTTGCAGCTTGCTTAGCTTTTGTCAAGCTTCTGCCAGTATAGACTCTTAAATTTTCTGTCTACTTGTCGATCGCTCTGTAGATAGGTGACTGTGTGACTACTTTCCCTGGGTATGTGTGCACTCTCTGTCAAATCTCAGGCCAGCATCACGCGGCCAAGGTGGAAGAGGATTGAGATTTCAACACCGAGCCTTTGCATGTGGGACTGCTAAAGCTAATACTTTGCACTTTGAGCTTTCCCTTACCCTCAGTGATACGTACTTCTCCATGACAGCTTGGTCTTGACCCCTAGCAAACAGTACCCCGCATACCATAGAATCAAATACAGCTGCTCGTGGGCCTGACTACAAGGAGGAAGAAAGGCAGGTTTCCTGTTAAAATTGAAGTCCTCTTCCTCAGACCATTAGTAACAGGCCTGCTTCAACTTCTGGAAAGGGGCCTCAGTTACAATGCTCATTATTTAATCACAAGACAAATCTGTAGTGCCATTGAAACTCACATCTGAAGCTAAACATGGGCTTAGGTATTTATTACATCAGGCCTGAAGTCAGGCCTCAGACTTGACCCCTTCTTTAGGCACAAGCTTTTGCATTTACTACCAGATATCTGGTGCATTTATCAAATAGATGCCGACATGGCTGACTTCTTTTTGAATTCTCACAGCTTAATCTCCCTGGATTATGTTCTTGTTCAGTGTGTTACTGATTAAAAAGAAATCTCTTCTCTAAAAAATACTGATGATCCAAACAGTTGCCTAGCTACTGTTGTCCCAGACAGCACTCTGTTTCCTGAAGATGCTGGTCACTGTCCAGCTCTGTCTGCTTGGAATAACATCACACTAGAACAGATAGTAGTTTTGACAAAGAACTGCAAAATTTGTCCATTTAACATAATGGAAAGCAGAATGACCTCAGTGAGGCAAGCAGCAACAGTTGCCGTGCGTGTGCAGAACAGGGTTGAGCTTGAAAGACGCTGGGTCAAGCAATACAACTATGTCATTGAGGCTGTTACAGAGTACACATCTTTTATTTGTTACAGTTTGAAGTGTGTGACAGAAGCCAACAGAAATAATGGACTTTTGATTACTTTTCATTTCTGGATTTATTTCTTCTATTGTACATCTATGCAGCAGTTCTCATTACTGCAGCACAAGATCTGAGGTGGAGGCCTTGGGTCTTGAGTTTTGCTAAAGCTCCTCACTGCAAAATGCATTAGCAGAACTGCTTGTTAAATTTAATGCTAGGCGCAATTTCAGCAGTCAGAGTGTCAGTGCTCTGGCTACATTGTTGTCTTGCAGTTAAAAAACACTAAAAAGTTCAAGATTTCTTCACAGCTAAGGTGTGAAAAGTAATTAGAATGTATCACTGGGTGCTGGATATAAGCAATTATCTTTGAATATATAAAGGCTCTATTTTTCTCAACAAACAGGCGACATTGTTATAATTATTTAAAATGAAAAAGAAAGTCACTGACTCAGACATGGAGATATTGGGTGGATAACTTTATTAGTTCCCAGTCTAAGGTCTGTAGTGCAGATGCTAATCTAATACCAAGACTGCATTAAAATAAAGTGCAAAATATGGCAAAAGAGAACTCTATTTGCTCTGTAAGGCTGATGCTGTACATGAGTTTGGCTTTTTTACTCAAGGTTAGCTCTTTTCAGCTTTCAACCTTAACTCTGATTGTTAAAGAACACTTGGAAAAAGCACTAGCACCTTCTTTCTTGCTGCTTTTTCGCCATTGAATGGCCTGGCTTCTGTGTTAAGTGTCATGTTACCCAACATTAAGTAGAGCCATTCCGGCTGAACTGTGTGTCATAAGTCTTGTATGATGGGAGATATTGAGTCTTCTGTAATGCAGGTGATATTGTGATGTCCGCCTTACAAGCTGAAGTATGAGTTCTGGCCCTGCTGACTCCAAGGAGGGTCCTGATATTCAAGACAGATGATATGTGAATAATCCAGTGTCCCAGAGCAGCATAGTTTTCATAAAGTAGTTTATCAAATTCAGCGTGTATATTGTGAATGCATACAACTGAGCAAGAGGACAAATACTGGTTATCTCTTCTAAAGTGCAGTCTGGTCACAAATGGTAAGATTTTTCTGGGTTTAGTCCATCTGTTTTCTGGATATGCTCGAAGTATTGATCATCAAAACTACTATTGTAAATAATGCACTCCCATTTAGGAAGACCAATGCTGCGCGTCGGAGCAAATAATGACAGTGACTCTCAAGGAGTGTGGACCCTGGGGAGGCCTGAACCAGGTGTGAATGCTTTATACCATCAAGTATGCAAAAACAAAGTCAGAGTGGCAGACACCTAGAGTGAAATTATGACTTTGAAGTTATGATATGACTCAAAACGAAGTGAGCAAGTTGGGATTCTGATGAGATCCAAAAGTTTCTTGTATTGCAGTAAGCATGGTTATATGAAATTATATTCTGTACTTCATAATTTGGTGATAATTCCTTCAAGACAAGGTGAAAATTTATAATTTGAAATGCATGCTGGTGCCTTCCACCCATGCTCTGCCATCATCAAAACAAAGTCATTCTGACATTCTAAATTCAGTCTTTCCTGTGAAATGATTATAGGGGAATTTAGCAAAATGCTACCTAATGGTACCCACCAGTGGATCAGTATTAGCATTTACATTTGCATTTGAAGCTAATTTTCAAAGTATTTCTCTTAATTTACTAGGAAGATACCTGTCAAATTAGCAATTAAACTGTAATTTGGTCACTGAGGTGTTCACACGGATTAATAGATCTCTCTCTTAAGCGTGTTCTCCTAGGTTTGAAATAATAGCTATACTTCGTGGTAGCATGACCCTACTTGAGTTTCACACACATGCACAAAATCAGATTCCATCACATTTTAATGCAAATTTTACCTTTGCAAATGATGGCCTGAAAAGAATGAGTTTCCATGGTAACCTTAGGGAACACATAACCTGTTTATCATAACTTCTCCATGAAGCAAGACAGGGGGTGGGGAACATGCTTTGATGTCAACTGTATTTTTCTGTAGACAGCATTCTGCTGTAGCACATATAGAGAATTTATGAAAATACTCCCATACTGTCCCAGATAAAGTTTTTTCCCTTTCTTAGAAACTTAAGCAGTCATATGGAATATCATAGGAGGGAACTGCGATAGGCAGCATTTGAAACCACTAACTGATCTTTCAGCTTCTGTCAATAGTTTGACAACTAGGTCAACGTATTGAAAGACCAATCACAAATTAATACTTAAGACAGGTCTCTTCCATCACTTTGTCTCTCTCTTTGCCTTCCTTGCCCTCCATGCTTTACATTTGGCCCTCAGGTATCCCTGCTGCCTTTCAAAGGCACTTTAAGTTTTTTGTTTTCTTGTTCTTCCACCTCACTGCTGAAAGTACTGTTTGAAAAATGCCTTGAAGTATCTCTGAACTCCTACACTGTGGAGCTACCACAGAAAAGAATATATTGATTATACTTCACATTCACTGCTAACTTTCAGAGTTGAGCTGGTGGCTTCTGGAGCTGCCATTAGCAAGGAGTGAGTTTGATGGCTGCAAGCATCTGCAAGGCTGTATTTCTCCTGCAGATGCACGGTAATTCCTAGCTAAAGGAAAGCATGTCTGCAACGTTTTTTTAAGGTCATTAGGAGTAAGGAACAGATGTTGAGGTTTTTCAGAATGCTGCTTTGAAGTGCCATTTAGGAGTCAACTGACGAGACTGACCCTATAGGCAGTGATTTTGGGGACTGGAACACAGAGGAACCATTGCCCACAGTTACCCATCTGGTATCCATCTGGTACCAGCAAACAACAGACAGTACCAAATCACAGAGAAACTATACCAACTGCTGAATTGGTATCAGCAAGCAAGGAAGGTCGTCACCCAACAGCAGTTGCAAGCAGGAGAAACAATGTCTGTAACATTTACAGACTGGTATCTGAAGATCCGGAGGAACCTGATGCCATAGCATATGGAAAGCAATTCTTCTCTCTAAGCCTGCTTATGCTGATGTTGTTTATTCAGTATTAATCCAAGTTTGGGGTATTTTTTATTGTTGTTGTTAACCATATTGAATTTGCAGTGCGGAGAGCTTTTGTCATGATGCCATTGAGAGAGTGCCTCTCTTTAGTGGCATCTATGTTTAACAGGATTAAGGTGGATTTAATACCCTGTGCTACAGACTAACTATTGAAATTCTAGGACTGCTGTTCCAGAGTGATGTCAAATCACAATGGAAGAAATTGAGGTTAACTTTTAACTCTGTGACAATTTACTCTCTGCTGGTTTTCTTTGATGTGAAGTATTCTTGGGGAGAGCTATGGCAGGGGGTTGTTTCCCAATTTATTGCCATCTTCCTCTTCTTCCCTTTGTTCATTTTCCCCCTTCTTCCTCCTTTTCTTCTCTTGAAGCAGTGTGCTGGTTTGCACAGTAGCTAGGTGTTTAGAATGTAATAATACAAAAGTGAGAGATTTACTGCCTCTAGGCACTACCACTTCTACTATTGAGGACCTCCAGCAAGGCATGGTTTTTAGACAATGAAAGGCTGGCTCTCCCCTGTGAAGCTGCCTGCCTGCAGGAAGCTTTTCCAGGTCTATTTCCACTACTTGCTCTGCAATTTAGTTCCATGCCCTGCTATTTCCCTCTTCCCTCCCTTTTTCCTTCCCTGACATACACATGCATATGCCCTCACGTACGCATTCGGCAGCAACACCAGATGCAGGCAGATACAGCAAAATAGCATTATCTCAATGTGTGTGTGTGTGTGTGTGTGTGTGTGTGTGTTAAAAAACTCAAAAATACCCCAAACGTTTTCATTTTGCCATCCTCATCATAAATGGGAATATTGATCTGTCCCCTCTTTGCTTTCCAGGTATTGACACTGTCATTTCATTTTCCCTAAAAAGAACACAAGCTCATAGCTGGGCTGCAAAGCACGGCCATTATACCCTGGCTCTGGTGCCAAGAACTCTGCTGACTTAGCTAGAGAAAGATGCTGAAAGCCCCTGGCTTTGAGAGAAAATTCAATTCAATTTACTTCATACAGTGTCTCTCATGAAGTATTTCAAAATGCCTTATATCAGGAGATAACATAATGAGAAAATGCTTTAGAGAACTGGGTATTCAGATAGCAAGACAAAATGATACACAACAATGAACTGGAGTAAAAGAAAAGACGACTGTCATTTACAAGCAGTAATCATGTGGATAAGTAGTCTTGTAAACTAATTACAGTGAGAAGAGAAGCAAAGAATGTGAGACTGGGAGGAACAAGCAGCGTCTTAGTTTCAAACAGGCTGAGGACTGGTTTCGTGGGGGGAAGAAATTGCGCACAGTACTGTAGAACAACTACAGGAGATCTGCTTTGGAAATGTATTCGCATGCATGTATTATGTATACTGTATATTGCATCACAGGTGTACCTCAGTCACAAGTTAAGTTATTCTCTCTAGTGGCTAGGAAGAGATTAATTACCCTGGCCTGGATCAGTGGAAGAGCAGTGGAAATGCCCCCTTATAGTTGGAAAGAATCAGTGCTGATGGGCGCTGAGGTTTTTTTGGTTCCTGCTTTAAGTTTTGCTCTCAGCTCAAGGGCCCCTTTTTGCCTTTACTCGAAGAATAGGTTTGCAAGTGAGGGTGTCACAAATCTGGTGCTCATTAAAGACAATTAAGAGATAGAATTAACCAAAACATTATTCAACTAATGGAAAAAGAAGCCACCCACAGAGACAGGCACAGGCCAGGAAATTATTTCATTTTGCACAGTCACAGGAAACCGTAGTCCTCTAGTACCAAGGATCAGAGGATTGCAGAGCTAGAGTTCAGAAAGCAGAATATTATCTTTACGGAGCTGTGCAAAAACACTTTGCAGTTTTGACTTCACCTCCATCTTTGCTATTTTCTCTCTACTTAGTGTTGCAAGATACAGCCAATGCTGAGATCTTGTTTTCTAGGATGCTGAGGCAATTGCCATGTTTTTAAACTGTTATGGGAACAGCCTGTTTCCCTTTTAAAGTTCCCATCTGTGTTTGTATTTTCCGTAGTCTATTGCCTTTATAGAAATTTTTCCACTCTCTCTAAATCTAAACCATTAGTTTCACCTCCTTGAACAAGAGGTAGGGCTTTACTGAGGAGAAAAAGTAAATCCTGAGATAATCAGCCCTAATTCCAGCATGGAGCACTGCTGGCATCAGTGTTCCTCGTGTTCATTGCATAAAGAGAAGGGACAGTGACTGTAAGTATGTACATTTTTGTGTGTGGATGTGTATATGTGTATGTATGTATATATATATGGAGAGAGAGAGACAGAAGGGGAGCATTTAATTGCTTAGCAGTCTGACTGACCAAGTAGTGTTCTGATTGCGTACAGCTGATTTCTAAGTGAAGATTTTCAAAACTACTCACCAGCAAAACCAAGATCATCAGTGATCTGGAGTGTGCGTCTGTGTTTTTTACAGGGAAAAGGAAGGATGGTTTGATTACTATCTCTTTTTTTCTTTAGACAAGGATGTTTTTCTCACCCAAGGGAAATGCATTCTAGCAGCATGAACATAACTATTAATCAACACTTAAATAATAATCAGTGAATGAAAAATGATGACCAGAAATTGAAAATGTACTTGCATAGCTACTTTGCGCTTTTCCTTTGAGATCACGCCCTTGCATTTTAACATGAACAATTCTTATAAAATTAGTGCTGATATATTCCAAAAGGCACTGATTTAAAAAGCCAGCACTTACTTTTCACTAAAAAAAAATAAAAAATTCCTAATGCTGAATGGTACATTAAGATCTGCATAAGTAATGTTATAAAGCTACCTCAGTAGTCTTTGAGATAGATCCTCAATTGATGCGAGCCAGTCATATCTTATGGGGTTACTTCACAGGTGGAGATGCCAATATTATCATCACTAGAATGCTGCGTTCAAATATGTGAAGACATGTTCGGGATACAGAGATATAAATGTTTTTCCTGTGTATTGTCACCCAAAAAGGAGATACAGCCACTGAGAGATGCAGGTGTATGTCATCTTTGGGAATGCCTCCAAAAGGAATCAAATGCTATTGAAATTAAAACAAACCACCCTCATCAGTATTTAGCGTGCTTTCCTGAATCAGGGCCAAGGTATGTGGTAGCACCCAGCAGAATCCAAGGCTGTGAGACTCTACTAGGAGTGCAGCGATACCTTCGGCTGGCTCTTACAAGATGTTTTTTTGACAAACTTAATCACAGTTCTAATAGCATCAAGTGTTCTTTGGAATAATCTCAAAACCAGACTAGTATAAAATGCTTAAAGTGAGTGTGTGCTTAACAAAAAGAAGGCTCAACATTCCCTGTGACTGAACCCAGAAAACAGAATTTTAAGAGTCTACAAGATCGTGACTTGGTAATTGCGCTGTGAACAGACGCCTATAGCCACCTGTTGATTTACCTTCCCTAATTATTTACCCTGTATTTTCTGTTGACAAGAAAATAAAAAAAAAAAAGTTTAAATTAGTTACCAAACTTTGAAGGCATCAGATCATGATTTGAGACCCTCTAACAATTCCAATCTCAATATGTCTATAAAGTGAAGTGGGAACAAAAACACAAGATTTCTCAGAACCTACTGGGAAGATACTTTCTCCTTCCTTATTTTTGAAAACTGTCCTACAAACAAGTTTGTAACAGGGGATTTGAAAGTGCTCTCTCCAATGTTGGAGGTGGCTTTCACAATTCCTGTGGAACATCATCTAGGTTTGCCTTTGCAGCCGTTTAGTGAAGAAAAGCACCACTAAGAATATCAAAAATCAATATTAAAGGTGCTGTCTTATAACCAAACAATGGTAAAGCAGTACCAGTGGGCTCATATAACATTAGAGTCTTCTTTGAGGACTGCTTCTGTCATTAAAATCAATGCAACTTAATTAAAGCAAATTATAGATAGATACATCTATAAATAAGATATTAAAGTGTGCTGCTGAATATGATAATTGCTGCATATTTAGCAATCAGCATGTGTGTTCTGCTTTTGCCAGGAGGGATTTCTTTCAGTGGAATCAATGGAGCTTTATTAAAAACCATCCAAATTAGAGGGAGAAATGATGAGTGTTATAATAACGCAAAATCACTGTTTCAACTTTCATTGCAAAACCAGGAAAGCAAAATACATCCCTCTTTGTGTATGTAATGAAAACATCAGGAAAATTCTTTTGAAATGTGGACACTGGTAGAATTTTTAATTTTTACCTTTTGATGCAAAACATGAAAAAGCTGGATGGAGGAAAGCGTGTTTTCTTTGGAAATGCTGGAGGTCTTGGAGGGTGGGATAATTAGGATATTGCAGCAGTAAGGAATTAAGAAGACCCATTTGATCGGCTTCCTCCGTTTCACATGGAACATCCAGTTCACTGCCTTACATAACATACCTCTGTTTTAACAGCTGAAAAAAGTGTTAGTAAGTCAAATAGTACTTTTACATTTCGCTTGCAGTCCCTAGCACCAGGCAGACTGTTGAAATGCAAAAAATAAAATGGGTGAATTTGGGTGCTTCACCTGTATATCAAACACTGAGACCAGGATGGGGAGCAAATCCACTTTTACCTCTCTCAGTTTTTCTTCAGTTTTCACTTAATTGAAAACAAAAACCAACTGTGTCTCAGCAGAGGGGAGGCCTGAAGGTTAAAGGCCAAATTCCGTTATACCACAGCTCTTTTTGGCATGCTGAATCTCAACCCATGTGATTAGAAACGCTCACAGACAAAAGAAGAGCTTTCAGAACAGAGGTCAAACCAGCATCTGAATCAAGTCCTTTAACAGATGATCACAAGACTATTGAAAAATGTACTAAGCAATGCAGCAGTTCTATGCCCCATGTTTATACGCAGACTTTCTGGCAGAAAGAACTGGGTGGCATTTTCAAAGCACTTTGGTGATGGCAGAGTACGTGCCTCACTCTGCAGCCTTCTGGTATGGCTCTGGTCGTTTAGTGCATGTCATTCATATAAAAGAAAGACAATGGTAGTATCGTGCTATTTTTTAATGGGGAAAAAACACAAAACACAAGCTCAAGTGACCTTCCTGACCATATACATGAATAAGTGAAAACATTAGGAGTCCCAGGACTCCTATCTTCGTAAGCTCTTCTTGATCTCCCATAATGTTAAATGTCAAGCATGACTCAAGTGGAGTTAGCAGTATTTTGCACTGTTCACCAACATGTAGTTAAAATCACATCAGCCTTGATGAAGTTATGCTATTGCTACTTAACTAGTGGGCAGAATACAACTACTCATTTTCTTTCTGATCTTAATGATAATTGGAATGTTTGGAGGAGGCTTATTGTTCAGAAATGGGGAAAACAAAGAGTTAAAAAGAAAAACTAAAAGGGCAAAAGAGATGTTTAGCATGTAAGTGAAAAATGAATACGCCTGAATCCAACACCCACTGTGTATTATTCCTTTTTAAGAGTGTGAGACTTCTGACTCTGAGCTGTGGTTTTTCTATAGCTCATTAAGAAGCTTTAAACAAATTTTTAACACACTGTTCTCTGTGAAGATGATCAAAATTTTCTATATGCAGCTCTAAATAAAATACCCACAGGAGAGGGAACAGTGACTGCAGCTCTCTGAGACAGCCACCCTGAGAATGGTCCTGCATTGTTCTTTTCAGTCTTGGGTCTTTGGCATGCTGACTTCACTTGGTATGAACCTGCAGCAGGGAGCTTGGGTAGCTCAGGTGGGAATTTGTGAGAGGAGATAGACCCCCAGGAGAATACACACTGTCCTGCCAAATGTGTCTCTACTGCTCGGGGAAAGGAGTTGCTTTCGGCTTCCTTCTGCGGTGTGGTAACTCTCACCTTGAGCTCTGCGCAAATGTGCAAGAAAAGTTGATTCTGACTTCCTGAAGCTTAAACTTCGTAAGAGATTGCTACAGTTGTTATTGTTGATACCGTAATGGCTGTCCAACCCCAAACACCATGATCCGTGTGAAAGGGGCAGGGGAGGCTTTCCTGCTAGCAGCTGGTCTTTTAGCCTTCAACAAATACTCCAGGAGGAAGGCAGTGTAAGGCAGGTAAGGAGGAATGAAATGCACTGTCTCCCAGGAAGAAAGAAGGCCTCTTGCACTTTTCTACACAGTTTTCAAGGTAGTCTCAAGCTTCAGGATGAAGTAAATCCTTTCTCTGCTCTTAAAGAATTGTTCTTCTGCAGCCCCGGAATTTTCTTGTCGGCAACTCCTAGGCTTATTTCAAGATACCTGCCTGCAAGTGTATTATACTTACACCTTACAATTTATTTGTAAATATTTGAATGCTCTAAGATACTTGTTTCTGGCTTGATTTACAAGTGCGTGTTCACATCACTTTTTTCATTTTTTCCCTGGGAAGGTTTTCTAGGGAGAATTGGCAGGTTGGAGATATTTGCCGTTAGCTTATGACTTCCATATATTAGAAAACTTCTCAAGTACCCAACAGTCACCATGTTTGCCAGGGACATAGCTTTCATTGACACCTGCACAGCTTTTTTTTCTTTTGCTTTACAGTTTCTTTCCCATTCTGTCTGTTTCAGATCAGCCTGCGAAATGTGAAACTATGAATCTTTCTACTTTTGTCTTGAAACAAATGTGGATTCTATTTGTCCAGGGAAGCAGAGAGAGCCCCAGCCTGTACTTATTGGTCCCCTGCTAAAGGCTGTGAGTTTAGAGAGAGGAGAGCAGTGCCCACACTGCTCTTCAGTCTGCACTTCCCTCAGCTTGGTTCTGCTTCTGGGGCCTGGCAGGGGTTTAATTAAAGATGTAGAGGTGTCATAGGGTTCTTTACAAAGTGACGCATTTCTATCACAGAAATCTTGTTCTCTCCTGATTTTTTTTATTTTTTTTTAAAGAGACTTGAACAACAAAAATGTTACTAGATATGTAGAAAAAATGTCTTTCTGGCATTCAGAATCCTGAGCATGAAGTGATCGAGTTATATGGATGGAACTTCATGCTTTTTTGTCTGGTACGTTCTTTCCAAATGTGGCCACCGCTATGTGCTTCAGAGAATTCATCAGGATTCTTGAAGGGGCAATTAGGAGAATAAGCTGCTGGTACAGAGGTTTCTGCCTGCTCTCCCTTGCAGGGAATGGCTGACTTTTCCACGCTTTACCTCTCTTCAACCTGTCAAAGGCATTACTGTCTTCTGCTAACCTGATGCTCATTGTTTTGATTCATACGTGTATCCAGCTTATTAATTTTCCTGTCTACAAAGGACTTGGCCATACTGATACTTTACAACAGTTAAGTTTCATGAATTGTTTGTTGTTGTTTTTTGATAAAGATAGCATTTGCTTCCCTCACTTTAAGCGTACTGCTCTTTTAATTGCACTGATGGGATGATGGCTGTTTCTGTGTTTATCTTTACCCTGTTATTTTTGCATATTCATGTTTTGCTTGTTAGTTGAGGCCGCTGTAGACTAAGAGATGAACTCTTCATAATGAAGGCTCTTATTTAAGTTGATGTTGTTAATTTAAGCCCTAAAAATACAGGAGCATGTTTTGGATCATTCTTTCTGTCATGCATTACCATATATTTCTGAAACATGTTTTTCATCTTCTGTTGTGTTCTCTCTCTACTGATTGGGGTGTTGGTCTCAGAAGCTCTTCCAGTACAGACTCAACTAAGTAATGCACCTTCAATCAGCTCCCCCACCTCACTGGTCACCTGGTGGTCAGCATCCGTTTGACTTTGATAGGGCTTCCAAATTTAAATCTTTTTTTTTTTTTTTTTTTAATTTTTATTTTAAGGTTATTGTGTGCTTGCCTGATTATTTTGTTATTATTAACTACGTGATTAAAACCTCTGCACCTGGACTGAGAGCCAGCTGCATACATCCTGTTTCAGGGAAGGAGGAGAAGCTGGAATATTTTGATCTTTTTAATTAGTACCTTTCGCACCAATTCTTAGCTTAGTTTGTTGTAAAATATGGCAAGAAATCCTTTGCTTTCTCACTCTCTGAAACATAAATAACTTCTACAAAGAAGGTGTTTCCACTTTTGCAATTTCTCTTTTCATCAGGATGGTATTTTATTACGGGCACCATTTTGCTAGTGGCTGAGTGATGATTTGTTTTTACTGTCGCATGGACAGATGGAGAAGGGAAAGGGGAAGAAATGGCTGAGTCTTTAATTAGCCGTGCAGAGCCAGAGCAGGCTTTTCCAGTGCACTGGGGGTTTTATATAGGGTGTACAGACTCAGCCACTCGATGGATCCAAATTAGCAAAATTGTGTATCCACTGCCAGGGTGTTTCTATGGCAACTGTCTCTCAAATCATATATACAAACAGACCTGGCAGGGGGTATCGCCTTCTATTTGGTCTGTAGGAAACCATTGGAAAAGGGCTGTTTTCAGGCTGCAAAAAGGCCTTGCAATGTAAGTATTTTTTACTTTCTGGTGACTGGTATAAGTTTTGAGATTGCTGCTTGATACTGGCGCAATTCCGAATCTGTGGTTTTACACATTGACTGGCTCCTGTTACTCTTGCTAGCTGTCAGAGTGATCACCAGGAAACTTGCACAGGGTTGTAAGTGCATAGAGTTACCAGGCACATCCTTTAGCTTATGAACATCTTGCCGCTGCCCATAATTAATAGCTGATCTACAGCCTCACCAATAGACCGTATACTACGTGGCTTTTGTGCTGAGAAAACCGTATTTATATATTCATTTCTTTTCCTCTCTTTCTTCTTCATGAAACAGCAGAAATCTGGAGGCTTTTCTCTCAACATCATACCTGGTTAATTAAGGGAAATTATCAACCTGATCAAATTAATAGTGTAAGAACGGCCACAGTGGTTGTGATTCTTCACCTAAGTGACTCTATCTTTATAAATTCTCTCTACGTGTCATTTTTTTTTCTGGTGGAAAAAAAAGAATAAATGATCCATTTAGCCTACTGCCCCCTTTTTGAAATGTAGGGCAGTTGTTATTTTTTCCTGGTCCAAAGTCAGGCACTGCTAAAGCGTGTGTCATTTCAAATCAGACCTGGTAATTTATTTTGGCCATCAGTTCTGTGAGGACTCCTTTCTGTTTTGAATCAGATAAAGGGGAGTTAGCAAGAGGCCTGTGCTAAATACTTTTTTTCACTTATGGGTATCTTGGATGTTCAATGAATGGCAAGGTTCATAATGGTGTTCTTCTAGAGTAATTCCTAAGCTTGCCTAGTAGCTCCAGGGGATAGTGCCTCTCTTTGTATTGAACTTGGCTTATATAATGAGTCCATGAGAGATTGCACACAGAAATGCTATGTAAAGGTAGGTAAGACTTGCTGTACCTGAGTGCACAACCTTTCCAATTGTAGGCGCATAAGCATCTCTTCAGTGAAAATGGCGTATTGTGCATAAATTACAGGACTGACAGAAATTTATTCTAACCTGTAGAATGTGAAAAACATGTTCATTTTTGTTTTCTTTTTACAATCAGTCATTTGCTGAAAGCTTGGTGTGATTTATTCTTTTCTTTTTAATGAATTGTTAAAAATGTTTGAAAAGGCATTAAATCTTCCTTTCTGCTATTAATCTGTAAAAGGGAAAGGGGATTTTAAATGGCCTCTTAGTATATTGCTTTATAAAACTGCTGATTCTAGCAGCACCGGAATAGGAATACGTACTAATGTAGGAAACACTGAAGGCAGTCAGAGCCTCCTGCATTTATGGAGGAAAAGACTAATAGCTCCATTTTAACAAGGCTCTTAACACTTTGGGCCATCAGCAGGCATTGAGTGAGTGAAATTGGGAGAGCTCCTGTATGCTAAAAGCATTGAAGTTCACCGTTTTGTACCCCAGTTGGAGCCTTCCTGATAGAATTGCGCTCTCCAGCCAACTCTGGTTGCCATCTTGAAAACAAACCAAATAGTGAGCTGGCATTTTGACTGAGTGCACTAATGCTTCACTTTTGAAATGGCACCAGAGCATGAAAGATGCATTTAACTCCCAGCTGGATACTTAGATTTGCAGTGACATTAGGGCAAGTCCCTGGGTTTGTGTTAAGAATGAAAGCAAAGCCTGTTTATATCACATTTTATACTTGAGCAAAACACACGAGTGGAGAAAAAAAAACAGCAAACTTGGTACTAAGATGCTAGTTTTGGTGCAAGTAGCTATGCCACTGGAATCAGAAGAGCTGTGCTTAATTAGATTACATCCTCATGATACTGAATTCTAGGAGGAAGGCCAGCCAGGGGAGGACAGAGTGTCCTGACTAGCACTCAGACAAGGAAGAGGCTCTGAAGATGATTCCTGTTATAAACAGTTCTTTGCTACAGAAGCCTTTCTTGTTAGCAGTGATAAGGTTATGTGTGGGATTTGGAGCTTCTTTGAGCCTCTGCCTTTGTTTTGTTGATTTTGGCATGTGCAGCATCATGTGTTTTCTGCTTATCGTTTTGAGATGCATTGTTAGTTGCTGGGCTGCGTAATTGATCTTCATCTCTAATTACTCTCCTCTCCACAGGTGCCTGGAAAAGGTCCAGATGGGAGCTCATACAGTCTCCACTTTGAGGGGATGGAAAGGCAGTATGCATCCTTACCCAGGTATGGTCTTGAGCGTCAGACACACACTCGCTCCGATTCACCCTCCCTCTGATGGGTTGGGAAATCGGTTCACAGCTGGTGTCCAGCTCCAATGTGAAAGATTATTTTGCGGTTTTGTCTTGTCACCTTTTGCTGCTGATTTAGTGCCATCTTTAGAACTGTACTATTAATTTGGACTTTTGAATTTTTAAAACAAAGATCTCTCATGGAACATGTCAGCGAGAGTCATGATCCACAGGTAGGGAACATGACATTGAGGAAGCTGGGTCTGCAAGAGTTATAATGGGTCGTAGCAGGGCCTAAATGACCGAGTTTATAGTGATATAATCCTGGCTGGCATTGACAGAGTGCTGTTGTGGAAAACCTCCACTACAGCAGCCACAGCTACTCAAGTCCTACTGTTGCTGCAAGACTGACTAGCGGTCCTATTCCAGTAGAGCATCTCTTTGCTTTAACTGAATGCTATGGAAATGAGAGTGAATTCTCTGAGGGCTTTTTTTAATTTTTAATCCTTATCAACTCAATGAAGAGTAATTCTAGTCTGAAACCAGTGAGGCATCACAAAAAGGAAGCATTTCAGAGAGTGTTTCAGAGTCTCGTTTCTATGAGACTTCCCATAGCAGACTGTAAGATTTAGCAAGCCAGAAAGGAGAGCGAGAGGATTCAAGAAGAGATAGTGAGAGGAAAACAAAAGCAGGAAAGTATTCTTCTTTTAGAATTAGAGGTCTTGGAAAGACCTTAGAGCGGTTGTACAGGCCACTTCTTGAACCTACGAGTCAGATCATTTGTAAAAGCAAAGCAAGACTAGCAATACACAAGCAAGAAGAGATTCTCTGTTGTGAGATAGTGCTGCCATTTTAGGAGATCGGTCAGTAGTTTCTTTTTCCTTCTTTTTCTTTTTCCACTGAACTATTTACATTCAAAGATGTCACTGGGGAGACTGACTGATAAATACGTAATGGTGTGTCCAATTATAGATGAAAATACAAAGTAATGCCTTACTTTTGGAAACCAGTATATGAAGGCTGTGTCTCAAGACATCATTGGATATTTGTAGGCATTTTTAATGTACATAGTTTATAAACCAAAGATGTGTCTGTAGCTTAGCTACTGCCTTCAAATAATACTTGTATCAGCCATCGTTTTGGAACTTCCTCTTGGGCAGTAACTAGCTTTTCTAACAGAAACCTTTCCAGCGGTGTGTCCTGTATGTATTTCCTGACTGACTGTGGATATTCTTACTCTCATGAGTAAATAGCCATCTTTTTTTTTATACTCGTCCAACACTCATGTCTCCTGTCATGATTTTTAGCAGAGATTTTTGCAGATGACTTAGTTGCAGTTTAATAATGCACACTCTTCTTTATCTGTTTTAAATTTCAATTTTGTTGAGTATTCTTTGTGAATTACAAGAATAAATTATCAATTGGTGCCCAGGGTAACTCTCTACAGCAATTTTTGTATTCTTATATCATGTTTGCTTTTATTCATTTTCCCTTCGAGATAATCAACCTTATTTTTTCAATCTTTATAAAATGAAAATTCTCCAGGGAAGAAACTTCCATCACCTAGAATTCTTTTTATTTCACCAGTATTCCATTCACAGAATCACAGAATTGTCACGGTTGAAAAAGGCCTCTAAGATCACTGCATCCAACCATAAACTGAAAAAAAAAAAAAAACAACAAAACCAAAAAAAACACGTCACCGTCCCACTAGAATGTGTCCTGAAGTGCCTCTTCTACACGTTTTTTGAATACCTCCAGGGATGGTGACTCTACCACCTCCCTGGACAGCCCATTCCGGTGCCTGACTACTCTTTCGGTAAAGAAATTCTTTCTAATATCTAATCTAAACCTCTCCTCGTGCCAATTCAGGCCACATTTCTTCTAATCTTGTCATTATTTACTTGAGAGAAGAGGCCGCACCCACCTCACTACAGCCTCCTTTCAGGTAGTTGTAGAGAGCGATAAGGTCTCTCCCCAGCCTCCCCTTCTCCAAACTAAACAATCCCAGTTCCCTCAGGCGCACCTCACAGGACTTGTTCTCTAGACCCTTCACCAGCTTTGTTGCCCTTCTCCGAACTCACTGCAACAAGGATGACCAGAAGTGAGCACAACAGCGCAGATGAAGACATGTCCATGCTTCATGCAGCAGTGTTCTCAGTATTCCTTCTATCTTGTTCCTTTTCAAATATGCCGCATCCTCAGCGTGTCCCCTAGGTGTGTGGACTGCTTGCCTCTGCACGCTGCAGTTTTATGTTTGAGTTTTTCTTTTTAGGAGTAAGTCTGTCTGAATCAGATTGTGGATTTCATAGTGCTCTTCCCAAAACTTCCATTTAACTTGCTGGAAACATGACTCTCCAGCTCTTACAACAGGCTTGAGTATTTATCTGGCAGAGACTCACCATTTAGGAAGTCATCCAAACATTCAATATGCTTCGGAAGATTGATGCGGGGAGTGTCGTTTCTCTCCGTGCCTAAGAAGATTATGCTGGAGAGCGAGAGGGCCTGCTCTTGAGCAGGGTTGTATGTGCTTTCTGACCCAAACACTCACGCTGCCGCACACAGGCCATGCCACTGCCACGTCTCCAGAGGGTTTCCACCCTGGCAGGAGCAGAGCTTTGGGACAGCACACCCTTGGGTGTGCCTGCAGTCCAGTGATCGACCGCTGCCTTTTACACTTAGGTTTCGTAAGTTTTGCCATTTCATGTTACTGCAGTAATTAAGCCCTGGCAGTCACAAATGACTAGATTGCTATAGTGAAGTCTAAATCCAGAAGGGGATGCAGTCTCATTGCCAACCGCTAATGGAAATGAGTGATTTCTTTTGTTCTCATGGCTGACTGCCCAGGCATATAGAGAAATCCAGGTAAAAATCACCCATTTGCCAACCTATTCTTAGTTGAGGATGCATGAATACTACTGTAATGGGCAGCATTATTAAAAAAAAATTAGAGAAAGAAATAGGAAGGTAGAAAGAAATACAGAGGTATTATTTCCTCAAAGAGCAGCTTTCTTTTCCCCAGCATTCTAGTAATTAGTTTATGATTTCCCCTTTGGTTTTATTCCCTTCCTTGTCTTGTCATGTCCTCATCTTGGTCAAACCGCTGCTCTACACTTGGTACAAACATGGTATAAATTATCTGCATACTTAGCTGTTTAAGTTCAGTTTAATGAGATACTTAAAGAGTCTTCAGATGAGGGTCGTAGATGCTAGGAAACAGATTCTTACTGCACTATTGTGTTGAGTCCAGAAGGATATGACCTTTGCCTACTGCTCTGGTGTGGCATACACAGGGAAAAGAGAGGAAAGCGCTTGGAGTGCAGCCAGTTTCACTGGATGAGAAGGGAGCGGGGGGATCTGTGCTATGTCAAGCGTAGCTGTGACCTACACAGGGAAACTGTTATGCTTACCTGGAAGCCAGCAGGAGTTATGCCAGTGTGTGTGGGCACGGACAAATTGAGTAAGAGAGCTTTGGTTTTCCTCCCCACTGGGCAAGAAGGAGGAATGATCACCTGCCAAATAACTTTATGAATGTTTGGTGCCCCTAAGGCACTACCCCGTTCCTTTGCAAAGGCACTCAACTCATCCTGCACCAAGGGGAAGTCAGATTGCCAGCAGCATCTGAACGTATCTGCTGCTGGGTTGTAAATATCTAAGCAGTGAAACATCGTTGCTGCTTTGCCCTTTTGTTTTGTATTTTTCTGTCTTTCCCTGAAGCTAATTCAAGCCTAGATATTATGGGCCAAATTGAGGTGATACAAGCCCATATTAACTGCAGTTGAGGAATTCACCTGTGTGAAGTGTGCTTCCTTTCAGTAGATGCAGCAGCAAATCCAGTGTCCCAGTCTCACTGAACTCAGTGATGCCCTTTTTGCCTTTGAGTGGAGAATCTGTTCCTGTGTGAGGTTACATTTTTAATTAAAGGCTGAAAACAGGAGGCCTTTGGAGAAAGGCTTGATATGTGACTGGCTTAATGAGTGACCAGCTGAGTTATGTAGTGAAGTTTCTAGGTAAAATAATGCAAGTCTGTAGACTTGGTTTGGAAATGTCTACAGAGGCAAACATTTGAATTAGATGATAAGTGGCTGTGGCAGGAGAGTGGCAGGCCTTCATCTCAGGCTGCGTTGTGCTGTTCTATCTGCAGAAAAGCAGCAAAGTGGGAAAGACAGAATGGAAGGCTTTGCAAGAGAGATACAGTTCTTTGCACTCAATACTCTCATGTTGCCCTGGGGCTACTGCTAAGTAGTGCTGAGTAGTAGCATTAAGCGATGTTAAATCCTCCTGTTTAGGAGACTGGCTTGATTCTTATACCTCTCATTCTCTTCTTTTGGGAAGAGGAGCAGGGCAAGGGTGTGGGAGCCAGAAAAATATTTTTATTTTTTAAACTATTTTTAGTGCCTGTTTCCTCGGTGTAATCCAGAATACTTTCCTGATGGAGCTATGGAACAGATATGAAGCTGAAGCGGCTCTGTTCATAGTTTTATTTTCAAGTTTGCTTTTATGGAAATCTGCCTTAATGTGAATCACAGCCTTGTTTGGAGAAATCTTGTGTTTGAGGAGGTGTTCTTTTCTGTGTTGATGGAAAAACTGTCTGTGACCCAAGCAGACTGTCAGACACTGGGATGGGACACTGGTGACATGATGAGTGCAGATCAGAAAGCTCGGCCATCTTCCTGTTAAGAAATGCTGATTCTAAAGGAAAGCCAATACTCCAGACTTTCTCTGGAATCCTCATATTATTGAAAATATGCCTTTTTATAAATAAAAGAGGTGGGGCTGGAAAGGCAGTAAGAGCATCAGAAAATAACTACTGGAATGGAAAAATGATTTCAGGCTGTGGAGATGAGCTCAGCTGTATTGCTGTGGCTGGGAGGAGACCGCAGAGCAAAGTGGCAATCGGCTCACAGGAACATGTCTTGAATGTAACATACATTTCAAAAATGGGAAACTTGCATATATATTAAGGAAGTAGCCTTGCAGTACAGTGGCAGCACATAGTCTTGCCGTGCTGTAACCTTACCTTCAGGTGGACCATGCAACTTGTGCTTCTTGAGGCAGTAGCTGAAAGCAGCACATCCTCCACTTTTAAGTATGAAGCCAGAAAAGACAATATTTATCACCTTATCTGAGCTCTCCAAGACCACCTACATTTCTGCAGCAAACTAAATTTCCATTTTGATCCACTTCATTGTTTTTATAAATGTAATTTATAAAATTTGTATTTACAGAAGCGTTTAACCTGAATTAAAATGTCCTTTTATGGAGATTTCATTACATTTTTCAGAAGTTAATTATTTTACTGTTTAAAAAGATTATGGTTTTGGGTTTTTTCCCCTAAATTTGAAATTGCCCAATTTCAATTTCTAGATAGTCTGGTAAGTATTTTTTTCTGCTAGATTTTAAAAGCCTAGCCTACAAAATGCCTCCCCTTCAGTATTTTTATGCAGTGATCATTTATGTTATCTTTTAACCTCCTTTTTAATAAATTAAATAGATTGAGCACTCAAGTCTTACAGTATAGAGCATGAAAACATCATTGACTCAAGTGGCCACAGTCTCCATGCAGTCAATTTATGAGGTAGCCTCTAGAGTGGAGTGAAAAACATTTCCAACTCTTTGGACCAAAAGCAAAGTTTCTGTCACACCTCCATCGCAAAGAGATAAGGTTCCTCAAACAGAAGGAATGGATTACTTAGCAAGTTTTGTTAGCTTTTTCTTGCACTTGTGTGGTTTTGCCTTCATTTTACTAACCAGGTTTATTTCAAAATGCAGGATTTCTGCAATTTAATTGTATCCCCAAAACGTCATCAGAAAGTGACTTGACACAAATCACAAGTAAAAGTTAATTGTCTATTAAATAAGAGTCATCATTCACTATTGTCTATCAGAATCTGAGATTAATATACTGACATTACTTAAATATGTGTATAGTATGTTCTCCTGGTTAACAGAAAGAAATCACAATTTTAGTGCAGACTGTAATTAGCTGCAAATCAACTTGTCAGAGCATTCCCGGACCTATGGGAATTGACTAACCAAGGAGCACAGATGAAAAAGCAAGGTTTAAAATCAATTATTTAAATGAAAATTCCCTGCTTGTTGGTTTAAATCACAGTTAATTATTTATTTATTTATTTTGCTTTTAATCACTTAGATTTAACTTATTCCGTCCCATGTTGCAAAAAATCCGTCCCCCTTCTCATTTTGTATACTTGATTTGCATTTCTCTTAGGCATCTGACAGTGTGTTACACAGCACTGACCCATCATGGTTATATACCCATCGATGGGGAAATATTTTGTAGTTCTGGGTAGCTGAAAAAAGTCTGTATCTCTCCTATTTCTCCTATTGATTAAAATTAAGAGAAGAGGGTCAAGAGAAGAGATTTGAGAACAAATTGTGAGTGGTCTTTTCTAATTTTCAATATAAATCATACACATTTTTAATATTCCTCGGACATAATTGCAAAACTAAGAAGACTTAATGGTCTTGAGTCTTAAATAGGATTAGAACTGAGTAGGGTGCAAAAAATGAATGGCCCACCAAATTTCATCATCCTAGCCATGTGACATATAAATAAATTGAAACAGTATATTCTATGATATACTTGATTATTAACTTTCTCTTCTGTTTTAATCATCTAAAGTAATATCAGTAACTCAGGGATATTTTTTAAATATGATTTTTATCTTGACAGCTCTACTTTCATTGAAAGTGCTGCAAGATCTTGTCTGTCTATATCTTCTTCTGTGATGATCTCATTATAAATGAAATATGTGTATGTTTTTAGTTGGGCTTTAAGTCCTGGCAGATTAATTTAGAATCAGTTTTAGTGGAAATACTGGTCTTATTCAAGGGCCTCTGAGATAGATGATGGTAAACAAGCCAGGGTGAAATGCAGGCAGAGAAAAAAGATCATTCTTAGATGTTAGATCACAAGCTTGGGAACCAAGCTGATGTGCTCATTAAAAGATTAGCTTAAATCTGATATCAAACAGTTCAAGATTTGCTCAAGTAATTTTACTGAACTCTGCAAGATAATAAAAATGATTGCTGCAAAAAATGTCCGGTGTCTCTGAGATGTCAGGGAAGTTGTATTTCAAGGAGGACAGAGTCCAAATCCGTAGTGGGACACTGGATCAGTGATACGTATGTACAGCAGAAGGCTGGAAGTGCTGCGTTGCAGCTTGTTCTGGTTTATCTCAGTTTCAGTTACTCTGCTGCAGTGTGCCATGGTGCTAATATCTCCTCAGTGTCATGTCTGAAGGCTTTTTTGTGTACGGTGTCAAAATGCATTTGTCAAAAAAAATGTGCAGAGTTCGTAAATAACCTCCTCGTAAATAACCTTCTACAGGGAGAGTCTTAGGCGCTAAAAGCAGAGCAGGTAGAAAAGGATCTGTGCACTGCCGGAGTTTCCAAAAATGATCTTGTGTCTTTCTCTAAGACTTGGCTGAAAGGAGAAAAGTAAGTTGTAAACAGGAGCATGATGACAGAAATCTATACGGTTAATTCAAAAGGAAAGAGATTTGGTTGTAAAACATACCTCCAGCTTTCTAATAAAATAGAAATATCACTTGAAATGAGCGGGATGCCTCTATCCAAGCCAAATTAAGTCTTACTACTGAAAAAGTATACTTTAGAAAGTCAGAAAGGTCAAGGTTCATGACATCAAATCATGGACTGTGGCTGGCAGGCCACCTCTATAATTTCCATGGGAATAACTAAAGAAAATTGAGCAAAGAAAATGTCTGTAACAACTGGGACATAGCTTGAAAGAAAAAAAAAAAAAAAAACACAACTCACTAAAAGCCAGATGTCCCAGAAGAATACTTTGGAAGTGTAGAAGGCAGCAGACAGGGATGGGTTTTGTCAGTTTTTCTAATAAGTCAGTCAACTCCTTATAGCAAAAAGCCAGTTAATGCAGTATGGAATAGTTTAAAAGTCAATTAATATTTTGAAGCTAAATAGCCAGCCTTTTTGCAAGGAGATACTACCCAAAGTAAATAAAATTACTTTCATGTGTCACATGTACGAAAAAACCATGGATCTGGTATGGATTTTAATGTGGAACCTTAAAAATAAGGACCTCCCACTCAAACTAAGGGCACCAAATTCAGTTTAAAACTACAGGAAATGGAAGAAAACAAAAGGGCTTGAATTAATGTTACAAAATTTAGTGAAATTGTGAAGACATTGCCTCAAAAGGAAAGCTGTATTAGCTATGCCTTCAGTGAGTAAAAGAACAAAACAACTGTTAGGGAACAAAATATTAATGAAAGAAAGAATTGTGACTACAAAATGGTTAGGTTGAGATGAAGGATCTGTGGAAAAAAGATAAGTGAATGCAAATTAAGTAAAAGAAGATCAAATTAAAAAACAAAAGCATGTATCCCATAGAAAGCATCAACAGAGTGATGTGCTGAGTGAAACCTGGGGAATAAGATGTGTGCTACAAAATGCAAATACATCCCTTCCATTGTTGAGGTGGATATTGAAATTGCTCAGGAGACCAACAGCCTGGGAAGCTCGTCTGGCTGCTTTATAGGTACGGATATTTGGAATAAAAATGTTCCTGTTTATGTTGCGTTATAATTCAGAACTGATCAAAAAGTGTAGACTCTAGGCTGCAAAGGTGAGGGAGTAATTTTTTCTTTCTGTGAGAAAGCGCACTGCAAAATAAGACAACTCCAGTGCAGTTCTTGGCTTTGGTTTTCCCTTGGTAAATAGGTCTGGAGGTGTGCCTGAAAGATATTTGTCAGCAAACATGTTTTAAAAACAGCTAACAAAGGAGGATTGTAGGAAGCCAACAGCATCAGGTGTAAATATGTAAGACTTTTGAAAATGTTGGATCAGGATTTTTTTAACCAAGCTTCCTGCAGCTCTCACGGCACAGTGTATGAACCTCCTGTGTGTTCTGTCATGGCTCAGCTAGGTTCCTGTAAGCAAACAGCAGCTTTGCGATACCGCACCCATCGCTCAGAGGCAGACTGCGGTTAGTTCTCCTTAATCCAGCACATTCCTTTGTTTCCATCCAGTCTTCACAAAGCAGACTCAGAAAAAAAAAATCAGGAAAGATGTTAAAAAGAACAAGGAAGTTGCACTGTCACAATGAGAAGTTTCAAACTTTTAATAGCGAGCCGTTTAAAGTGAGTCAGTTATAGGTATTCTTATGTACATACTTAGGAAAGAGGAAAGGGAGGTTATGATGATAAAGTAGGGAAGTGAATTGTATGTGGACAGTCTTAATTGCATGCTGCAAGGTAATGACAGGCTGTGAAACCTTAAGAACTCAAATATAGTTCTGGGTTCTTTTACAAACACGTAGGGGACAGAGCACTCGGTGTGCCACCCACTGAGAAGTAAGAAACGGGGTGGGTGAGACAGGAGCCATAGGGAGACACAAGGGCAGGGCTTTAAGGAGACCTGCAGTTGTTTGTTATCCTTGGTGAAAGCCTGCCTTGTGAGGAGAGGGCTTTTATATAAACTGTTGATTAAAGGAAAGAGGTATCTAATTTGGGATTAAGAGAATCACTGAAGAATTTAATATTAAAAACAGTTGCTAGAGCAGCTGTTTCAACACAGCTCATACAGTTGGCAGTCAAAGTACTTCCATTTCGTAAGTAGGTGGCATATTTAATTTTTCTGCACAGAAGTCTCTTTTAAACAAGTATTAAGAGAATATTCTAAATTCTAGAGATTTTTGTCCAATTTTCTTTGTCCGTATATTCATCTAAGGCTTTTTTTTTTTATTTGCTCTTTAACTGTAACACTTTAGAAAGTCGTGCTTTGGATGTGTTGATCCAGGTTGAGTAACATGTTACTCGTCAAGAAATATTGTAGAAGCTCGTATGAGTCTGATCCAGAGCCACTGCAATCCGTGGGCATGCTCCTACTGATTGCAGTCAGCAATACTTTTAGAGTGAATGCGATCACTGTTAAAAATTATTCCTTCATTTCTTTGCTGTCTGGATCAGTCTAGTAGTAATTTGATAAACTCTGATGAGGGTATTTGTTTTTCCCCAGGAACTCTGCCCATCAATGTTAGCAATGTCTCTCCATATTTTAGAGATCCTAGGAAAAGGAATGTATCTTTGCCTGCTTCCTCTGGTGTTCTCTACCCCACCCCATTTAACCACAAATGTAAGTGAAGTGAAAGTAGGACTTAAAAATGAATATAATTTGAGGTTATTGAAGAATTGCAAATGTTCAGATCACTGGTGGTTATGGACCAGTAACTTTGTTAAAAGCAAACATGGAGCTAAAACTCCTGTTGTACCCTGTTAGAGAAAAGTAATTCCTGATTTCTTTACCCTCATTTCCAGGCTTGGAAAAGATTGCTTTGTCCTAGCATTTAATAGTTATATTCATTAGCATTCATTTTGTCACTTAGCACCTGTACAAAATTTTCTACTACAACAGTTCTTCAAAATATAGTATAAACAAAGCACAAGATGCACAGTTGTACTGTTTTTTTAATGAAAATCTGAGTAAGCTATTGAGCATCTTTACAACAGGTAAAGATGTTGTACATATGCCAGAAACACACCAGCAAAACTTCATAGGCATGTATGTATGTAGGTTGGTGTTAAATAGTACATGGGCCAGCTTTGTTTTGGAAATATATATACTATAATGCATATGCCAAAATCTTAACCACATCTTTACAGTGATGACAGAGTCCTTGCTGTACTTGAAAACTTTGCCAAATGTAACTTCATCTGTCTATAGAGATATTGACAAAACTCATACGTTCTGCTGACTTCTGTATGGTATCACTGTGGCCTCCACTAGTTCTGTGCTCTGTTCTGCATGAGCAGATGGGATGCTACAGCTGTTTGAATAGGTATTAGTTTTAAAGAGTTATTCTGCTTTGATTAACCATCCTGTGAAGGGGGAGGGGGCGGAGGGGGGGATGGAATAGCAAGGGAGAGAGCGCCTAGGGAATCTCTCATCTTCAAGCCTCTTGCCTGACAGAATTTGTGTAAATGGCCAAGCACTGATGAGGTGAGGACTCATGTAAACTGGAAGCTGTTCCTCAAGTCACCCTCTTCTCTCATGTGCACAGAGTAATTGATAGCTCATGTTCTTGCAACAGTTGAAAGAGCAGAGGGAAACATGCAAACATGTCTACTATATAACATACGTGGGAAGCAAGAGGAGGAGAGTGTTAACTTTGTAGAAAGTGAATTATCTGCCATTTTTGTTCCACTCCAGATGTAATTCAGCAAGGAAATTGGATCTGTGCATTAGATATTCCGAGGCAGCACCTTGGAAATTGGCAGCCAGTTGCAGACAGAGAGGGCCGTAAATGTGTGGATAAAACCCAGCCCAGGTTATCAGGTAAAACCCTGAGCCAATGGAGGTCCTTGGATATTGAGTAGCTGGCACTTTTTTTTTCATTTAAAGAAGAAAAATAGCCTTTGTTTTCCAGGTGAAGGGAAGTACTTTGAGAGTGGTCTGTTGTAGATCATGACAAAAATCTGGCAAGCAAAACCAATCTCAGCGGGATTTCACAGTTGAAAATCCATGTGAATGCCTTTTTGTTTGGATATAGGTGTTAGCTGTACTATTGTATCTATCCATGTGTCACTAGGTTTTGGTCCCTCATTTAGCATTTTTGTTATGAATCCTGACTTGATCTGGGATGCTATGCTTTAAAGAAAAGGCATGTTTGATTACTGAGAAGTGAGATGTCTTCAGTATATAAAAGAATGTATTTTAGGAGATTGGTGTGGTCACAACACTTCCCTTTGCTTTGTTTTCTAGTACACTAGGTATTATCTAGGTACTAGTGATACGCTCTTGAACTAAAATCAGCCACCTAAAATGACAGCTGGGACAAAATGAGTAGAAGAAAGGACATACTAACAGTTTTTCTTCCGGAGATCCTCAAACAGCAAGCACACTTTACGACTATACATTCAGCAATTAAAGATTTCCAAAATCAGTAGTCGTACTCAGAAAGCCTACTTGACTTTACTGTACCTACTGTTTCCTACTGGCTGACTCGACTTTTGGTAGTCCTCTAATTAGCTTTGTAGGGGCCTCTGAAGGCATCTAGGTTTCTCACTGACCAGGGAATTAGGCTGAATTTAGTCTGCCTGAATATACCCGTGGTGGTTTTGAGCATTTTCTTTAGCGTGCGGTGTGCTGCAGCCCCCTCTGGAATGGTGAGTGGAAACAGCTTAGTGGTACAGGCTGTGCTGCAGTACTGACTGCACCACGCTTTGTGGCACAAAGCACAGAGCAGATCAGTTTGAAACAAAAGGGAATTAAAAGAAAAAAAAAAAAGAAAAAAGAAGAAGAATTCAATTAGTCAGTTGAAATTGAGTTGGGGTTTAAAACTTGAATTTTTAGGCCCAGATCCATCAGAGCACTTAAGCACCTGCTTTACCTTGAATACATTTTGCTTTTCAATAGCAATCATTTGCCTAGCTACCAGAGGCCTCCAGGAAACCTGGACTTAAACATGCATTGTAAAGCACGGGGGAAGGATGGCAGACAGTCAGTGGCACTTAGAGAAATTTCACTTTTTCACTCCCTGCGCTTTCTGTGGTTTAAATAATGCGTCCTTAATGTAATGCTTTTTGTTAAATACCCTATAAATAGTATCAAGAAAGGTTATTTAATGAATAAGCTGACTTTATCTTTGAAGAGACTTGTTACTGATCTTAACTTGCAATCTCTCTAGTATTATTGAGGAGAACAACAACCTTAATATCATTTTGGTTTGATTTCTTTGTCTGGAAGGCTGACAGCTCTTCCTTCCCTCTCGTCACAAAATATTGGAAGAAAGCTCTGTTACTGAGAGATTGCTGCAGTGGTCCTTGGTCTCACAGAGATTTCATCACAAGCATTTCATTTTTAACGGACAATGGAATGTGTTCAGCTGTTCATTATTACACTTCTTTGTACACATTCTAAAAATATAAATGGAAATTATAATTACATCTGTAATTCTGAGTCCCAGATGAAATCGCTTTAATCCCAATGTGGGAAAAAATATATCAATACAGAACCCTTAACCCTAGTCTTTTCCTCCTTGGACATTTCATTTTCAGTTGTACTAGTTTATACCATGAGTTTTGTACAATTTTTAAGGGACTTAAGTATACAGAGGCCATTTTGCATCCTCAGAATGGTATTGCTGCCTTGTGCTTTTCTGACTTAGAAACCCAGATGTTCTTCTTGAGTAATGGTTTCTATTGTCACTTCTTGATATGATATGAAATTTCTCCCTTTTACTTTTTGGTCATTAAAAAAAAAGAAAGGTCTTTAAAATATTGCAAAGCTCTTTTAAAGAAAATACTACTTTACTGAAAGCAGAATTACGCATATTTTCTTTAAAGGGGAGCCCAAGTGTTATGGTTTAACCTCAGCCAGCAACTAAGCACCACGCAGCTGCTCGCTCGCTCACTCCACTTCCCACCTATCCCCATGATGGGATTGGGAGGAGAATTGAAAACTAGTTAAACTTGTGGATTGAGGTAAGAATAATTGAAATAAAAATATTATTATAATAATAGTAGTAATAATACTTATAATGAAAAGGAAGATAACAAAAAGAGAGTGAAATAAAAGCCAAGAAAGAGAAGTAATGCATAATGCAGTTGCTCACCACCCACTGACTGATATTCAGCCAGTCCCTGAGCAGCAATCCGCCTGTCCTGGCCAACTCCTCTCAGATTATATACTGGGTATGATGTCACATTGAGTCAGTTGTCCTGGCTATGTCCCCTCCCAACTTCTTGTGCTTCTGTAGACTTCTACTGGCAGGGCATGAGCAGCTGAAAAATCCTTGACTTAGTAAATAACACTTAGAAACTAAAAAGTCAGTGTGTTATCAACATTATTCTCACTAAATCCAAAACACAGCACTATACCAGATACTAGGAGGAAAATTAGCTCTCACGCCAGCTGAAACCAGGACACTGTCAGAATTAAAGAATTGACATTGAGGTTTGGAAAAGACAGCATTCTCAACTCGCAGGTTCTCTCTACCATATTGTACTTTTTTTCTATAGGATTCAAATAGTAGGTCTGTCATGGTTACACATTATTGTTGGGGTTTTTTGTATCAACATCAAGTTGATACATACATCATCAAGTGTTTTGTGTTTCTGAAACTTGTGCCTTTCTGCAAACATGGACTTAGACCAATAGTTGATTTGGTTTGAGTTGGTTTGTGGGGAGGAAAGGAGAGATTGCTTTTATGCTGTGAGGCCTATGAAAACTATTAACTGTCCACTAATTATAGTTTCCTCTGAAGGATCTGGTTCTCGTATTAGTCAAAGACGTGATGCTGCAATTTAGGGCACACCACTACAGTGCCCCAGTTGCCACGCTATTAATAATCGTAACATCCGTGTAGCAGGGGTGTACTATTAATCTGGTGGAATGTCTTGTTTCTTAGCAATTGCATATATGTACCCCTTTCAAGACCAAGAGCACTCAAAAAGTAACATATAAATTAACTGCATTTTGGTCAGTCTTTTCTCTGAATACCTGAAAGACACAATTGAAAAGGAATGTTTCCATGTGGAGTGAGACATTTCAGCAACCCACATCTAGTACTCAAGCTATTTATTTGCTGTCTGAGGCTGTCAGGCCTTTACTTCCTGACTTCATTCCAGGATACAGATGTCTTGTTCTCTCCCTGCCCTCTCCTCCCCTTTCAGATACCATTCTCCTATACAGGAGCCTAGTTCAAAGCTTATGGAAGTGCTTCCATCCAGAGGCTTTGGCTGAGGCTGGGTAAGTCTGGGGCACAAAGTTCCTCATCACATCAAGTTATTCCCTCTTCTCCATCTGATATCTAGGCAGAGCACAGATCTCTTTTCATCTTTACTTTCCTCTGCAAAGTATCTTATTGGCTTTTTTACGAACATGCCACTTCAAATCTATCACACCGCACAATCTGAAAATGCTTAGAGTGATATTGTAGTAGTGACCTTTATTGTTCATTAGTGAATCAACATCCTTGCTTACTGTGGCTTTAAATGAGCTAATAAATTGGTTGTTATTTTCAATGATGATTCCCTTGATTTGAACATACTAGAGCAAAGATAATTGTTTGATTGATTCATTATGTAAAAGATTGTTTCAAGTTAGAGGGTGTTTTTATTTTAATTTTTCCCCAGCCAAGTTGAGACATGCTGTCTGGAATCTCTGCCAGGCTCTTACCAGGTTCAGATTGGGAAGTGCTGTTTCTTTCTCACTGATGGCAGGTAGTAGGCTTCTTGGGTGGAGTAGAGGTGCTTGTCTGATTGTGGTGGTGTTCATCATAATCTAAATGGAAGCTACTGACAGCATCATGTCTCGCACATAAGACTACTGCATGCAGTAGTCTTTGACACATGTGTATTATATGATGTATAGATGTATTAAAAAAAAACTAAGTTCTACATCTAGTGGTGGTGTCTGAAGCCTCTCTTTATCTTAATAATGGCTTGCCCTTATCTTCTAACTGCTGTGCCATACACCTCTGTAAGGCATCACTAATTCCCAGCTGTTGGCATTGCTTTCCCATTACTCAAGGATGCAGTGTTTTGGTGTGTCTTGAAAAGCATTTTTTTTCCCTTCTTCTGCTTTGTGCTCTCTCTTCCAGTTTCAGCATCCTGATGTCTTCCATTCTAGGTACACGACTAAGTTGACATAACTGTGTTGCCACAGGCTGTGCTTGCTCTCTCTAGAAGGTTGCTGTGCTCCAAAAATTTGCTGTTGCAAATTTTGTCTTGTCATCTGGCATGCAGCATGGTGTGCAGATGGCGCAGAAAAAAATTTGTTTAGAAGCTAGATGTCTCCTCTGTTATGAGTGTTGGGAGGGGATGCACATAGATCTGACATATTGGTGATTGCACTAGTTCCCAAAGAGCACAGGACACTGCATGCCATGGGGCCATACTAGTAAGTCCTGCCAGATGTATGATGCTGCCCCAGATCAGGAATGCCTGGAAGAAAGTCACATAGATTCAATGATGTCTCCTATCATCTTGGACTCCTTGCAGGCATTGCCAGGGCTCGTGCTGCTGCAGAAGAAAGCAGAGAACAGTAGCCAGGCCACAAGGGGAAAGTGGCAAAAAATTGAGAACCACGGGCTCCAGGAAGCCAAATCTGGGCCTTGTGGAGGAAGGCAGAGAGGACAGCAGAGGATGTGGCATCTTACCCTGTTCTCATGTCCTCTCATCTCCAGCCTGTGGTCTAGTATGTTTTCTACTGGTTTCCAGATTTACTTTTCTTAAGGAAACAAAATCCAGCAAATGAAAAGGGGAAGGGGAAGAACTGAGCACAGAAGTGTATGAAAGTCAGCATTTACATCATCTTCATCTGTGAATGGACCACGTAACTTGCATATATCTATAGGCATTAAAGTTAGTGCCATATATATGAGTAAAACCTCTCCCGATGCCTGTAAGGCTGAGTTGCAGTGACTGGGAGCTGTGTTGTGCATCTGCTCCATTCAGGTCTCAAAGCAACATTACAGTGATGTCTTTGGTAGCAGTGGCGGGTGTGTGTCTCATTCGCACACAGCGATTCTGCAGGGCGTGTTGAGGGGGTGTTTGAGGAACCCAGCAGATTCACAGCTGTGTCTCACCTCTCCAGAATCTGCTTCTGCTACCAGAATCTGGTGTGCTAAACCCTCCTCATCTGAGCAAGTCAACAGCCTGTCCCAGGCTGCTGCCTCAGAGGATGGCAGAGACTTTGTAAATAAAGGAAACAATTGAATGATAAGTTCACACGTCAGCACACTGCTTAACAACCTGATAACAGTTAATTACATACAGTATTTTTAAATGCAGCAACAGGGAGATAACTCATGCATAGATGGAGCACAGGCACTTGGGCCGAAGGTTAACCTCTTACTACCCACGTCCCTAAAGAGGCCAGTCGCCCGCAGCTCTGAATCTTACCAGCTTTGAACATTTAGTGGCTCACGGCAACTCAGGGCTATCCATGTAACATGTCCTCAGCCACAAGTAGGGACAGGGGAATGCTGTGCTCAGCCCTGCGACTTGCAGGGCCCCGCTTCAACCTGTATGCTGGCGTACGGGAAATGCACGATGGTAAAATAAGGGTTATCTCCACCATGGGCAGCAGGCAGAGCATGTCCAGTCGGCAGTCAGTGCGCTTGCTGCAGCTGCACTGATGTTCGTGTAACTGTAGAAGCTCTTAAGGAAGAAGCCAGCATAAACACAGCTGGAACGGGCTGCAGTCGCAGGGTGCTCGCGGCCGTCTGCGACTCACAGCAGCTGCAGTCAGTGCTACTGCTCTCTGGGCACCGGGTGGGACGTTTCCGTCTCTCCTAGCCCGGTGGGATTGAAGGGTTTGGCCCTTGTTATTTAAAGCTCAACTTCAGGACATCTGCTGTCAGAGCTCCTGCAAAGTTTGTGACTTAATACAAGTCTAATTAACTGATTTGCTTATCCAAAGCTGGAGATTTACACATTTCTGTACAGGCAGCTGTAAAGTTATAACTTCAGCTGTTTATCATGCCCTGAGCCTTTAAATCTCAATTATTAAAGGTAATGCTTAATGGCTGGCTGGAAAAGAGGTGGTTACCAGAGTGTTAATGGAGTGCGGCAAGCCAGGAATTCTATAGACTAATGCCTATATAGAAATAAATGGTTCTAACGAAAGAAAATATTGGGGGAGAGGATGTACTTACAGGCTGTTTGCACTGCTTAGGAGCAAATCAGTACATGATCAGTAGGCGAACAATGAGGACTGAAATACTGCCTGAAGAAAGAAATAAGAGCTGCTTGTTTTTAGGCTCCCCCTTGCCGCCGAAAAGCAACCATCGTTCTCCTCTGGATCTTGAGCTTTGTCTTTGTTGCAAAGAGGAAAAAAAGGATTGGCACATCCCAGTGAGCTTAAGAGAATGTCTAGACCCAGAAGAAATGAAATGGAGGGAAAAATAACCAGCTACAATCAGTTTCAAAGATCATTTTCCTTTTTTATTGAAGCTTGGTTTTACTACTCAGTTTGTGCCATTGGAAACAGAATTGACAGCCCTACTTCATCATGGCAATGGGAGAAAGCACTGCAAGGAATGCTTTAATTTAAATGAGAGTTGCTTTTTTTTAAAAAAAAAAAAAAAGCCTAAAACCTTGGTAATAATATTAATAACCACTTCTTACAGGTTTTTACTAGCCCACTAAAGATCAGACAGCATGTTAAGATCTTACTCTCACTGAATAGTAAAGACCTCAGCCGAGGTTGTTATTACTTAGGAAGATTCTTTTAATAATTTCTGTTATTTGTTGAAAATCGTTTGAACAATGTAGCTGAATAATCACCGTGCTTTAAATTCATTCCACATGAAAAATGAGAACAGGATAGAATTTGGGTTTATGTGTCTTTGAAGCACTTTGCAAAAAAGGCATGGATAGCAGTAGTGCTCTGAGTGTATAGGTGAAGGGAGGAGTCAAGAGAAGCTCTCCTGGAGCCTCAGCAGTTTGTTTGTCGCCTTCTGAAGAGAGATTTTGACTATAGCAGCAGACTTTCTTTTAAATCAAATTAAAATCTCCTGAACCTCTCCGGGACCTTTAGTTTCTACCCTGATAGCCTCCAGGAAAGCAGAGATCTGCAGTAGAGGTTAGGGTGAGGCAAAGAGGTCTGCATAGTATTTCTGGCTTTTGTGCTGGGGCCAGCATTGGGGTCTCACCTCTCTGTGTCCCACTCCCTCCTCATTGATTGCTTGTTCTTGAGGGAAGTAGCTGGCTTGTCTCATGGCAGGGATAGTGGGGTACCCATGTTCATTACTTCACAGTAATGCCATACAAATATAACCATGAGAGATTTCACTTTAGCATCTTTCCCCAGCAGTGGCAGTTGTGCATGCATTCAGTACTTCTTCATATTAGTTTTGAGTCTGCACTGAAATGCTAAATTCAGCTGAACATTTTCTTCTCTTTCTGACTTAAGATGCGTAAGTCCTTTTAAAAGAAGTTTTCTCCCCTCCATTGTAACTTGGCCAGCATCATCTCAGAGATGTGATGCAAGAGACCAAAGGCCAAGAACTCTTTTAGTCTATAGCAAGACCTTTCAGATCCTGCTGATCTACAAAACAAAAGACCAAAGGGACCTTAAAATCTCGTCCAAGTCACTCCCCAACAGAGCATGGGGGAGTCCTGAGCAGCAAGCATGACTGCTTAGCATTGAGAGTAGGTTACCAATGCCAAGAGGTTAATGACACACACGGTATTATGTTGTGTTGAATAATGAGTAACATATGAAATGACACATGTTGTAATGACTCGCTACTTAAAGTACCATTCTACTTAAGATCCCTTTAAACTTGAAGAGATCACAGAATAGCGATGTCTTGTTCGATAGGTGCTGCTTTATTTTATACCTCCTGGTAGAAGCGATGTACCATGCCTGAGAGCATGTGAACAAAACAAGTGAGGAATTGAGTAGGAAGGATTATTGTGCTAGTTGTTTTTAATGCTTATTGGGCATTTATAGAGCAGTGGCTAGCATTTGGGGGGGCTTTGTTACTGTTGATTTGAAGGGTTTAATCCTGATTATTGCAGTTCCTATACTTGTAGGTTGGATTTAAGGTAGGAAAGAAAGGGAAGCTTTGCCTGCAGGATGGGATTATCAGAAGCTAGTCTGAAATCTACTGTGGAAAATAAACTAATGCTGGAGTAAAGGAGCAACACAGTATTTTATGGCTTTGTTGCTGATTGGAGGGGGCTTAATTAAATGGCACGCTAAATTTGGATGTTAACCAATCTGTGACATAATTTACTTCATTAGAGATTGAGAACAATCAATTTACTTGTGTGCAAAATAGACTTCATGCTATCATAAGAAATCTTACATAATAAAGTTTGAAAGCTGTCAGACTACAGTTTTCTCATGTTACAGTTGTTTCTGCAGTCTACTTATCTGCATGGAAAACTACTATCTGACTAAACTTTATGTTTGGTCCTGGATGTAAAGACAAGTGGGACACCTAAACTGTGGAGAACTGTCCAGGAAGCTGCTGAGGCCCAGCATCTCTCAAAATGTACAGGCCCTCTGCAAACAGTAAAGGACTTTGTTCTCCAGCTGCTTTAAGGCTAGACTTCAACTAGAGTTGTATAAATATGTCTGTGCACTTATTTTACGGGATTGTGGCACTTTTGCTGTTTGTTTCCAAACATTCCAAACCATAACACTGTAGAGAGAGAAAAACTGTGTGTATCAGCTCTTATGTTCAGGCTAGTCAAGGCCACTGTTAAACTCTGCAGAACTGAATGTGAGGGAAGAGAAACAGGCCTGCCTGCATTGCATCTGAAATGTACTCTTGCTTGAATTTCAAACAAACTTGTACAGATACCTCCTTCTCCAAATCCAAAACAAATATGAATTCTTTAAAAAGGGGAGAGAGAGAGTTTTCTGCTCTTTCCCCTCCTGCACACACACACCCACACCCACACACCCCAGTAACACAGGTCATGAAACGATCATTATTTTTATGGGTCTGCAAAGCCTACAGAAGTCAAAGCTATGTAATATACATTGCAGAGTGTTGTGCTAATCCAGTCCAACCGCAGTCGTGCCTGGCCCAGGGATGAGGGTCTGGTAACTGGAAACCTGACACTGAAAGAATTCCAAACACAGTCCTCAAACTAAAAACAGCTCTCTCTGCATGGCATGTGCTACGTGAGAGCCAGGGATTGTATTCGTTTACGTTATCTGATTCTTTAGCCTTGTATTGTTGATAAAAGAACAGGAGAAGAAAGCACCTCCACCAGCTCAGCCCGTAAATAATCTGTGTGTGGTGTGTTTGAGGTTAGTATGACATTCCTAGACATCTGCCTTCTTCTCTCGCAGACAGCAGCCACTGAGCACTTCCTTGTGCTGCAGATTTTTCCCAGTGCTAAGATACCAAATATGATTTCCAGTGGCATTTTAAATGCAAACCCCATCATTGGCTGTGGACGTATTGGTCTGAAACAGCAAAAAAAATATTTGTTATAGGAGTATCTGACCTGTTAGGATACAGAGACAGACTTCAATGAAGATCAGAGTCATGCAGTGATTTCTTTTTGAAACCTGCAGTGATTTTTAAAAAATATTCTATTTTTTGTAAGTTATATGCACATTGAATATTAAGCAACAGAAGTTCTGAGTGCCTCTGACTACAAACAGCATTGCGGTGTCTTTAATACTGTATCTGGAGAGACTGGGACTACCTGGTCTTTTCAGTCAGTTGTTTTCAGTGTATGTTGAGAAGAGCTTTGTTGAGACACACTGTAATGTATTTGATACTGTAAGATTGTTTGTTTGCATAATTTAGTTCTTAGATCAGCTTCTTTCTTTAAAAGTAGATCCTCCTGGCTGAGAACAAACAGCATGCAATCATGATGCATACAATAGAGTTCTTCAGTGAGAATTTGGACACAGATAGGACCTTGTTCCATTCTCCTGTTCTTTAATCACAGCCTGAGCTGCTTGATGCCATCACCCAGAGTCTCTGTGTGTCTTGCCTAGACATGAAAGAGATTGCAGCCAAATGTGGGCTTTCCATTTGCCACTTAGTCTGTGGCTGTCTTTGAAGTTTATTTCAAGAAGTACTCCCTGACAACGTAAGAAGGTAGTTTTTCATGTGAGATTATATCCCTTGCAAAATATTCCCTCAGCAGCAAGGAGACAGTGATGTAAGAAAAGAGCATTCCCTTCGTTGCTTTTTACCAGGTACTAAGGATGACCTCTTTGACTCTCTCTGTAGAACAGAGGCAAGAAAAACTCTTTGTCATGATGAAATCCAAACCCCCAACATGATGGGGCACAGTGTGAACAGCCAGACCATCATTTTGCTTTCCTTTCCTTTCAGATAACCCAGGCATCTGTCTCATGGCTGATGTTAAAGGTGACCTGCAAATGGGGGTTAACAACGAAACACAGTAAACCTGAAATGAAAGGTTTTTTTCTGGTTGTTTTTTGAAGTGTCAGATATTTAAGCTAGTCTACACTGTCAGATTCTCCACAACTGAAGAATTACTTAAATGGGTGCTTAAAAAAAAAAGAAAAAAATGTTTTTACCTTCAATAACTAAGTAACATTCTGACTAAAAGAAACCTTTCTTAAGTATTCCAAATCCTTTCGTTCAGTTTTAAATAAACCCAGAAGCTCTCAAAAATTATGCAGCAAAGCCAGAAAATACTATGTTTTATATTCTTTGTGCTTGGAAGATAAATAAAGCAGGGATAGAAAAACAAACTACTTCAGGCTTTCTTTGTCATAGAGAAAAGAACAACACATATACCGTTAATTGAACATTAGTCACAAGTTACCTGCTTCATTTGGACAAGTCTACTTTGTGCTCTTAAAGCTCAAAATGGATCACACTTTTTACCTAGTGAGTCATTTAGGAGATAAACCAGTAGAGCTGCTAACCAGCATATGAAATGATATAACGAAACATGTTTGCAACTACCTGTGTATATGATCTATAATTTCTCTGCAGTGAAAAGTGAGATTTTGCTTCCTCACAATAAAATGAACATTTTAAGGGGCACCTTGCCCATGATATTTTTGAGGAGTACATTTTCACATTGCCTCAGCAGTTTCACTCCTTTCTTGAACCTGGTACTCCTATCTTGCTTCCTTTCACTGCTTCCTTTAGCAGTGGCATCTGCTTGTAGATAGACCAGCATCAGTGATGCATCTTCCAGTGAGAGTCCACAGAGCTAAACTAGTATCAAAACCATTTTCTGAGCTCTGAGGTCAGTTCCTTCCCAGGATGTTGTGTCAGCTTCCCTACCTTCTGCCTGCCATTAATTTCACTGGACCCTCAGGTCAAACAACTGGCCAAAAATCTGGAAAACAGCTGATAGTCAGAGCAGCTCGTACTCAGCATGTCCTCTCAGAGGGCACGCTTCTGGCCTGGTCCTTTTGAGTGGCTGGACCTGCTTGACCCAATTTGTGGATTTTTGATCGCTCCCCTGGGTCACTGATTTTCCACTTGAGGTTATTGGTTTGACCCCCAAACCATGGGTCGCTTAGGAGGTGTGATATGGCCCTGTGAACTCTGAACTCATCAGGAGCCAACAAAAACAGTTAGGAAGGAGAAAGAATTTCATTAGGGCCTCCTCAGAGGTGGCAATGTCTGCCAAGTGAAAAGGCAGGGGTTATTTTGCTTATGCAGAAACAAGCATAGCATCTACAAGGGGCTGCCAAGCAGAAAGTGTTTGTTTTGAATTGTTACGGCAATTTCTTTAAGGATAAACAACAGCATACACTTTTACACCATGAGCTATCAAGTGAAAATGGTGTTGCTTCAGAAGAGTCCTGTCCCAGACTTATTCCTAATAGTGACAGCATTCGCACAGTCAGAGCTTGGTGTCTGTGTTTCTTCTGCCTTAAAAAGAGTGACTTTCTGAGGATTAATTTGACACACTTAGGGAGGGAAGGGCTGGTTTTTCCTGTATTTTAAGACTTGTCAGATGGAGATTGATATGAGAGGTTCATGGAGACTGCCCAGGATGGTTGACTGCACTGTGAGCAGCTCCCTAGGAACAGGCTTCACCGGGCATGGCTGATGGGTGGGGAACAATGAATCCTCAGAAAATAACTTGGCTTCAGCATTCAGTGCTGGTCATAAAAGGGAAGAAAAGTGTTGTCATCGTAATGTGTATCTGCACACATAACACTCATTGGGATCAGCAAGGGAAATGAGCTGGAGAGTGTGATGCAGCCACTAGGGTATCTTAACTGAAATTCCCCCTAGTCGTGCTGCCTGGGGGCAGCCTTTTGAGCAGTTACCCGGTTTCCCAAGGCTTTAGTCATGCGAGAGTTCTCTTAATCATTGATTAAGTCACTGCTTGTATTATTGCCAAGGCTGCTAAAGAGCTTTACATACCTTCTGTCTTCCTGGGGCTTTCCTAAAGGATCCATGTGAAGTGGATTCAAGCCTTGTCTCCATGTACAGCCTCTCTTCCTAGCTGCTAAGCCCTGACCTCAGGGAAAACATTTGAGGGTGGTACCACCTGTGGGTGTTTCACCCTCAAAGAAGGTAAACTGGTGCTGAGAATGAACAGGTTGGATATTTCTTCATTGTTTAAAGAAAGATTTTGCCCTTCCTGCATGTTCCTCTGCAGTTTGTCTACACAACCAGAGATGATATTAGCCGTGAGTGAACCAATGGTAGCTTTAGTTCTGCAGCACAGGTAACAGCAATGAAGATGGCACAAGCTCAAGCAACTTGGGTACGTGACTCAGGTCTGGCACGTGTGTGCTTTGATGGCTCTGGCTCATCTTCACTGCACAGTTCTAGGTACAAGCTGCCTCTGCACAGTTGCAGCTTTTGTGGCAGCAGTGTCACACCGTCTCCTAGAACTGAACTGGCTGAGCTTTCCTGGAAACAGCTCTTTTATCTGAATGACAAAACACATCTCTCTCTTCTCCTGCAATATGCAGACCTCTCGTACGAGTTGAGGGATGAACTGTTTGCTGAAAGCTCAGTGAATGATAATGGTGGCTAAGTCCTGTTCTCAACAGTCATTTTGGTACCAACTAATCTTGAATTTGTTCTTTTAGGGTAATTCAGTTTTGCAGTTAGAGCTCTGTCCAAAAGGTACCTGGCTTGTCAGTGAATTCCGGATCAGGTTCTGAGCTCAGTCCCTTTCTGATGTGATCCACAAGAACTTGGTTGATTATAGCTGTTGCTGCGAACATCTTATAAAATCTAATATACAGGATATTGAGCATTATCCCTATATTAAAAGGTGATGGGTGTAGGTTTGACATTTGTTCCGGTTGGTTTGCTGCTTGACACAGAGCAGTTCTTACCATCAGAGAAGCTTTTTATGATTGGAAGTGCATTTTTGCACACAGAGGGATTAAAAGCTGAGTGTGATGGGACTGACTAATGAACAAGTCTTGATATAGAAATGCATGGAGCAACTCTTTGGCCTGCTATGGAAATTAGACTTTGTTAGAAGGCGTAGGTGTGTGAGCAGAGACAGAAGTTGTCTCAATACCTGCAGTTAAGAGTCCTTTTAGTATCTCAGAGGGTGGCTTCAGGCCCTTCAGCACTTTGTCTGGATTGTCTCACCAGGAGGGGATGGGGGGAAGGGGGGAAGCTGGGAGTGCATGTCTTTTATAATGTTCTGTTTTTAAAGCAAAAGGTCTCTGGGGAGCATAAAGTCCTAAAAGTCCAAGGCCTGGAATTCTTCCTTTTGCTCTTTCCATTTTAAACAGGAAACATTTGCACTAAGTTATTCCAGGGGGAGAATTGTAGGTTCATTTCAAGGCAGATAATGTTTGCTCATTGCCTGTGTCCATGATTTACCCCATGGGCTTAAATGAGTGCAGGAGAAAACCACATGTTTTGTTTTACTTCATGCAAAACAAGTTCCAGTGTATTCTGGGAGCTCAATTTAAGAAAGGGGGAGCACTGTGTGAACAAAAGAGAGGCATTGATGAATTGTGAACACCTGATCTGCTATACCAGAATGATGACTTTTTAAATAAATCTATGCAAAGACTATTTAAACAGTTGATGAGTTCAGTCCTAAAGACACAGAGCAGGTGTAATTGATTTATACTTTCAGCCATAGTTTTCAGTCAAAACCCTCCCATCTTCCTTCAGCTCTCACTCAGAGAGATGCTTGCTCTGTAGTCAATGAGAGGTTTTGCCCAAAGTGCAAAGACATTTGCAATCAGACTGGCAAAGCCTCCTAATTAAGTTGAACTTTTGGGGATGCTCTGGTGACATGTGTGTGAGAACAATTATTTTTGCCATTTCAAAAGTATCACAAGTTAAGCTGTACTAGGAAAAAATATCAATGCTTCATTAGTGCAAATCATGGAATTAAGATGCAGAAAGCTACGAAGAGGACTCCATGGCACATCCCCAGAGATGACGTGTTCACATGTTGCTTTTCACAGAACTAGAGCTTGTCAGATCCATACTGATGCAGAGCAGTTACAGGGCTGTTGTAATATCAGGCCTTCTAGATCACAGGAGGTTGTGATTTTTTTTAAAACTCCATTGGCAGCTTGCCCACTAAGCACAGGTATTGTAGCCTGACATCTCTGCTGTTTCTTCCGAGAGTTCCAGTTTTTCCAGCCGTGGTGTTTGGTATGTTTTACAGTCTGACATGTTAGGAGAGAAAAATAGTGGGAAATGGATAGGAAAGCATGAATTTTTGTGCATGTAAAGCTTATGGGATTTGCAGACTTGCAGACCCAACTCATCTGTTTATCCTCAGGCTAGATAAGATTCATGCATTGTTTAAAGGAGCTTTGTTTCCATTATGGCAAATGGATCACAGGAGGCTGACTTTGGGAGCTGCAGGGCTCCAGTGCCTCCCCATTGTAAAAGGGCTATGATGTGCGCTGGACCCTTCCTCCAGCGTCCTGGGTGTTACAGACTTTTGTAGCATGCAGGTGGGAGGCTTGTTATCCTTCAGAAGTTCTTTTGATTCATCTGGACCTGTCATGCTTGAGGTGGCATTTCCTTTCCCAAAGTAAACGTAGATTGTGAGTACAATAACGTGTTGCTGAGCTATACTATTGCCTTTTTATGTGCATTATTATGCTTTTCCTTCTCAGGCGTGGACCTGCGGAGCCACTGGAATATTTTACAGGACCACGAGTAATATACAAAGAGAGAGATCTTCCCTACTACCAAGGAGGACAGCCTATTGTCCACCCATCTAAGGGGAACTACATGCGTGCACCGGACATAAGAGTAGGAGAACTGAGGTATCCCCACTACTACCCAGCCCAGCCTGTCACAAACCAGCATAAGGGACCCCTCCGACAGGATGTGCCTCCTTCGCCTCCTCAGTCCCACCGAGCACCAGCTTATAATGAAATTGTCCGACACCGTGGGACCAGTCCAGATCAGTACCAGTACAGGCAACAGGATCCCAGGCAGAAGAACCCCATGACTGCCGCTGTATAGCCACGCACTGGACTTGCCAGCACAGCCTGTTGGACATCGTCCTTGTAGAGTTGTTCCCAAGCATAGCTGCCTGTAAGAATGGCACTCGAGACCTGGAGTTGTTCTTACTGAGCTGGGCTCAGCATAGGTGCTTTCTAACAGGCAAACTAAAGCCACATGAGGTACGATGTGTTTTGAGTACGTGAGGTACCAGACAGTTGAGAATTTTTTAATTCATTTTAAAAACAGAAAGCAGCTGCTGGAAATGAAGCGCAACACTTGCTACACCTCAGGGCTATTTACTGAATCCAGTTACACCTACGCAGTACGTAGCTGTCTGTATAAGGGCAGCGGCGTCACGAGAGTTTACTTCAGAGAGCTGTTGTAGAACCTTTAAGTGAGAGCACAGCACACAGCATGGGCTTTGTGTGGAGCTGGGGATCTTGTGTAATCCGGTGTGTGATCGTGCGTTGACAAGGGCCTGCCGCAGAGATCACAGCCTCATTCCAGGCACGTCCAGACCAGAAGCTCTGTGCTTTAAGGATGCTGCAGTTCCAGATTTGTAATCTGGCCTCTGTCTTCCTCTTTATGTTTGGCAGCCATCTTGTAATATTCATTTTTTGCAGTTTGTGTAGCAAGATTCTCCTCTTACTGCACCTGCTGCGTTAGGAGTAAGGCAGAAAGCCTTATCTGCTGTGCTTGGGCAGGCTCACAGACGACAAGAGAGCCAGCCACCTGAGAAGTGTGTGTCTGTAGATGTGCACGTGTGTACTTATGAGAGTTTCTTAGTTATAGTGTGCACTCTTTAAATGTAAACACTTGCTGTCAATAAGCATCATTTTTGGACTTTCGGTTGAGCTGTCCTGTAAGAAGTGGTTAAGGAGGTGACATCAGGCATGGACTCCGTAACTCATATTAAGTTACTGTATCAGGTGCTGCCTTGGCTCCAACGGGGCAGCCTCTTCCCACCTTCTCTGGCCAGGGTTCCAGCAAAGTGCCTGCCAGCAGCGTTCTCTGCCCTGGCGAGCCTGCCACCGTGCCAAGGTACCCATCAGCGCGGAGCCCACCCTCAGTCCTTCGAGTGAAGCGCAGCCTCAGGCAGCACCAGGCCAGTGCCAAGTGCCAAACTACTCAAGTTCCTGCAGCCAAGGGCCATCAGGCTAGAGCGGAAAGGGGCTTTTCACAGCAAGGGGTGAGGGAAAAGACAAGGAAAGCAACAGAGAGGGCTTCGGGGTCCTGGGGCCCAGGAGGAAGAGCAGAGAATAGCTGTTTGTCGCAAGTTATTTGCAGCAGTGCATAGGAAGAGAGAAGATGTGGGTGAAGAGAGGGGCCCAGTAGCACAGCAGAGCTGTGGGGCAACAGAGTGTTGGGATATGTCCCCAGCTCATTGCCCCACACACCCTGAACTGGCTTTGCAGCCAGCCGGCCTGGGAGGAGGTCAGCAATGCATGTCCCCAGCCACAGGGACCTGTGCTACCTGGCCCAACAGGGCTTTGGGTGCTCCGATTTGTCTCAAGGATTTGTCACAGGCAAACCATACAGTCTTGCCACTTAGAAACACATTTTGTCAAGTTTCCAAGTGTCCTTAATTCCTCAAATTCTGCCTTTTGGGAGTATTGGTAAACCATTTGTACTCCTATACTCATCAGGGAGAAACTGTGACCCGGCTGAGGATTTCTTTGATGCCTTTTTGACACCTTTGGTATGCAACAGATTAAATCATGTAGGTCACTTCCCAGGTATATCATCAGGAAGGTTTGTCCTGCTAGAAGTATGTCCCTTTACTAGACATCCCTGGGAAAAGGGCTTGTTAGAGTAAGAGGTCCATAAGGCTCAAGGGTTGGGTCTTTGTGCTGCTGCTTTCCAGGGGCCCACTACCAGCAGGTAATGGCCCTGATGAGAAGTAGCATTTAATCCCAGCCAACGTTTCTTCTGTGCTGCTAATGCTGTTGAGAGACTGGCTTAACCCTGAGGCACAGGGAGCACTTGCAGCTCCCCTGCAGACTCTGGCATTTGCGTTCACATCAAATCTCTACCCACCAGCAGGGCTGCTAAGCAGGGTAGAAGAGACAGCTTTGAGGTGGTGGGGGAACATCTTTGTGATTCAGATACAGGATTGGACTCTCTAGAGCAGGGGCAAACACAGCTCTAAATCCAGTCAGAAAGAAGTATTGGTGGGAGGGAGAGAGGGAGAGGAATGCAACCGATTATGAAGCAAGTGTTTTGGTTCTTGTTCCATTACTTTCTGCCCTCTTCCCTAGTAATGCAGGAGGGAAAAACCTCTGGAGGGAGGGTTGGATGCAAAGCTGGATGTCTCATAGTACCCTCCATAAATAAGGCGCATTCCCCAAGGAAACTCTGCCTGTCGTGTACGTGCTGTATACAGCCTTGTACTACTCTCAAAGAGTTTTAGATGCTGTAGGATACTCAGCCAGGATTTGGCAACTACAGGGTAGCCGCTGGTGTTATGAAGGCCCACTGAAAGCAAAGTGAAAACAAATTAAAATATTTTTCTTTCCCTCCTTGAAATATAACCCGTGATACATTTGATCCAGCTGTAAAGAAACTAGAATGTTTGCGACAGTGGCTTTATCAAGCCAGGCCACAATTAAGAACAGCTCTGAATAAAAGCTACTGCCTTTATAAATCACTCTCAACTAACCCTTCAAATAGCATCACAGCACAGCGAGCAGAACCTATTTACAGTATTTCAAGAGCCAGGGCCAAATAAAATCTGGATGGAAACAGCTTCTAGGTTATTTATAGCCTTTGAAGGACCTGCACAATTGTCTCCCTGCAACCTGAATCTCTCCTTAAGAGCTCCCCTTGACTGCATCAGCTCCACTCGGTTGAGGCAGACAGATCAAACGAACACCTTCTGAGCTGTTAATCTTACCCAACAGGTTATTAAATGATGCTTCTGCTGTTAGATCAGTACAAAGCTTCATAAAAAAAAAAAAAAAAAAAAAGGCGCTACAAGTGTAATACATGGATGCATCCTACAAGTGAGGAGCTAAGGAGGAACAACACTCTGACCTAGCTGGGGGAACAAGACCAAAAAGTATTACAGAGCATCTCATCAATCTCTGGTGCCATTGTTCTGGGAGAAAATTGCCATTTGTTGGTTTAATATCTGGTAGAGGTACAGTATTTTCAAAAGTATAATGCGTAACTACAGTATATATAGTCAGCTTCTCTGCAGCATAAAATGTATGATTTTAGCACCATATTGTGGAAAAATATGTACCGTGCAGAATTCACGAGGTGCTACAACTGACGGTTGAAAATACACACTTGCAAAATCCAAAAGAGCCGTTAAGTAACAAGTTGTTCTTTTCCCCATATGTCCATATGTTTGGAAAAATTAAGAGTCTGAAACGCTCTTGACACATAATTGCCTCACACTCCCTCATCCAAAATGTGCCAGTCCAGCAGTAAAGTTACTGACGTAGCGGGTGTGAAGGGAGAGTTTGGGTTTGCCACAGGAGCAGCGTGCCTGAAGTGCGTGTGTGAACAGGAGTCAAGACAAAAGGGAGAGAGGCCCACTCTCACGTGAAGCTGGAAGCTTTGCTTTCCCAAGCTGGTGGCGTGCAGCCTGCATTTCTGGCTCTGGTGAGGGGCCAGCCGGGCCCAGCAGTTGAAAGATTAAGAGATAGAAAAAGAGCCTGTGGATTTTCTGAGTGACCACCCACTAGTGAGCCATGATCTTGGCCTGCGAGCAGACATTACCACTGTGATATATTATGATGCAGAAGTCTCTAGGCACCCCTCGGATACATAAAGAAATATCAGTTGCCCTTTGTGGAAGAAAAAAAAGGGGAGGGGGAACTAAGCATTAGACAAAAAAAAAATAAAAAAGGCTCCCGCCTTGAAAAAGTGCATGCAGCCCTGAATTCCAATTCACTCCAGCTTCCTGATCTAGAAATAGCTTCACATGATGCCTAATTTTTTTACAGATGAATTGTGCTACCTCGTCCTCCTCCCAGCCATCACAGATTTGTTTATCAGACTTAGTGTTGTGAGTGAATCCTACCAACTGCTCTGCCAGGGCTGCATCCTGACACTGCTCTGAGCAGGGGCTGCTTTGCACTTCCAAAAGGCCCTACACCTGTGCTCTCCGTCACAGTTGTTCTGTAGAGTACTAAGCCTTGCGTGCAAAATCAGAGGCGCAATTCACTATCTCTGCTTTTTAAGACACTGTTCTGCTATTGAGGGGAGAGAGAGGTTTTTGTGATCCTGAAAACTGATTTTAAAATCATGCGTGATTGTTTCGAGGCAGAAATTCAATATGCAAATTGAGACATTTTTTCTAGTACCCCATCAAAGATTTTGATCTTTTGTTACATATGGCTATATAAATTTTACCTGGTTTATTTTGCATTAAAATAAAGGCTTTAAGACTGTATATGATTATGTATTTGTATGTAGAGTCTTTCTCTTCTTTATATCTACAAAGTCGTCCTCACCCCTGGATGTGATTTGATATTAGAAGATCATGCATGATCAGGCTGGATCAGAACTGGTAAGGTGACTTTAAAAAAAACAAACAACAAAAACCACAACAGCCATATGCTGCCTTATATAAAAAAAAAAAAAAAGTATGCAAAAAGCCAACAACAAAACATCACAGGGCTTAAATCTGCATTATCTTCCCTTGTAGAGCTGGAATCCTGATTTCATAGCTCTGATTGAGAAGCCTTTCAAGCCTTCTGAAGAGCGAAGTCTCTTGCCATCTCGACCAATTTCAGGTTAGGCAACTGCATGCTCTCCAGACAGTTTCATCTCAACGTTGACCTCTTCTCTTGCTGTTGGTGACAGCGAAGGTGTTCCGCAGCCATGTAGGAGGTACCAGGTCCAACCAGGTGAGACAATTTCAGCGAGAAGGCTGCAGCACTATCTCGACAGAGATTTAGGATTCCTTTACACAGGTATTTAACTTGAGGTACGTGGGTCATATCACTGAAACTGATGACACTACTTTTCATACTCCAGATTATGCAGTTATGTTTGTAGGATGAGAACTATGGGTTGCAGAGCACACTGAGATTCAGGCGAGAGTGTTATGTTAGATGAAGTTATTTTCAAAATAGGAGATATTTAAGTGAATAGTCACTAGGAGAAGGAAGAATGTAGTATTTCTGTAGTATTTCTGAGATAAAAAAAATCTGTTTTACTATAAAGAATAGGGAAAGAGCAAAAGAACAAAACAGAAGGACAGAAAAGTGCGGAAAGTTTACAACCTAAGATACAGCAGAAATTGCAGTAATGATTCAGTAAAAATACATGTGTACAGCACTCCAAAACATTTTGAATGTACATCTTGGTATTTATGGCCAAAACAAGTCATGGCCCACTGTGAGTCAATTTTAGCATGTATTAAATTATAATTCACATAGATATCAATTTTAAAAGTTACCAGGTCACAACTTGCTTTCATAGCTGTACAAATAAAACGCATACCTCAGTTTCTCCTTCTGCTGAAATTGTACAAAGAGTAGCAAAAGACAAACTAAGAATATACTGAAAGCTGGAAACTCAATAGTTTCAGAAGGTATTCCTTCTGCCTTGGTGGTGGTCTCCCATGATTTTCCCATGGCAGCACCCTGGGTCTTGGGCTCAAATTAACATCTGTTTTGCAGTCACTATTGTGTCTACGTAAAGTAGTATGTGGAGCCATTTGACTGTTAATTAATTTTAATGAACCAGACTACACCCTTATGAGACCTGTATTCTGCTGTAAGCAGTGTGGGATGTACTGCCTTTCCCCATGGAGAGTCTCAGAGCTGGGTTACTCACCCTATTAGAAATACAGTGACCTGCTGCAAAGAGCAGTTGAGCACTGCCTGGAGGCAGGGCATAGCAGCCTCTCGTGGGTGGGGTGAGGACTCTTGACAACTGCGCTACTTAGGAGGTTTTCAGGAACCAAAATGCCGTTACCAAGTTTGGAACAGAGCTGGGCTGCTCCTGCAGCCTCCCAGAAGGCATTCGGAACTTTAAATAAGATCCAGAGGCATCTAGCTCAAAGGCTCTGGTGGCCTCCTGAGGAGGTTGCTCAGGCTCCCTATGCTTAGTGCACTCATCTCTGCAGAGGAGGTGCACAGGCACTGAGGCATGGCTTCAAAAAGTGTGAAAATGAGTGAGACTCAGAAGGGATCCTACTTTGCAAGCACAAGATCTGCTTCAAGGAGGGCAACTCTGCCAGTCTTTTTCCCCATGGGGTGATACAGACAACCAGAGAGACAGGAATGCTCTGGGAATTGGGAAGGGGAGGGGAGAAGAGTGGAAAATAACAGGGAGACGCAACTGGAGCAAAGGAAAAGGGATGAGAAATTAGAATAGGGTGGGGAGGAAAAGGTTAAGTGGGAGGTTATCAGACCTGAGCAGGAAATAGGTGGTGGAGAGAAGAGGGGATTGTCCCTTACATGTGCAGTTCAGGTACTAACAAGGAAGGTGACGGTTTCTAATATGCTGCTCCCCAGTTTCCATTTTGCATCCCAGGCTTGTGACACCCCTCCACTGAGCCCAGGGTCAGGACCTGTTTGCAGTGCAAAGCTACCTGTGCCTGAGAGAGGAAGCTGGAGAGCAAGTAGGAATTGTAAGGAAACCCATCAACCAGCATGGAAAAAGACACCCTTCACCCATCGCTGCCCCTTCCCTAGATCACATCTTACCACCCAAATCTCACAGCCTGCTCCTCACACACCTCCCTTCACCTCCCTGGGTACCGCTGACACCAAAAAGTCCCTTTCCCTAACTGCCTCTTTCATCCCTGTTTCCCCCAATCTCTGATATCCCCAAAGCCACATTGACCTTCGAACACAACTTTTGCCTTCACTGCTGAGAAGCCTTGAGCCATCTTTGAGCATAGGTAACCAACACCAAGAGTTTCAGTGGCACCTGAAAGTGATACGGAGTCGAAGCACGTGGCTCTCAGGGCTGGCCTTCCCGTGCAGCGCAGGCTGGGGCTGTGCTGTCCTTGCAGACGGGGACAAGTTGTAGTCACTTTTGAATCGGTTGCTTTGTGGGTATAGATTGCAAGAAAGAGACAGATTTTATCTCCACCGTTTTTTTTCTTGTCTAGAACAAGACTTTAACTTGCGCAAAGGCTGTTTTATTGCTGGCCTGGCACAAAAATCCTGAACCAGTTTCAGGGGCCGAAAAGGTGATTATAGTCTTTAAAACAGAATTAATTCTCAAACTGTTCTCAAAATATGCCTGACAAACTAACCCAAGCCAGATGAGTTGGCTGTGCTCACAGAAAAAAAAAACCCTCAGTACAGAGGAAACAGCTCTGCTTCGCTTTTCCAGAAGAATATCTGCATCTGAAAGAAAATAATTTATTGGGAAATATGTACAGTAGAGTAAAATTGCAAAATAAGACATTCAATGAGCATTCTATATAAAACCGTGCCCTTTGCCTCTAGCAGATAATGAATAAAAATGATATAAAGAAGCAATGAACATTCAATGTTTTATATTTAAAATACATTTTGTGAGGAAAACAATGTGCCATAGAAACAGGACTGAAAGGTTCTCCAAGAGAATGCCAGAAGCTGCAAGATGTTAGCAGCATTGTCATATAAGTTTCAAGGTGTAGGTTTTTAATTTTCTCTTATGAATCACAGAAGCAGTCATGAAAGCTGTCATTAAAATTCATTACAAGAAAAGTAAACTTACATTAAAACCTACCCCATTCTTCTCTAAATTCTTGGTACTGGTAAGGAAGCAGTGTCTGCTTCTCTGCCAAAACCTTACCTACGCAATGTGATTTAATCTCCAGGCTCTGTTAAATTGGAGTTTTCATACATCACATCCTTCAATCCAGAGTACAAAAAAAAAAAAAAGATAAAAAATTGCAGCCTAGATTTTCAAACCAGTAAGCTATGATTTTAAAAGGCTTCTCTAGTTTATAACTAAATAAAACTAGTTTATAACTAAATGAAAGTAAATAAACCAATCCTCTCTTCCTACTTTGTTCCCTCTTCCCTTTCTCTTAGGTACATACATGCACATACGTGCATGCATATATACTTAGGTATAGCTGCTTTTGATCTGAAAGCCAGTTTACTTTTCCAGGTTATTTCAAGCCATTCCCTCTCTCCGAAGGTGCATGAATAGTTACAGCAATGTATGCACGTGAGAAAAGTGGTTAAAATGGTGACCTCCTAGTTCATGTGCGGGCAGATGTAGAGAACAACCAGGACTGAGCCCTGCACAGCAAATTGAGAAGGAAGTTTTCAGACAGAGCAGCATTTCCAGGTGCTACACGTTGCTTCAACACCTGTACCTGTGTAAGTGACAATTTGCAGAAGTAGACTGGATTTGCAGGGAGTTTTTCTCTGCCCTGGCTGTGGAAAGGGTTTGCCAGGGCTGCTACAGTGGGTGAGCGCTACCGGAGAGGCGCCGGGGTCACGGTGCAGCGGCAGCGCACTCACGGGCCTGGCCAGGGTGGGGAGGGCAAGTGGCACGTCTAAGGAGATTGAAACCAGAGTGTGAGTTGGAGCAGTCGTGAGGCTGCTCTAAGATTATGTTAAGCAGCCTGACAGCCTGCTGGTTATTTCAGCAAGCAGAGGAAATCAAAAGCACTCTTAGCATGTCCAGTTGCCAGCTCTGCGTTTGGATTTGTCCAGATCAATCACAACTAATTCAGCTACCAGAGTGTTAGGTACAAGAAGGGTATTTCTGGGTCTGTTTAGAGAGGCATACTTACACGTCCTCTTTACCATGGAAAAGGTCTTTCTTTGCTTCGCTCCTTCCTTATTCCTCTCTCCTTTCTGTTGGAAGTAAACCCTCCAAGTCAGTCATTTTCCTTTATATATAACAAAAGGATAGCGAGGCCTCATTCCCATGTGCACTTAATGCAGTTGTGCTGCTAGTCCCCCCCTCCTGCCCCATCCATCTCTTCTAGCACTTGGTCCCACCCCATCCCACATGTCCATTTCTCTTCCCCAGTTTTAGGGATTTTCATTGCTGTGAGAGGACAGAGGTAGCTGAGCTGCTATTGGAGAAAAAAAAAAGACTGTTTATTTGATTGGGTTTTTTTCTGGGCTTTTTTTCACATGGATCATTTTCCAACTCTGTCCCCCAAATTGCTTTGATGGCACAACAGAGTGGATAGAATAGTGATAGAAGAAGGCTGGGGGTTGAGGATGGGTTGGAGAGTGGTTAGTCTGCCGTTGCTACAAAACAGAAAAGGGAAAGAAAAGCAAGAACGCTAAATCACAGCCAAAGCGCAATGTATTTAGAGGCTTGGATTTGAAAAGCCAAGCACCATCTTCTGCAATGGTTACATTCCTCCGCACGTTTACTTCTGGCCAAGTTTCTTGAGAGCAGAGGCAGCATTCACCAAATTGAATTCCTCAGGCTCTTGCCTGTGGATTTTCTTCTGTGTTTAGCATTAGGAAAAGAGTGGAAATCATGAGGCTTCACTTAGGTTGTGGCTTTTCCCCTTTCTGGGATGATTTATGTGCAGAGGCACCAGGTAGCCCTGGGATTCCTCTTCCCCATGAGACCAGGGGTAACGCACATGTCACCTTGATGGCCTGGGGACATGGGACATCAGGGGCAAATGTGTAGCTGCGCAGGACATGCTGAGGTTCCCACCTACTTGGACTTCCTCAACTTAGGATGGCTGTTACCTCTCACACAGGAATCTTTGGGCATAGAGGACAGCAAGGTGGCAACCAGAGCACCAGATCCCAAAGCATGGCCAGAGTGGTCACTATCACGGCAGAGGCTCTGTTGTGGTGGTTTTTCTTTAGGCCTTTTTTGTTCCCCTGGGAGGGGCTGGTTTAGGGATGCCAGCAAATGATTCAGGTCGTCCTGCAATGTGGTTTGTATCAGTCACAGGTTTGGACCGCAGCAGTGACATTTGGCTGGTGCTCCCTAGGCCCTGGAATTGAGAGAGGAGCCTGTCTGCCAGCTGAGCTTTGGGTCCTCCCTGTTCCCTGCAGACTCTGGGAGAAAAATGGGAGCCCTTTGCCCAGCACAGGCAGTGTTTGGGGCAGTGTTTCAAGAAGTACGGGTTTTGTTTTGGCTGTTTGGTTACGTGTCTCCTCTTGGATGTTTATGCTGAACAAGAGGCACTTGTTCTCTCACTGGCTTCAATGAGGTTCAGTCCAGCTGGATTTGTGCTTTAGGTGTAGAGAGCCAACAATACACGTATCAGCTGCCCCATCTTTGGAGAGCTCGGGCATGGTGCTGCCCTAGGCACACGTGCTTGTTCCTATGCTCCCAGGAGCAGGAATGAAAACATGCTTCACAAACAGCCTCGCCAGAGCAGGATCTGGGTACTGAGCACGCAGGGCAGCTCTCAGGGCCCTCTGCTTTGGGGAATGCTTTGATGCTTCATGTACCCAGGATGTTCACATTTATCCTCTAGCTGCCAAGTAACCTGCTTGTATGCTTTAATTTTCTAGGCCGTTTTAATTTTAAGAAATCCTTTATTTTTTAAAAAACTTACTTCCTATCATTCTGCTCCTTACACCGCTACCTTGCCCTTTTCCCCACACCTCCTGTAGCCAGAGCTTTGCCTCGCAAGCCAGAATGCCGATTGTCATGAAAACATAAAATAGATCCAGCAAATGTGTCGAGCACAGACAGGCGTGTTGCGTGGGCCCCCGTGCGAGGCAGGCAGGCTTCAGGTACGGTGATTCAGCCGCAGGCAACCAAGCATGCAATAATTCCCCACCGCATCTGAGGCGGTCTGTGTGCAGGGGAGGGTGTGAGGCTGCCAGGGCTGCCCAGAGTACGAGGCCCACGGGGCTGCCCTGGCACTTGGTCCAGCACTGGCTGATGATTAAGCAGGATGTGGGCTCAGTTTACTTTTACCCCTGCTGCGAGCCGTCTCAGGCTAAAATGTTTTAAGTTGTCCTTATCCTCAGATTAATAAGTGCTGCACTGTGAGAGTGTAAACACAGGAAAAGAGCTGGCCAAAAATAAAAGCCCAAAACACACAAAAAATTCACACTGGTGCTGTGCAGTCAGGACATTTCTTTTCCTAACAGGATATGGAATCAGAGGAAAAAAATATGCATCATATAACATGTGTCAGGGGGCAGGGGGGTCAGTAGACAAATTAAGCACATTGTTGGCTGAAGTGGAGAGCCTGTGAAATGAGACTGTTTAGCAGCAGGTTTGTGCAGTGGTGTGTGTCCCCAAGCTGGAGCTGCAGGTGGATGAGGAGGCACATCAGGGCCCAGCTATGGTACACAGCTGGTCTCGGTTCAGCACCCACGGGGCTCACCAGCAGCAAAGGGGAGAACCGCAGCAGAGGTGGCTGGTTGAGTGAGGCTCCCAGGCACAGCTGCCCATCACAGCCTACCTCACTGGCAGCTCCATCTCAGAGGCCCTGTCAGAGGTCCCATCTGACTGGCTGCCCCCACACAGCCCCCCCCAGGCCACACCAGAGGAGAGGTGGGATCTAGGCAACAGACAAAGCCAGGAAGCTGTTACCGATCAGGCTTTTCAGGGGAGGACATGATTTCCACAACAATAAACACATCTGATTATTTGATTAGAGGGAAGATGAGGTCCCCAGGAGGAGGGCCTCTCACACAAAAGAGGAATAACTCATGCCCCCGCTGGCAGTGAGAGGGCAGGAAGATGAGGGCAATGTTCTTTTGAGGCTTTGATCAGTCAGGGTCAAGCACGCAGGATGCTAACATGGCTGAAACCAACTAGGAGAAGGAGATTCCCACTGCGGTGTTGTGCCTGACCCCTCCCAGCCCTCCAATCCTGTTTTCCACAGCCTTTTGCCTCCTGTCTAGGGAGCAAGATGAGAGCCTCCCCAGGCAAGTCCTGTCTCCTGGCTTCTCCTGGCCCCAGCAGGCCCGGGTCCACTTTGAGCCCTGCAGTGCCAGGTGTCACAGCACATCCCTCTACTACTCCTGATGCTTATTCAGCTGCATCTCCTGTGACAAGCCAGGGAAAGATACTCCCTGTGTTCCCTTGTCACTCCTTTTGCCATGGCACAAATGCAGAGATGCTGAAGTGCTGGCAGCAGCAGGGAGGGAGGGGAGTGATAGCAGGACAGATAAGATCATTTTCCAGTTACATCTGTCCTGGGTACTTGCATAGTCTGGTCATAGTCACGGACACTTGGAGGTCTTCCTATCCCCTGGACGGTCAAGCTGTCCCCCTTGACCTCTGCCATGTGAGGCCCTGGAGACTTGACTGCATTTCAAGGGATGGTTTATGGTTTTTCTCAGTGGTGCCAGCAACTGGTGATTGTGTAGTTAACTGATGGTCCTGGATGGAGGCTGGATAAAGTGTTTAGTGTAGCTGTTTTACAGCTGTTCTGTGCCTTCCTAGGACAGGCAGCCCCAAAATCTTGACACCCCAATAGCTTGACCCATGCGAGTCGCTTCTGTGGAAGAGGCCCAGGGCACAAAGGCACCATTTGTGTGTCTAGAAGGGGCTGGAGATCTGAGCTGCACCTTTACTCTCCCTTGGACTGAGCTCTGGTATGTGTAAAAGTTAACTTCTATTTGGCCCACAGAACCGTAGTACTTGGAAACAAGAGCAGGACTTGGCGCTCAGAGATTGGAGCTCTCCAAGATCCTTGCAAACACAACACAATTAACCCTTTCAAGAGAGAGAAACCCTTCTTGTCGACTGCATGGAGAGGAGCACTGGCTACACAGAAATAACTGGCACTCCAAAAAGCAGGGTAAGCAAAAAAAACCCAAAACCAGCTGTTATTTCAAATACAGATCTCTACACAGAATTGTATTGTACAGGTGCGGTATACAGATCAATGTGTGGGCAAGCCATGAGATTTTAATCCCAGATTACATCTAATAGTTCATACAATACTGAAAAAAACAAACCTCAAACAACCTGCTTCTCCCTTCAATGTATGTGTGCTCCATGCAGAATTTACATGTGGAGACCGAGTGGAATAGGCTAGGGTAGTGCTGTGCATGCTTCATTGCCTCTCTTCCTAAGATCTTTCCAAGCACCAAGGCCACAAGGAAAGGGTTGCTGCAGTCTGTCGTCTCACACCCTCAGTAAATCATCCCAGTATCATCTGGCTTAGAGCTCCTAGGAATCTGGACAACCTTGACAGAAAGTGTGGGTAATGGACTGGGAAATCCAGTGGAAGAGTTTTGGGGAACATGAGACCGTAAGATAAGACTCTTCCCTGATCTGCCTCAAGACCTTAGGTCTCTGCCTAAAAGTGCAGTCAGAAAGCAACTCTTTAAATGGACACTACTTCAGCGATATTGACTTACCAGTGGCCTGGGTACAATCCCCCATGAAACTTCAACCTAGGATATGTGTCACTAAGAGACAAACAATGCCATCTGCAATCTGCCCCTTTGAGATGCTGTCTCTGTTTATAGAAAAGATGGGGGTGGCAAGAGGCTGTTAAAATGTATTACTTCTCGACATCATCTTTGAGGAGTCCTGTATTTCAGTGGGACTAGTCAGTCAAGACTCTAATGGCACAACGGTCAGTGCTCCTTAGCCTGTTCCTTGCAGTGGCTGTGGCAGAGGGATATGGATGCTAAAAATAAAAATTCTATCTCAAGATATCTTGACTTATTTGAGGATGTATTTGTAGAGGGAGCACTAATATTTCACATGGCTGGTGCCCTGAGACCTGTGCATCTCTAGAGAAGCAGAGCTCTCTGGAGACCTATGGGGAGAGTCAAGGAGTGAAACTATGAGCTCAAGGAACAGGGAAAATTTTGTGGAGCAAAGAGATGCTTGTGTCACCTTCCCATAGCTACAGGCGATTACCAAAAGAATCAATAGGTTCAGCTTAAGCTAATGAAAAAATCAGGGAAGAAAGATGCACTCCCATACCTGCACCTACATTCTCATTTACCTTGGGCAAAAAAACCAAAATAAAACATGCCTAGATATGAAATCTCCACCAGAAGCCAGTATTTTATACCCACTCACAGAAGGTAAGTGACTTCATGTGGTATACAGCAGTGGGAATTCAGGCATGTAATGTAATAACAAGAAAGGATTTTTAGATTTGTCTCAGGAACCCTGCTAGCTCAGATATTATAAAAAAGAATCCCTAACCTTCATGTTGAGCTACGTCTTAAAAAGAGTGAAATACATCCCTAATTTGAGCCTAGTTCTTTCTTTTGAAAAACTGCTGCAGGAAACGTGGGCAAACAGCACCTCACATCTGAACTGCACATTACCATCCTTCGGCTCTTTACTAGTGTGATTAAATACTGCAGAGAAACTGCTTAACCAGCTTCTTTCCTTAGTAAATGTTTTGCTAGTCATTTATATAGGATGTGGCAGCATCAGATCCAAGCCTGGATCAGGGCATCCACAAGGCAAGTAATAAGGAAAAGTCTTTTAGTGCTGCCTCTGGGGGTGAAATAGCAACACAACACAGCAGACCAGGACAGGCCATGAAAAATACAGTATGCGCTTAGAGCTGACAGCCATAATGTAATGTGACCCCAGTCACATTGGTATTTGATTAGCGAACGCGAAGGGATTGGGAAACAGCCTTGCTCTTAGGAGAAAGAAATCTTTCATATCCCCTGTAGTCAAGCCCTCAGCTTTGTTTTATCTGAGAGATGGTATCTGAACACTTTAGCAGAACAGGCTGTTCTACCAGAGTGTGTTAGTCCTTGTACGTCCCTATGCACAGGACTTTTCCCCAGGGCTGCTGGCTGAAGGAGAAATGGCTTGAGGCAGTCCCAGAGGAGCTCTGTGGCCGACTCCGTGGTGGTTTGTGAGCCTCCCGTGTGCCCACTGTGCGCAGGGCTGTGACCACCATACTGCGAATAGGGAGAGCTTGTGAATTTGTTTGTGATGCTTTTAAGTTCTGTTAGTGGGAGCTGCCTGAGGGGTTGGAGGGGGACACCAGGTTTGTACGCTGTAGCAGGATCACAGGCTTAAGCCACCAGTGTCAAGCTTTGTATGTCTCTGTGGGATCTCACAGAGGGACAATCAGCAAGTCCTCTTCTCCACCTCTTCCTCCCAAGGCTGCAGGTGGCTGGGTTGATCCTGCCAGCCTGGGCACCTCCCAGTATCTCCAGAGAGGAGCTGAGCATAGCCAACCGTCATGAAAGAACCTTTTTTAGCGGGCAAAATTAGAGGCTCCAGCTTTCCTCTTCACCCTCCTCACCCTCCCTGCACTGCACCACAAGTCTTGTGATATTTTATTTCAGTCAGCTCAGTTTTGCTCCTGAAATCTGCCTCCCTCCCTCTGTCCCAATATTTCATTTCCCTTGGAGAAAGGTAGATAAGTAAATAACGGTAATCAAAACCCTGTGTGTGTACCAAAGCCTGGAGTGCCAGGAAGCAACTGGTGTGTCTGATTTTCCAGTGAAAGTCCAGGTGCAATCTCAGCAGCACGGCTACTGTCTGCCTTTCAAGCAGATGTCTTCATCTAAAGCTCTCGCCGCCACCCCACTCCCTTTGTGTATCAGGGCAGGGAGGATGGGAGCGGGAGACAATATAAATTAATATCCATTGGAATGACAGCAGCTGGTGCCTTGCATAGCTGTGAACACGTGTCTTAAAAGTAGAGTGATTAGTAGTAAAACTGTAGAGCTGAATGTTTATGCTTGATCAATTACAGGAAAACAATAGATGTTGGGTTTTTTTTTTTTCCATGAGGGAGGAATGAGAGAAGGGAGGCTTCAGCCGTGAGATGATTTTCTTCTATTTTTTCAGTAATGATAGCTGCAAAGATCACGGGGCCTAGTTACCGAAGGGAGTAGCAAACAGTGGCTTCTGGGAAACCCACTGGTTGCTGGCTCTTGGCAACACTTTTGAAAAACAAGATCTGTGTGGGCTTTAGGCTGCAAACTTCATGTTTAAGAGGGAAAGACTCAGCTGCCCAAAGCCAGGAGCATGTGAGAATGAATTAGGCAAAGCTTTCTAGTTCATGAGTGTGCATGCATTATGTGTAGAAACCTTCAGCTGCAAGGCGGCATTTTGGGTTGTTTCATTGCCTAGAACCTCTCCTACTCCCCTGGTTAGCAGAAGTGGTCCCGTCAGAGTAGTGTCCCATTAGTGGCTGCAGTGTGGCTCAAGAGTGTGCCTACAGCTTTGGTTCCAATTCCTTAGCAGCTCTAATTGCAAACACAGCCTGTGTTCCTCCTTACATCTGCAAAAAAAAAGAAAAAAAAAAAGAGAAATTGAGTTACATTTTGCAATAATTCTAATGGAAATGCTAATGGGATGAACAGTGATACAAAGCCAGTGAATGACCCAGCAATTTCATCTGTGCTGGCAACAGATGACCATCTAAACCATGTTCGGGTAATTCTTCCTCTCATTAGCAGTACAATAACTCATATGCACAAATCCATAGGCATTTGCTATAATTTTTTAACATGGCTGGAAATAGAAGTAAGCGCATGCAGTATGCGAGCGTTACAGCATGTGTTGGCTGTAAATCTGTCTCAAAGTGGCCTGATCCTGTTCCTGGTTAAACCAGTGGGAATTTTGCCATTGACTTCAATGGAAGCAGGATGAGAATTTTTGGACTTATTTTAAAGCGGAACTTTGTTTCTTTGGAACAAAGCTTTCAGATTAACAGTTACATTTCAGTATTTGGCTTGAACTCCCATCAGTTCACCTTTCATGTGTTTAACAGATGGGGCTTCTTTGCTGCTCACCTTCTGTTTGGCATCAGCACTGTAACCGGCCTCTTCTGGGTGACAGCCCCCCGGACTTGGCACGCATGGGACCTGTGGCTGTACTGTTGGACTGAGCTGAGAGAAGGAAGAAGCTCACATTGTCTTACCTGGGAGCTTCAGTCTGAACATGTTAGAGCATTTTAAATAGAAAGCCACTGCCTCTGAATTTTTCAGCAGGTGAAAGGCCAAAATGTTCCTTAGAGCACAGAGGAGAGAGGTGAGTGGTGGTGAGGAGCGCAAGGGCCTCTGCTCTGCCCAGAATGGGTCTAGTAACTGTGTTGTGTTGTGTAAAAAGGAGCTAACTGCAATCACTGTGGCTTTCCTAAACTACCTGTAGCCCTTTGTGATTGCACTGTGTTGCAAGTATTAGGATATACCTATATATTTTCAAGCTGAAGTTTGTAAGGAAAATAAGAGCCTTATATATGATATATGACCACATGTTTCTCTGCTGCTGCCATAGTAACTTTTGAAACATTGGACAATTTCATCAGAAGTGCAAATCTCCTGCAAGATTTCTAAAAACAGCTGGGGAGATAGGACAGAAAGATCAAGTTAGTGCCATCACGACAAGAAAAACCTTTATTATACACCTGTGGATCCAACCACATGCTAAGTGCCTCTAGGAAAGCAGCATTCGTTTGTCTCATTGCTCACAGAGCTAATTGCTTCATTGATATTCATTTTTGGTGGCCACAGTATGATGAATCCAGCTCTTTTTTCTCTTCCTAGAGTACACTCTCACGCTGCTCCTTTCTACCATTGTCCCTGCTCCCACCTAGCTTCCTAGCTGAGTATTTTCCGCTCCCCCTTCCCAGCTCTACCTCTGCCCTGCTCCCCCCAAAGACCCCTGGGCTCCTCTGCTGATTGTCTTCTCACTTTCCAGGGAGACATTTCTTCTCCCTTGCACTCTGCTAGCAGTGTGTCATCTATGCCCCCTTTCCCACTGCTCACTCAGGGCACCCCTTCTCAGCTGTTGATGCATTACAGCTCATCCCTCCATCCATTCCATCTGAAATTTCCACAACAAATTCAGGAATAAGGCAATTAATATGTATTATTTCAATAGGAGGCTTAAAAACAAAAAGCTTTTGCAACAACTTCCTAGTCAGAACCACGGAGACTATTGTAAGGCAGAAAAACCTAAGAAATGGCAGCTGTAAAATACATTTAAAAGCCTTTATTCTTCCCTATCACAATGTGGCAGAAGAGACTAAATACAGCTTTCCATTTGTTTAACTGAAAGCTGCCATTCCTCAGTCTCTTTGATGATAATGATACCCACAGTTGCAATCAAACTCCAGCACACACATGGAAAACTTTGAGATCTGTACCAACTTTGCACAATGCATTATTAATAGCAAGATTCACGAACCCAAGTGCTCTAAGGTACTGAGAGCAAGGCAAAGCCTGGCTGTGCTGGGCTTGTGGTTGATACTGAAAAATGTAGCACACTGAGGAGAAAAAACAAGAGCTTGCAACTGGGCGTTGCTTGTATTATGGTAGCCCCTGGATCCACTGTGCTGCACATGGGGAGGGATCATTCAGGAGTTCAAAATCGAGCAAAGAAGTCAACAAGGGTGGAAGAGAAAAAGTTATTAGCAGTCTCATTTTGCTAACGTGGAACCAAAATAATGTCCAGTGCTGCCCAGAGGCTTACACTAGTTTGGGTTCTGGGTCACTTGTCTGTCTCAGGAAGACCAAAAGACCCTACCGATCCTCCTAACCTGCAGCTGCATGGCCACAAAACTACCTCTTATTTCGAAGTGCCTAATAGTCATTATTATAGTGCAGCGCTTTACTTCAGCAAATTCTTGGTGCTAAGATCTAAGTTTCGAATTCTGAGAAGCACAGACTGAAACTGTGAAGTGCCACATGCTCCTAAAGTCCTGTGAAGACAGCTGAGCACAAGGATGAAAACACTGCCCTGCTGTAAGAGCTGCCCAGAAAATGGGTCTCTTCCTGACTGTTGTTCTTCAGGTCCCAGTTCCCTGGTGGACCATCCAGTGCAGTTATTTGAGGCATCAGCCTCAGTGCCATCCTATTGACTGTGAAGCAGCCTTAGCACCATTGATTTCCATAAGAAGTTACACTGAAAAATCAATGGGGTCTGTGTGCAGGATCCTGGGGAGAGAGGGAAGACACCTCTTGGGAAAAAGAGCTATTCTGCAATGATAAGGAAGCAGACCCATGACCAGAGGGAAAGGGTGGTGACTGTGACTCAAAACATTCACAGAAAGGGAAAGGAAGCAGGGCTGAGCTCCTCTGAGATGACGGATTTCTTGTCTAGGAAGCAGCATAAATGCAAGGTCTGACTTGAGATGTGCATGTATGTCAAAGGAAGCATTAGGAAGACCATTTTCAGCCTGATACATCCAGCAGATCTGTCTCTGGCGACACCATAGCACCACTATGAAATTTTGAGGAAGGTAAGCATGTACATATGTTCTGTGCCAAACATGTTTTGAAATGTTCTCAAAACACAGGAGTGTTTGGCTATGATGAAAACATCTCAACCTTGCTTCCAGCTATCAGCTGGGATCCTCTAGATTTGTTTGCTTACTTGTCCTCATCTGTCTTTTATTAGCAGAATATACGTGTTTTTTTCTGTTATGAGATTGATTTTGGGGGTCAGTGACACCTGCTTGGTGACGTCAGATGAAAAGCAGTGGCTCCCTTAGACATCACTGACTTTCTGGGACACCCTCACATAAGTACTCTGTGTTGAAAACCCATCTCCAAACAACTGAGTATCCAGCAGCATCAGAAGAAAGTTCCTCCTTCTGATATTGCACAGACATAGTTAAATGACAATCTCTCCCTCAACAGTTTACAACTTAACTAAATGCAAAAGTAATCCACTGGCTTGACATCCACGTTGTATCTGGCTCTTGGTTTTTGTCTGCTTTGTCTCTTCAGATTGTAAACTATTTGAGGCAAGAACTGTCTTTGACTCTGTGTTTGGACAGCAGAGAGGTCCCAGTCCTTGCAGAGCCAGGTACCGTAATACAAATAAGGCACAATAATTTATTTTAAAATGAACATCAAAGAAAATAAAAGATTAAAAGGGAAAGAAAACCTTTCATAGCTCAAGGCTTCCCTCCATGACAGCGCTCCAGAAGAATGTGCTATCTGCTAGAGGGAGTGTCTAACCTCATTTGCTGGGAGGGCTGTGCAATGTACCGCCACGGGAGCCAATGCCGGAATGCGCCTGGGCATGGAGCGGGGGGAGAGGTCAAAAGCTAAAGCGTGATAAGCAAAGGAGAAAGCTCTTTAAAATATACATACACATTTTCTTGCCAGGACCTATCATGCCAAGAGCCAAACCATGGTAATGGCATTTTCTTTATAAGGAAAAAGAAATCACTTCTGGCCTAAGAATTTGTTTGCCAAGTTTCAGACATGGGGAAGTCTAAATGACTTGTTGCGTTAAGAATTTGTGTGTTTCTAAGGAGGTGTTTTAATAAGATTGCTGTCATAGCCCTTTATAACACCGAGCACACAGCCCTGTAAGTACTTACTACAGAGCGTGACATTTACACCTTGGAAGTCAGCCCGGCGGAAGTCAATGGCAACACTTACAGTTAAAGACGTCATGCTGGCTTTGCAGGGTTCAGCCACTTGGGTCATACCCAGACATCAGTCAAGGTGATGGAGGAACCCCCACCAGCTTCAGCAGACTTTAAATGAGGCACTTGGTTTGTGACTGACTGGGTAGGAGTCCACAAACATGCCCCCCTAATTCAGTCTGTGGAAAATTTGCTGTTGACACTACCTGGAGCGTGGTCCAACTGGTGATTCTCCAGCATGATGTTGACCAGATGCTACTCTGTGGGTGGGGACCTGCAGAGACCATGGTCAGTGGGCCATTTTGGGTGCTTTTAGCAGATGAATGCACAGAGTTTAGGTCGCCTCACACTATCAAGAGGTTATTTGATTTTTCAAGAGCCTTAACTGTACCCCACAGTTAAGCGGGGTAAGAAACTCAAGCACAATTCAAAGCCCTCGGTAGCGAAGCCAACAGAATTGCCAGGATCTGTTGAAGGGGCAGACGGCCTTTACAGCTCCATGGTATTCTCTTTGCAGGTGAGGAGAAGCTGTGGAGGATCACTGCCTTCCTCGCAAGATGAGGGCCAACACCAGTGGATGTGTGGAGAAGAACGATACTAAAGCAAAGTGGGAACAAAGCAGGTTATTCACAGAGATGAGGTCAGGTGGGATGGCTCCTCATGGCCTGGGGTTTTGCTGCAGTGACTTCTGCTGCCATTATCAAAGGGCCAGGCCCATTGGCGTGTTACAGTGGTTCCGGATCTGTCCTCTTCAGCCTGGGTCACTTTGTGACCCCCTCCTCCATTTCCCCTTCCAGATCCATTCACTGTGCCAAACAACAGCATGCAATCATCTTGTGGGGGTTATTTCTGCCTAATGTACCCACCTAGTGGGATTTCAGTGAACATTAAAGCAGTAGATGGAGCCTTTAATGAAGTTAACCTGCTGAAACCAGGAGAGCGTTTGGTTGAAGTACACCTGAAAGCCCAGGATTACACAGCAGCTGCTTCAAAAGAAACCCATTGCCTCCTTTCATACTGCAGCCGTATTGAGAAATAATACAGCGCCTTTATATTCAGCCTAATTTAGTCAGCCTGCTGAAGTCTGAAAGCTTTTTTTTATTACCTCTGAAGATGCAGGGGCTTTCCTCCCCCCAGCCAGCACCACCAACCCCCCTGCACAGGCTGTTTCTCGGAGCAGGCCCCCAGCAGCATGCCTGCGCCCCTCCTGCAGCTGAGCACCTCCCGACGCAAGGAATTGCTCTCCCTCTCTCTTCTAATCCGATGATGGATTTTAACTCCATTAGTTTGCTTCCTCTGTTCTCTTCCCTGTTTTCTGCCATTTATTTGTTTTCCCCCATCCCCTTGTTCTGTCTCTTTGTTTCTTTCGCCACCTCCCTTCTCCACTCTTCTCTCCTTTTCCCTCTTTATTTTTCCTTCCTTCCCTGATTTCTCCTTTCAGGGTGGTCAGGAGTGGAGTGGGTAGGCAGAAATGGGGTGGGCAAGCGCTGACCTACAACAGCACCCACAGAGCCTCTGGGCTCACCCTACAGCCACTGCTTTCAACCACAGATTAGCAGCTGTGGTACTCCCCATGAAAAATTAACTGGGCACCTTGCTAATTAGGCCACCTCTACACTGGAAGTTTATAGAAGTTTAAATAAACTGTAAGTTTATTTATTGTATTCAAATACAATGTGCCAAACTGCTTTCTCCAAGTTGGGGTATTGGCCTGATTTTTTAATATGGACGAATTCCCGAGCAAGTAGTCTGGCTGAAGACTCAGGCTAATGGGATGCTAAGGTAATTATTGGCTATTTGTGGCTATAAAATGAGATCTCGTAATCATGCACCTGATAGACTAATAAAAACATTTTATATGATGCACTTAGAGCTTTTTAGCTGAGGATCTCAAAGCACTGTCTGGAGGAGGAAAACTGCAGCAAGAAGTCTGCGCTCCTGCAAGGAGTTGGGGAAACAACCCACACTGTCTGCCCCCGTGCTCCGCACTCCCACTCCTCGGGTATCCTGCCAAAAATGTTTGAGTTCCTGCTCTCCTGCTGACTGACAATACTTATGGTTTTATCTAGGCTGGGTATCACTTTTCCCTGCTCTCATTCTTAACCCTGTTTCAGTCCTGCTGTGTTGTTTTCTCTGGAAGGCTGTCAACTCCTGCGTTGGAAATAGTATGTTTTGACATAAAACTGGGGGAGAGACCCTGTTTGTCCAGCTACTCTGGAGCCCAGAGAAGGTTACAGGAATACATGACGCCTTGGTTTTATTTTCTTTTAAATCAAGATTGAGAGAGTCTCTAAGGAAAAGCTGGGGGGTTCCTGCTTTACAGACATCTCCTAATGGTCAGTTTATGGGGTGAGAAGGACTCATTTAGAAAGAGGAAGCTGTGATTGCAAATAAATGAAGCTGTATGATCAATGTTGAAAAGAAGCTGCTATTAGAAGGAAGAGAAGAGCAGAGCTGAGGAGTGCCAGGGAAACCCTAGGTATATGGGCCCTCGGGTCAGCAGCAGGGAACTAGGCAGTGTTTGAGGAGGCAAAGGCTTTCTGCTGGAGATAGGGGAAATTTCACTGCATCGCAGCTCTGACTAACGCTTGGGCTGCAGAATTCCTTCAACCAAATTTAATGCAGATGGTATGTTAAATATTACAGTACCATTAAATTACATATTGTCTCATTTTCAGTGAGGTTTTGTGGATGTTTCTGACATACAGATATGGAAAAATGCTGCGGTTTCTGATGGATTTGGTGAGTGCTTACTCGTGGGTTTTAAATACCCACAGGAGAACTGAACAGAGTTGAGCTCTGAACACTTTGGTAGAAGCAGGACTTCCTTAGTGTGAAGAACTGATGAGGTCCAGCATTGCTTGGGGCATGGAACAACACCCAGAGCAGCAGCAGCTGCCCCTGGAAACAGGCAGTGGTAAGTTCGAGATTGCATCACCTTGTGCTCAGTTTCTTCAAACCTGAGAGAGGATCTGAGTCTTAAATGCTCCCAAAAGAAGTATTTTTGACACTTTTATACCAGAGCTAGCAGGTGTCACTAGCTTGGTTGTCATTCTGTTCTGAACACCTACAGTGGTAGAAACTGCAGTAGATCTGCCTGGTATTTTAGTTGTGCCTTTTCTTCCCTGATAGTGATGTATTGTGGAGAGGAGACTTGAAATCTGACCCTAAATGCAGGGATGAATTTGTGGAGAGCTACTGCAGTGCAGCCAAGAGAAACCTCTGTGGAGTAGCAGGTAACTTCATTTCCCATCACCATTTTCTTTCCTAGGGTTATCTTCTCTTCCCTCAGTTGCAGATCAGAGCCAGTATCAGTTCAAGGTTGTGTTTGCACTCTTCTCTTGACCTTAACTGGGGGAAACTGCCTGAATGTAATGGGAGGAAAATTGCCCCGTGCTGTACGGTGTGTGAGATGGGGCTGTCTCTGATTAGGGCTTGGTAACCTCTTCTTTTTCCATGCACATCTCAAGAGAGGAATGATTCATGCTGTGGTTTTATGTTACGCTCTGATATCTGTGTTATGGTTTGCAAGGGCTATTTATACACACAAAAAAAATATCACACTTCGCTAGCTTGATAGTAGTCTAACTATCACCAAGTAGTAAATAATAGTTGCGTAATTCCCCATCAAAATACAATAAATAAGGCAGGAGACTCAGTTGCCACTGGCTTTGCATTGACTTCAACTGGTGCTGGAGCACATTTGAGCCATAGAAGATGCAAAATCAGGTATCAAAACACCCAGAAGGAAGAGAGATGCTTACAGCCCTCAGGGTAACGGCTGAAATATCAGATCTATCTGTCAGGCCAAATCTGTTGCTGTCAATGAACTTGCACCAGCCTCGGAGGAGCTGGGTGCGTTCGTGTTGTGTGAACACACTCAAACAGGTTGGCATCGTGATTTCATTGACGTGAGCTGGTGATGCTACCCGTAACTGATAGACAGCACAGTACAAAATAATTAGTCTCATCACCCTAAGAGAATACCAGTGAAACGTTTGTACTTTCCCTCTCACCCACACAATGATGTATCTCATTTCTGCCACATGCCAGTATCTCCACTAATTACCCACTTTAAAAGAAGCGGAGGTAACCTAGCTTTAATCCTTTGTCTACTGTGTATTTGGAAGTTGGAATCTCTAAGAACTGATCAACAACATAGAGAATTTGGTTTTAAATAGCTTTTCGGTGCGGGGTTTTAGGGCTCATTTCGCTTGTGTGCTTTGAGATTTCACCTCTCAAAGGGGATGGAGGTGTGAGTTAGCCACAGTTTGCCAGATACCGGTTTTTAAAGCCTGTTGCGATATTTTAATTTAAACGGCACGTAAGCGGCGGTTCCAGCGCGGGCAGGGACTCCTCAGCTTCTTCAGAGGCAAAACCGAACAAACTTTCTGAGCGCTCTTAAGGTGACTGTGTGAACGCCTCGGAGAAACCCGCTCGGGAGCGTGAAAGCCAACGGTGGGGTGCAGTCCCGGAGAGGTTTTGCATTTGCCCCTTTACACCGCAGCCCGGGTGTCAGAAGCGAGGGGGAGCGAGCGCTCCCCGCTCCCGCTTCCCGCCGAGGTGCGGCGGCTCTGGGCGGAAGCCCACGAGCAGGGACAATCCTTGTCCTGACGCTCCCCCATCCGACAATCTCTGGGTGTCTCCCTTCGCGCAGCGCCGGCTCTTGCGCAATTCTTTCAAGCCGGGGGTTTGACTCCCGCCT
>VWZK01011963.1:405368-428057 GCA_013396935.1 Baryphthengus martii
AAGGATGGATACGTTTCTTCTCGCGTGGGGATTTCTAGGGCTGTGTTTGCCCGGCTCCGGAGGGACGGCAGAGACAGGTAAGGTACCCCCCTGGGGCGAAGGATGCCCCCAGCCACGAGTGGGAGCCCTCCCTGCCCGCCCAACTTTCGAGTGCCCGGGCGCGGCTCCGGGCGCAAGCACGGAGGCTTTGCTTTCCCTCGGGTATCGCCCAGGGAATAGGCGAATGGTCGGCGGCGGCGCGCAGCTTTCGTAGTATGGGTTTTGAGGGCTTCGTGCGTGTGGTGAGGCGGGGATGGCGCAGCCCCCCCCCGCCCCCGGCAAGGCGCGCAGCGGGTGTAACCGCTCAGCTCCCGTCACCCGTCGTGTGGAGGGGCGAGCGGACGGAGCCGCATTGCAAAGTTGCGTGCTGTTTTCTTGGTGGGGTACGGAAAAGGAAAGGGAAGAGGTAGGGACCAGCTGCATCCCAGACACCCTTATCCGAGTGCCCGCGGCCCCGTGCCCGGTCGCAATCTCGAGAAACTTTAGGTGAGAAATGAAGATCATCTATTAGGCAGCAGGCAGCTGGGAGCCGTGCAGGGCGGCGCTGGGCGCATCGAGGCTTAGTGGCCGCGGCGGCGGCACCGGCACGATCCCATTGAGGTACTCTGCGGGCAGTCCTGCGGAAAGCCTGCCCGTGGTACGTGCGGGACCTGCTGTCCCTCTGCAAGCGCCGAGGTGTCCCGGGACCTGGCGGGTTCGTGACAGATTTTGGAGCGCGGGTGTGTTCCTCTGCTCTTCGCTTAAGAGCTAGGCTCGGCTGTCAAGAGGCGCTGGGGTGAAGCCCCGGTGCTCGCGTTGCTTCGGCTTGGGGCCGGGAGAGGGGCAAGGGCGAGCTGAGACTGGGCCCTGTGCACCCCAGCCCCTGGCTTTAGGTCTGGCTTGTGGGGGCAGCAAGACCCCACCTGGAGCAGTCACTGGAGGAAAAGGATATGCCTCACCCAGTTATCCGCGACTCTCTTGGGGCTCCTTCTGCGGTCAGCAGCCTAGGAGCTGCGTGGCAGGACGATGATGCCAAGCCAGCAGCTGCTGAGCTGTGGATCTCCCTTCCCAATAGCCGGGGCCTCGGGACGTCCCTCAAGCAGCCCGCGGGGACGCAGCGTCCTGAGCCGCGGTCCGGCCCAGGCAGCGCTAAATGGCAAGGCGCGGTGGGCGCTCGTCTGTCCCTGCCTTCCCCCTGCCCCGGAGCGGCATGGTCACCAGCTCCCCTTTGAAAAGGGAAGTGGGAGAGTCTCTGCTGCCTAGTAAAGTCCCTCTTTTTTTTTGCAGCAGCAGCGAAGCACAGATGTTCCCAGCAAACGTGCTCCCCGTACATTCAGTTGCCGGTTGGCATCGCCTCTTTCCTTATGGTTAGAAGGGAAAGAAAAAAAATCACATCTTTTGTTTCAATACAAACAAAAAAAATAATAAATAGGCACTCGATGGCGTGAAGAGAAAGGGCGAAGTCCTGAGAGGCTCCTGCTGAGTGCAAGAGTCTTTTCAGATGGTGGTCACTGTTGCAGAAGCAGTGTCTGGTCTCTTGGAGTGGGCATTGTGCTGAGGGAAGTCGGGCTGTAACTTGAAGCTCGCTCCTGAGGGTGCGCTGGCCAGCCTGGCTGCGATCCCTGGGGTTGCTGAGCCCGAGTTTGTGCCTGTGTCGGTGTGCGCACCTCCTTCTATCCTTGAGCGGGCTTGGGATCAGGACTTCTAACGGGGAAGGGGTTTATGAGCTAACCGTGTCCCTGAGGCTGTTTAGTCGCTGTAAGAAATGTTTATTTGAACACGGGGCTTTCCCGGCTAAGCCGAGCATCACATGGTGTTGGAGCCAGCAAGGAAGTTGTCTCCCCGCGGCTGACACCAGTAGCTGTTTGCAGAGATGTTGCTGTGATTTGACTTGCAGACCCAGTCAAGTGACTTTATTGCTAGCACGGCGAGCAGAGATGTGGGGTAGCCAGACACAAACCTCAATCAGGCTATGCTCAGCTCCAGCAAAATTAGCCAACCTAGTAAGAAAAACATGCCAGGGGTGGATGGATTTATGTTTCAGTCTGGTGTATCAGAAAGCCTTCTCCCATTATGAAAAGTTGCTCTTAAGGTTCCCTAAGGGAGGTTAGTAGAGAGGGGAGATGTTTTTAATAGACAATAATATGATAATCCACATGGAAAAAACCCTAGTGCAATATTTCTACAGTAAGAGATAAACAGTGCAGCTGCCAATTTGTATGTAGCCAAGCAAACCCTGAGATAACCGTGGTGGGGTGTGGGTGGGAGACCCTGGAAGATAAATGTGAAGGCTGGATGGCTGTGTGTTTTTCATCTTCCCGTAAAAAGCAATCGAGTAAGAAAGTAACAGATTTGAGTGACCCAAGTACTGAGCCGTTCAGACGATGTTTATGCAGCTACGAGCAAAGCTCACTCTTGAAGCTTTCCAAATAGCTTTCTTAAAAGCTAGTATTTTTAGTAATGACTTAGGAGATGTAGCAAGGAGCGAAGGGAGACCAAAACAAATCGCTTTCAAGCAGGCACATGGCTACACACATACAAACATGCACACGAGCACACACACACACCCCCTGCGTTCAAGCCTTCAGTGTGATGCCTCTTGCCTGTTCAGCTGTTAATCCAGCTCTTACTGGGACCAAAGCCTTTTTTAGCCTAGGGATCAGAATCAGTTGGCAGAAGCACCACTGCAAATGACTGATACAGGCTCAGCAGGGTGCTCTCACCTAGGCTAGGGTGCTGCATTTTGTTTTCATAACTTTCCTGTTGCAGAAAAATGATAGCTTGTGGTGTCTTGAGTGACAGGCAGGCATACTGGTCCCAGGGGCTCTATGGATGTACTTCCCCGCTCTGCTCCTTCTCCCTTCCCCATTCTCCACACACAACCCCCCCCCTACCCCCAGCCACTTTCCCAGCATTTACTCTGTATTTGCATGGCTTAGAAGGTTAAAATAAGAAAGCAACCTGCTCTGCTGGTCCAGAAGCGGCAGTGCTCCCCATCCCAGCAGCATGCTGCCTCGGGCTGGTGGGTGGGTTGGTTTCCTAGCAGAAAACTCCAGTGCTGTGAGGCTCCAGGACATGGTGGCCTTTTATCACAGATAACCTGAGAGGAAAAAGCATCCTTCGCAGAGTTTAGGAAGCTGTCAGGTTCAGATAACGCTGGGATCCTATCCTTTGGGAACCCCAGTTATATTAATAAGGAAAAATTAATTTTTAAGCACTGGGATTGCTGCCAAATTATATGACCTCTGATGCACCAGCTGTGTTAGGAAAATAAATTGTCTATATCGAAGACTCGTGATCCTATCTGAAATCAAACTAGAAAAAGTCAGCATCTAGCCACGATGCTAGGGGCAGATTGCAGCAGCCTGGAAGCCAACTGAAAGGTGCTAAACTTGCTCTCCATTGTGCAGTGCAGTCACTGCAACTGCGTCCCTGTGGGGTCTTGGGAATACACAACTGTAATCTGGGAAGTGTGGAGAGCCGATGTGCTTGCACACACCCAAGCTGGTGCAGACAGTGTTGGCACAAAGGTGGGGGCAGAAGCGGGGTGTGAACATTTCCAGCTCTACCCTCACTTTGTAACAGCCCTTTGACACATTCCTAATTATAATACACACACAGACAAAGAGGTAGCTGGGCTATTTTTGAAATCCCTGTCTACACCCTGGTGGAAACCACAATACTAGCAACAACATAAATCAGGGCTGTTGCTAGCAGTGTTGCACACGGGTTAGTGCTACAGTAGCGTGGTTTTAATCATACTCAGAATCAAAGGGTCAGCCTTCCCCTGCCTGAGCCAAATTGCAATCTCAGAAGGCTGGATCCCGAGTCAGGCTTGAGGCTTGTGCAGTGAAAAGACACAAGCATAAGACATCGGGAAGAGGTTTGTCAGCATGAGATCGGCAGGCACAGGGCTAAACACTCGAAATCACAACTCGGGACTGTAAGCCTTTCTACATGCAAGCACTGCCTGTGGATTACACCAGGGAGGACAGCTAGGGTAGCACTGGGGGGGCTGGTGAGGTGGCCTCTTCCCAAGCAGGTTGGAGAAAAGGGTACAAAGCACCGAGTCGGCATGGGGAATAGCCTGAAGTATTACTTGCAGAGATGGATGGCTGCAGAGTCTTTCTGTCTTGAATGCTTCTCCCCTTCACTTCATACTTGATGAGTTAAAGAAAATGGGCTCTGGAGATGAAGTGCTGGGCTCTGGGTCTTTGAAACCTGTCCTGATTTTTTTCCCTGTGCATTTGAGACAAAGGGGAGACATCAGCCCCAGCTATTCTGGTGGGTCACCCCTAGCTGTGAAGTGCTGTCTGTGTGGGGCTGGAATGCCTCCCTTTCTCTGGAACATAGTGAAGCCAAAAGGACAATGTCCTTTCACTCTGCTTATGTTTTGTTGAAAGGCTCCTTTGGACTCTGTTTTTTAGGGGATGCCTGTGGGGAGAGGTGAGAGAAAAACCCCAACCCCTTGTATATGTAATTGTGTGCATGTGTCTACTATTTCCCTCGTTTGTGTTTTCTCTTCGCAAGCACACAGACCTCTACCTAGTCTCTTATGCACAGAATCCCTCCAGTCCCCTCCGCCTTGCTGCCTGCCACATACACTCTCCTGCAGCCTTCTCTTCGCTGTTCTCTCCCTTGCACATCCAGAGCCTCTTGGTAACTTTCTCCTTCACACACACCCTCAGGCTTGCTCCTGCTTTCCTGTCTTTCTGTTTGACCGCTGAATGTGTGCTCAGCAGGAAACAATGTGTTTAAGGCACTTGCCAGAATCTGTAATAACTTTGGCGCTACTAGTGAGGCTCAGCAGTAGCTGGATTTGAGCAAGCCTTCATAACGGCTGAAGCTTCTGCTGCTCAGCAGCGTGCACGGAGGGAACTGCAGCGAGGACTCTCCTTGGGTGGCTCTGGAGCCACTGCTTCTCATCCCATGTCCCATCCATGGGGCTTCCTGCTGCTAAAGCACCAGATATTGCTCTGTGGCTCCAACAGGGCCCCTGGGAGGGAGGGCAGAGCCAGAGCTGGTGTGGGATTTGGAGAGATTCTGCCAGCTGCCTTGGGAAGAGGCAGGAATAAATACCATTATTTAGTGGGAAAAGCCAGGATTCAGTTTCAGAATGGAACCCTGACAGTTGGGCTCAGAAGGCGTGAGGAAGCTGGGAGGGTGTGGAGAGAGATGAGAGACGAGATAGGATTGTGGTTTATTCTTCTTGGAATTGTCATAATAACAATCCTAATTAGTATTTCAGAGGCATTAAACACCTTTCATCAAGCCTTGAGGCTCTTTAGGGGGGAATCCTAGGTGAATCCATGGCTCTTCCCAATGTGTGGAATTATCTTGCTTTTCCCCCAAGGCCCTTGAACCACTCTGTTACTGATAGCATCCATAGGGGTGGCTCAGTAAATTGTTTCATCCTCATATTTTTTTCCTAGTGTAGCCTATAGGTAGGGTGGCAGGCTGCCATGCAGAAAGCCTCTGCTTTATTTTTGCCTCTGCTCTGAGCTTGCAAGTTTCCCCGAGTCTCTTGTTTCCCTACCTGCGGTACTGGCAAGGTTTCCTCAGAAACTGCCCGATCTACAGCTTCAAGGTCTCTTGAAGCTGCCACCTATTTCTGGGAGATGGCAGTGTGTTTCCACAAGACTTCGAACTCTTGAAAGCTTAACACAAAGGCAGGAAAAAAAGGCACGATTGCTGCAGGTTCAATGTACAATTACCCTCTCCCTTGCGTGTACATGCACACACTCATATGTTCTCTCCAACAAGTACTAGAGTGGCCAGGAGTTGTCATTCCAGACCCACCAATTGCATTTGCAGGCAAGCTGCGAGTATTGTATGCACGCACATCTATATAAAGCTATTAAAGCGATTGCCCTATTGGAATTGTGCTTGCCTGTGGTATAAGATGACAAATAAAGTTAGCAGAGGTGGCACTATGTAAAATCAAGATATAAAAATCTCATCAAAGATAGAGGGTTGTGGGAGGGACTTGCCGAAACCCCACAGTGGCAACATTTAAAGGTCAAGGTTGTCGCTGACTCCAATGGTAAAAAGTGATGCCAGCCCCAGAAGAGCAGGGGTAGAAATCAGGGGAACTCCAGTGATTTCAAAGCAAATTGCTTGGATTTGTATGCAGGATTTGGCCCTCTCATTTTCCATGACGAAGCTTGAGTAGGTCTCTATTTCAGGTTTCAACTTAATTCTTCTGTGGATTAACATGGCAAAGAAAGCGCAGGTATTAGAAATCTTCAAATCTCCTTATGTCTCCTTCCCTCCAACACTCCCTTCTTATTTAAAAACAATTTTAAATGATCTCATTTTTGCAGAAGCTCACAGCTAAAACATTTCGTTTTCTGAGCCTTCTGGCATTCCCCTCTCACTGATGTCCAGCATTATAAAGTGAATATATTACATCCCTCCCCAGTTGCCTTAGGAAGTGGTCAAATGGCTGCATTCCTCAACTGATGGATGGGCGCGTTCCTTTCTTCCTTAAGCCCAGACGGTGTTTTTATGAGCCTGTCCCATGACAGGCTTGAGACACTTTGAATCAAATAAAATCCTAGTTCAGATCACAAAAGCAAGCTTGAATTCTGCTTTGCTGTGCTTCTACTTTAAAATAAATTTTAGTTAAACTGGTAAAGACCCTCGATGAAATCTTCAGGGGACTTTTCCTGCTAGTGTAGAATCCCAGGACATGGATGTGGGTGCTGCTTTGGTATGAAATCTATGTGTAAGTGCTTTGTGTTGTTTGGGTGTGTTCATCCATTAATTTGTTTAGGAAGCCTTTGAAGCTTTATCTTGCAATCCAAAGCAAACACGCTTCTGTTAAAATGATCTATGCTACTGGGGATAAAATAGCTAATCTTATTAGCTTCCTCTACACTATGTCTCTCTCCTTGGCCATTAGCTAAGCTGTGTCATTTAAGTCCATGAGTTTGCATTTGTGTTCCTGCCTGATGCAAAAATTGTGCTGCATGGTTTGGGGTGGGAGCCTCCACCACATTAGCCATGCTCAGACTTGCCCCCATGGCCAGAGCCAGGGAATGAGGCAGGATGAATGTTAACGGTAATGAAGCCTTGGCAGAAGAGAATTTCTCTTTGTCCCCTCCATACCAGAGTTGGGCAAAGTGCTTGGAGGCACATGGACCTTGAGATCTTTGCTTCTTGAAGAGCTATTTGAGTCTAACAGGACCGAAACACAGGGTTTCCTACACAAGGGCTCACACCAACTTTGGCAGCTCTGAGAGCAGTAGGCTGTGAGTGCCAGGGCCCATAGTTTACTCTGCTATTGGAGGGCTGGCTGGGCAATCTTCTCTGCCCGGCACTAAATCCCAGGACACAGAAATCTTCTGTGGTGGTTGGATGAGAGTGTGGAACTGGGCTGTGAGGGCCATGGAAGAGAAAGGTAAATAAGTGATGGGGCCAGAGGGTCATCCCTCTGCCGTAGAACTCCTGAGATCTCTCCCTTGCTTCTTTGCTTCTCTCGAAGGCTACTCTTTCTGAGCAGCATAGACACCAATGCTTCTGCTTGCCTCTAAGGCAACAAGAACACCTAAAATTTTTTGCACAGCCCTGAGTTACATCCCCAAAGTAAACTTAACCCGGGAGATCAAAACACATGATAGTTTTCTGTTGGATGCTATAAGCTCTGAGAGGCTGTAGTGTGTGTGTTTGTTATGAAATGGGCCTCTCTGGTCATGATTATTTTTGTTACAGGCAGAGTTGGCTTTAGTTTGTGTGTTGAAGGTCCAACAATAACAGTGAGCCCTGCTCTCCCGGGGTGAGGGAAATCCAGAGGGGTTTAACCGGCAGGAAATTCAAGTAGGAGAATGCTCTGCTCCTGGCCTAAGGTTTCAGCATGTGCTGATGAGCTGCAGGGCTGAAAAACCCCAAGTGTGGGTGGAGATTCCTGGGGCCTGGCTGTTATTTTTGGGTCCCCTGAGTGATGATTGCTCGTTGCAGCCTGAGGGAGGCAGGAGGAGACTTCAACAGCCTCGATGTCTCCAGTAGGTCATGACAGGGAAAGAGGGATCTGCCTCTCTCAAAGGGCAGGGAGCTCAACTGCTAATACCCATCTCCGTGGGAAACTTTGGAGTTGCCTGCTATACGCCATGGTGTTTGCAGGAGCCTGCCCTCACGAGATTCTCCGGGTCTTCCTTTCCCATCCTTATGGCTTGGTTGTTGTCCTCTGGTGTAGTTTCTTTGTTGGGGTGGTCCTGCAAGAAAAGGCTTGCTGAGATAATGTAAGTCATGTGGTGGACTCTGGATATTTCCCATCCTGAGCACAGCCTGCTCTGACACTGCTGAAGAGTGCTGACCTCTACAGCTTCCATTAAGAAGCCCAGCTGCTCTCCTATGGCCCTGCCATTGGCACAGCACTCCACTGGCCTCCCCAGGGTCCCTGGCTGGCAGGGTCCCCAACTGTTTGCTTTCAATGCCTGCATTTTGCTAACTGAGCGACGGGATGTCCCACACACCTGGTAGACTTGGCTTATACTTCAGAATTTAATTTTAATTTTATTAAGTGAATTCAGGCTGGCAAAAGCTGCCAGAGCCCATTAGCTGTGGCGTACGCTTTGCTTCCAAAAGATACAGCCTAGGCAGTAGCCATGCCACTCACCTTTTCTTTTTTTCTTTTCTTTTCTTTTTTTTTTTTTGTATGGATTCAATGTGAGGATGCATTTAGGTAGAAGCTTGACCCTCTACTGTATATGAAACAGATCTGATTTTGCACAGAGAGCCAGTGGTTGTCATATCCACTGAGGCAAACTCTTTGCATGCCAATGGGTAGAGTGATAGATTTTATTTTTTTTTGATGCTGTTGTTGAAGATTTTTTTCTGCTAGATATCCGTGAATCAAAAGAGAAAAAGCCTTACAGAACAATTACAAAGATATTAACATTGTTTTGCCTCTTCAGATAACTCTAAGAGGCCCTGGTATCCCTGGTATGCTCTTGCCCACCAAGTGGCCTGATGTTATGGGTGGACAAGGCGGTGCTGTAACTGAAGTAGCCCCCTTAATTTTTCTGGACCTTCTTGGGAAAGGTTGAATGAGAGGCAAAAATCTGTTTCTCTGAGAGGCACAGATAAGCTTTCCTGCAGGTGAAAGGCTTTCCCTGCTGCAGAAAGACTGAGATTTTCCTGGTGGCATCTGAGGGATGTGGCTGGTGCTCCTGTGTGCTCAGTAATTTCACCTGCTTGTCCTGTTTTGCTGCAGAGACCACAATCAAAGAGAGCTGGGTTCCAGCTGCTCTCACTCAGGCTGTTCTCACCAGCAACAACAGTTTAACTTGGCCACCAAACTGACTTGAAATCAGGATAGAGCCCAGGGGTTTCCTTAGCTCAGTCCCACTGACCTGTGATGGTCTTGCAGAGCAAGGGAGAAATTTTAAGATCAGGGTAAACTTGTTTTTCTGCTCCTAAGTTCATTTTTTTCAGGGAAGAGCCAGAGCAAGCTGGAGCCTGACACCCCTGTTCACATCACAGTTCCCCTCTAACTGGTTGAGTTGCAACAGCTCACAGAGTATTCATAGTATCCAGAGTAAGTAAGGGGCTAGCAACTTCTGAGTGGTGGGTGATGTTGGTGGTATCAGCCTAGCAAGTAGCATGTGTGTGAAAGCTGGAAAGACGGGGAGGGGATGACGAGGTGTGGAAGGATTGACTGTATTTTCTTTGCTTCGAGACTTTGCCCTTTCCAAGAAAAATAATCTGCAGCTTGAATATTTCTCTTTGCTTGGAGCGGGTGGACATGTGTGCAAACGAGGTGTGAATTTTTATGAGAAGGTGTGAAAGTGTGTACATGAGTGAAGTGTGAATTATACGTCTATTTGTACATTGATGTCAACAAGTTCATGAATTTCTTCCTTCCACGTGAATGTCTCTTTCTCTCTCTCGCCCAAACCCACATAGACACGTGTGTGGGCAAATATGCCTCGCTGAGAGAAGAGATTTGTGCAAGAATGTAGATTTGTAAATGTTTGTGTGTTGAGCAAGCTCTCCTGTGGAACAAAACCAGATGTTTTTTTGTATTCTCGGTTCTTCTGTGACAGGGTTGCGATTTTTTTTTTTTTTTTTTTTTTNNCAAAACTTTTTTTTTTTTTTTTTTTTTGGCCCTTGTGTTTTTTAGGATACTTCCAGGGTTATTTTAAGAAAAAAAAGGAAGGCTGCAGAACTGTCTTTGGGTGTGTGAGAAGAAACTTATTTTGAAGAATGAATGTGTTAGAGGGCATGAAAAACATGGGGGAAACTGAGACAGTGCTTTTCCATGGTGAAGGAAGCCTCACTCCCCCTCAAAGGGCCCTCCTGCTGCTCTTGCTCCTGCACAGGGCACGTGTATTTTCTGCAGGTAGCGCGCAGGCAGCAGGTTGTTTATTCAAAGTGCTTTTTTGCAGCAAGCATTACTGGCTGAGGGGTCCTGACTCACTCCTGCTGCTTAGGTTGGCTCTGGCAAGAAGGCAGTTTGAAGGCAGGCTGGAATGCCCCACTGAGAGCGGGCAGACTTGCGACAACGTGGCAAAGGACACCCCAGGGACCTGGTGGACCCCGTGACAGAGGAACAAAGCCAGACTCGCAGCGTGTGGTTGAGCTCACACGAGTGTGTGTAGCTTTGCTTCCTCTGGGCAGTCCTCAGGCTTTGCAGCAAGTGCTTTTCTGGGAGGGACAGAAACATCCCTCAGGGGCACGGAGAAGGGAGATACTCTTGGTCCACAGAACCGATGGCATGTGGAATATGTAGTTACTCTCCTACACAGAGAGTGATGGTCTTCCTGTGCCTCCGCTCCTTCAAGGGTGTGGGATGTGCCTCGGGCCCCATCACAACGTGTGCACGTGTGGGCCCTGGGAACCCCCCCCCCGCCACCCTCCTGTAGGACTAGAGCCCTCCAGGGTTGTGGGGAGGCTGTGGAGAGAGCCTTGCAGAGGGGACAACCCATGAGGACTTGCATCCCATGTTGTACCCCAGTGCTTGTTGTCAGGGAGGGGAAAGCCTTTCTGCAAGGTGGGACTGGAATCACCCTGTAAGCCTGCCAGCCTGCTCTGTAAAGGGGCTCAGGGTTTTGCTGGATGTTGCCCATTTTACTGTTTGGGGTTTTTTTTGTCCATTTTGCTGGGTGTGTGATGAAGCAATGCCAACTTGTGAGGGCAGCTGTGGCAGCCTGTAGGGCTGTGGTGCTGAGACAGTGGTGGCAGGAGAGGGAGGGCAGCAAGAGACATGCATTAGGGCCTCGGGGAGAAAGGGACTTTGTTGGGATTTATAGTGTGTTATCAATTGACCCTACGATGCAGATTTTCTTCCCAGCAAGTAATGCAATAATAAATTTCATTTGCAGCATTCATGAGATTAAACGGGTTTTTTTTGAAGATGAAATCACCCTCTAGGGCCTGTTCTAACCCTAAGCTGAGAGTGCTTTCTCTGCTCACCACACAGCCTTTGCCAGCCATTTGTGGGCTATTGCCACAAAACTGCCATTGCAGATATCTGCTTCTGCAATTCCAGTGGCTGGACTAGCTTGAAAGGTTTTGGGAGGCTGAGATGGGGTCATGGGGTGCAGGAGGGGGTTGGGGAGGGAGAGCAGAGGAAGCAGGGAAGGGCTGTTGTGGGACTGTAGGCCGGGGCCAGGGGGGCTGCAAAGGTTGGCTTGGGCTCACCATTAGCCTCGCTGTGTCTGTTTCCTTCCTTGGGAACAGCAAAGCCTGCTGCTCTCCTGCAGCTGTATCAGATTTGTAGTGTCCAAATTTTGGTGTCTCTGGAGGCAGCTGTGGGACACTGCCATAGAGCAGCTTGCAAAGGAGGCAAAAGAAGGGATGAAAGACAATGGCTCCAGATAATCTGGTATCAATCTGTCTCTTACTTTATGGCTCTGCAATTACCTCAACAAGAGCACATTTATTTCTATTTTCTGGTCTGTGTGAAATGTGGTATGCAAGTGTGGCAGGAGATAGAGGGGGAAAGGAGTAGATCTGTGTAGAATAATTGCTCTTGCCCAGAGATTAATATGAAATATTAGTGCACCAAATGGATGGCAATGGCCTGGAGAAAGGCCTTTATCAGACCACCCCTAGCAGTGGCCCAAAGGGACCAGCTGTATGCAGCCAATGCCCAGAACCCATTTCCATGCCTTGTTCCCTTCTGTGTCTCTGCAGCTCAGCCGTGTGGGGGCCGCCTGAACTCCAAGGATGCTGGTTACATCACCTCCCCAGGATACCCCAATGACTACCCCTCCCACCAGAACTGCGAGTGGGTCATCTACTCCCCTGAATCCAACCAGAAGATTATCCTCAACTTCAACCCTCATTTTGAAATCGAAAAGCACGACTGCAAGTAAGAGCCTTCCTCATCCTCGCTAGTACATGGTCACCTCCTCTTCCCTCTTTTGTGTAGAGATATGTGTCTTGTGCTTCCTTGTGCATGAAAGCAAGCATCGTCCTGAGCCCCCATAGCACTGCATATCATTGCCTTTCAGGGACAAGTATGCCTCTAGCAACTGGGTGGTTATAAGATGCTACTTTAGACACACAGGATGAGCCTACTTTGCCTTGAGCTGGTGGTTCTTAACTCAGCCTGATATTATCTGAAAGTGAGAGCTGTCTTTCAATCTGAGTTTGATTTAGGTTAAAAGGAAGCTTGTTTTTGTCAATGTCAAAGTGGCCTCACTGGCCTTTTAAAGTGTGCAGGGAGAGCAGAGCAATTTCCTGGTATGTAACTAGGCAGAGGTATGGCATAGAGAGCCCTAGGGCTGGAGACTCAGGTTCAGGCCATATGAGGCTGGGGGCCTGAGGGTCCAAGCTGTTTGAATCTGGCTTTCCACAGTGCTTATTCTGCCATGTTTGATAAAATGGGGATTTGGGGGTTTTAGGGTGTTTTTTGTGGTTTTGTTTTTTCTCTTTTGTTCTAAGAAGGGACTTGGAAACTAGCTGTTGGGAAAAACAATCAACAACTAGTAAAGAATAATTAATGGCATCAAAGGACACCATAAAAGGCTGAGTTAATAACATGGTCTTAGCAGATGTATAAACTTGTGTGTTTAATCTGGAATCCACAGCCAGCTACAGGAATGTCTGAGCTGTGAGGGAGCTTGGGGTCTCCTAAAAGAGGCCTGACACAGCAATCTTGCCAACCATGCTGATCCAGTTGATTAAAAGGCAGTTATATATGGAGAGAGGAGCTCTGTTTGCAGTAAAGGACAGAAGGACATGGGAAGCATTTATGGGGCTGTAGAATCAGTCCTGTGGAGAACAAAGAATTCAGCATGGGTTTGATGTACTGAGGGTTATGAAGTCTAGAGCTGGATCCTCAACTCCCATAAATCAGCCTAGCTCCTCTAACTCTAATGAAAGTGTGCTGATTAAAGTCATTGGGGATCTCATCACCCCCTATAGATAAAGCCTGGACTAATAAGGCTTTAAGCGCCATGAACTCTCCCTGAAGTCACTGAGTGTGCAAGGCATTTGGCACTTTGCAGGATCAGATCTGTATTTAGAGAGGGGAGAAGGCAGAGAGGCTTAATGTGGGCAGAGATGAACACAAAAGGGCTTAGCAGGGCACATGAGAATGATGGTTGCTACCAGCTTTTGTTATTGCTTGCAGAGGCTCAACTATATAGCCTTCTCATAGCTAATGCAGTTGCCTCAAATTCACAGTGATAAAAGCTTTTTAGGCCTACATTCACAGCCTGCAGAATATGTGGTATGTATCAGGCAGAGAGATGTTGTATATAGGGTAGGAGTTGAACTGGGCAGTAGAGACTCCAGTTTCTGCCTCTCTGAGGTCTTGGGCAAAGTCGGGTTAGTCAGAGAGCCATAGACCCTCCCAGGCAGCTGGCTTTTCCTCCATGTGTAGGGAGCTGCCACTTTTGTCTCTGAGCACCCTGGACAATGTTTGTCATGTTTTGCTGCCTGTTGAGAGCACAGGGTCTGGTGCTGAGCTGCAGGTAGTGTGCCTTGGAGGGGCTGCCTAAGTTCTGGAGATGTCCTTTCGGTGATTTTTACTTTAGTGTGTCAGATCTGAGTGGTTGCTACATGGTCTCACCTTTTCCCTTTCTGTGTGTACGTGCACAAGGGAACCTTTAGTTAATGCAGAAAGGTTTGAGTTGGAGGGGTTCGGTCCCTCAGATGGGACGTGAATTGTGGAGGGTTTGTCAGGGTTTCTGGTTCACTTCAGCTCTTGCAGCAACATTGTTCTCTCAAACCTCTCCTGAAAGTGAAGTTTGCTGTACCCCTATCCCCTCAGCCGCCATCTGTGTGCAAGTGAAACAGGGGTTCATCCACAGTGCACTTGACCTTCTGCTGACCATAGATATGAGCTGGGAGCCAAGCAGACTTTGGGTGCCTGCTTCCCAGAGCCTGCACAGCGAAGGAATGGGTTTAAAATATCTTAATGGACAATGCTTGATAGGAAGCATTACAAAAATGGAAACAGTACATGATAAACACTGCCTGAAAGAAATTAATAGGAGTGAGCTTTATGGCAGATCATCTGGAAAAAAAAAAGAGACAAGTATTAACACTGTGTAGTGCTTGGGCATTAAGCAGTGCTAATAGGTGGCCATCTAGTAATAAATCTCATCCAAGTGTAAGAAGGTATTTTATGAAGAAGTAAAGGCCTCATTGCAGCTGCAAGTGGGAACCTTAACAGGAACAAGAGTTCAGCATCTAAGAAGCAGTCTCAGAGCAGAGACCTTTTGAGATCTGATCATTCCTATAGAGCATGTTCATATAAATATGACAGGCTGCTGAACCCTATTGTGGGACTCTGTCTCTGGGCAGACAAGGTTCCTCCTACTCTGGTATTGCTACCTGGCAGCTATTGGAGTGGGATCAGGGCCAGTGTGTTCTTCCAGCTGGCAGAGGTAAACTGCATAGCCCCTTCCTCTGTTGCTTCTTCCTTCAACATTTTGGTTTACCTTATTAGGCTAAAGTTTCTCCTTCATAAAGCATAACATTTACATTCCTAAAACCCATTCTAAGGCCTACAAAAATATCTGCAAATGTCTCTTTAGTTTTACTGTGTCCTTTCTGGCCTTCCTTGTATCTGCTTTGGATTTCCCTTTGGGACTGGAGATGTTTCCTCCTGTGTCTTGTCACAGTGCCGGGCACCCTGGGGACTTCTGAGGAAAGGCCAGTGATTTCCCCTTGCTGGGCAGCTGGCCAGAAAGGGGCTGCATACCTGGAGCTGCCCGGATACTGGAGAGAGAGCTGGCTGCAGAGAACAGCTTTTGCAGCCAGCCCACCCTGCCTGGAGGGTGGGAGCACCAGCCAGGGATGGGCGCCCAGAGGTGGTAGCCAGGGGTAGCTGCTCTATGCTATTGTGTTTCTGGAAGCACATCTGGGCATTTATTTTTTTTGGTCATGTCTGGCTGCATGAAGAAGTAACTGCACACCTCACCACCATCATGAAAGGAGTAATTTCATCTAATTGAAGGGCCAGAATGTATTTTTCTCTCTCTGTGCTTCATCTGTGCTCCAAGGATATGCCTTACTTTGGGAAAGCACTTAGCAGGAGGAGGCCAATTTTCTCAACCTGTTGTCTCTTGTGTGCCAGCACATCAGGGATCCCTGTTGCGGGAGTGTGGACATGCTGTAACAGGGGGGTCTGGGACCTGGGCGCCATTCGTGCGGTCCTGCAGCTGTGGGGCCACAGCAGTAATAGCAAAGCCAAAATGGAAGTTTGATGCTCTGACAAAAGACCTACCCAGCTATTCAGAAATAATTGTAATAATCTGTCTGCTGACCATTTCTTCTTCTCTGTGCTGTGAGTGCAGCTGTTGCTTGGGCACTGTAGCCCCACTGTCAGTATCTGCTCTCTGAACAGGGCAAGTGGCGAGCATGCTACTGCTGTGGTGATGTGTTTCCATAGCCTGCATGGCATAATCTTGTGCATGCCAGGGTTTATCTGTGATCCCAAGAGCGACCTGAACCGTTTGCAATAGGTGTGCGACAAGGGTGGCTGTCCCGCAGTGCGTGCAGTCACATAGCCAAGCTGCCTGCTCCTTCCTAATCGCCATTTTGCCGTTCTGGCTGTGCCGCTTGCTTGGAAAATCCCAGTCAGAAACCTCAGCTCTCAGTGAATCACTGCGTTTATAACCAACCACCTCTTCCACTCATGACCCCTTCCCACTGCTGGGCTTCTCTTTAGACTGTTAAAAGGTCTCTTGAGCCTGACTGACTCCGTCGTTCCCAGCCACCCTCGGCTGACTCTGCCAGAGGATGAGGCTGGGCAGAGCTGCTGCCGAGCGCCGGGACAGTGCTGTTCACACGCACACACAGGGCAGACACGCTCCCTCCACACGGCACAGGGTGGGCAGCGGGCAGCCCTTTCAGCTGAGTCACAACATCTGCACCAGAGGAACGTTATCTAAAGGGGGGGGGGAAGCCCGACTGATAATGACGCCATACTGGCGGGATTTTCTGTAGCCCTCTCCAGCACACCGACACATGCCGCAACGGGGTTGCGATCCGTGGGATCCGTGCCCGCGGAGGAGGTGAGGAGGGAGCGCTCCCGTAGCACGCAGCCCCCTCTGGTGGCACTTGCCAGATGCTGGCAAAGGCTTCTGGAGTCGGGGACCCCCGGGCTCCAGAACCAGGCAGGAGCTGGCAAAACGGAGACAGCCCGGAGCTGTACACTCAGGCTCTTCCTCCTGCTTTTGGCTCACCATGTCAAACCCCGAGGGTTTCCAGAAACGGGAACTGGGGCTACTGGAATGAGGAAATTTATGCAGTTGTTACTGATCTTGCAAATGCCATGGTGGTGCCAAGAGAGTCGAACCAAGTTGAGCATTCTGGTGTGTGCTGGATACCAGGCAGGCATGGCAGGAGATGCCCCTGCTCCCAGCCTGAAGGGCAGAGGAGACCAAGGTTTGGCAAGGGAAGACACCACATTCCCCAGCACTGCTAGTCAGGAAACACTGGCAGTAACGTGCTGGTGTTCCCAGGCCACAGTACAAAGGGAGAGGCGCATAGGCTTGGCTAGCTAGTGAAGGCCCCTTGTGGCAGCATAGCTGCCTCCTACCCTTCCAGGAAACGGGACACTGCGACAAAACAGCTTTGCATCCTTCCTAGAGAGCAGCAAAGCCACTGCCGGAGTCCCTTGCTCAAGAGATGGGTAGAGCTGCAGCCAACCCCAGTGCCCATAGACAGATAGGCAACTGGTGACTGCAATATACAGCCTATTTCTCTTGACCATCTCCTTCAAGCAAGAGCATAATATTGCAAGAAGCCGTCCTTCCATCAGGAAGGTTAAGAGTAGACAAGGCTGCAATTAGAGGCAGCTAATTAGTGAATGCTTTGAAAAGTGTGCATAATTAGCTTATTAGTAAACATTTTAGAAACAATGCAGTTTATCTTGAGATTGGAAAAATGCTTAGAAAAGAGAAGTACATTTGGAGTACTACAAAATGCCAGGGCTTGGGGAGGTTCTTCACTGGGAAGCAAAGGGAAGTGACTGTACCTCCTGCAACACTGGAGGAGTCGAGCTTAAAGTTTGCAGAGAGGAAGTCAAAGATGAGATGTTAAGGAAGGCATTTGCTTGCTCATACGTTTGTGGCATGGGTAGCCAGAAGCAACATTTATAACGTACAGGAAATAATTCCATCTGAGTAACATGACACTGCAGCTCAGCTTGTCTTCAAATGAGCTTCTACTGTTTTTTAACTCCAGCCAGCATCCGCTGTATAGTTCATCATTCCCATCAAGCCCAGGTCACTTTCCAAAATGGAACATCAATGAATTGACCAGCTGCGATGGTGTTAGACTCGTGCATGAGTTAACAGCTGGAGGTTGTTCACATCTCTTCTCTGCTGCCCATCTGCAGAGCTGTGAGAGCTCTGCTTGCTCTCTGGCTGTGGTTTTTGATGCCCCAGAGCCTCTCCCTGGAGGGACAGACCAAGTTCAGGCACTGCAGAAGGAGATGACCCCAAAGACACTCTTGTGGGGTCTCCTGTGTGCCGTCAACTCACCAACATCCGGTGCATAAGAATCAGATCTGGTTTTGCACCTTGTTTCCTGCTGGCATGATGACAAATTGAGGGCCAGCTGGTGACGCTAGAAACAATAGCATTAGAGATAGAGACCACTCCCCCTCTTTCCTACTAGCAAGGAGGAGGTGGCAGTGTACTTGCTTCTCACTCAGCCTCTTTGGCCAGCACACGAAGGAGCACACACAGGGCTGGCTGTGGTGACTGCTCGCTAACTGGCTTCAGGATTCAGCTACAAGTGTCAGAAACATGTGCCTTTTGTGAGCATGCAGTGCAAGTCATGCTCCAGGTTTAAGCCGCCTGCATCTTTGCTGGCCCTGTTTAGCACAGATGTCATAGGACAGTAGTGGAGCAATCCCACTGAAATGGCCTGATGACAACCACAGCATTGAGATGCTTGTGCTTTCAGCCAAGAGCCCAAGACCCTTGGCTGTCTTCGCAGCAGTGCTCCAGCTCACTGGGTGAAACCATTCAGAGGCTCATCCCAAATAGATGGGTTTCAGGATCCTATGTGTCTGTGGGGTTATGAGTCTTGATCACTTTTTTTTGCATCACACAGTGGGGTTAGCAGTGTTTTGTGTCACGGGTTTGCTGTCTGGGTGCAGGAGTTAAAAGGTTTAGTGAATGTAAGGAGGGTGCTGGAATGATACTAAAAAAATTATTCAGATGCAAAGCCCAGTGAAGGCAGCGGGAGGTTTTACCTTGATTGCCATAGGAACGGGTTTAGGCTTTTAACGAGCAACTGTTTGCCTTAGCTACCCGCAGCCTTTTTAATGGCTACCACCCCTCTTGGCAGGCTGTAACGGGAGTGGCAGACTCACCAGCAGTATCAGGTTTGGGAGTTGTGAGATTTGGGTTCTTCCCCTTCCTTGCTATTGATTTAGTGGTTCCTGCTTCAGGAAATCCCTTTAAATTCCCCATCTCATGAGGAAGACCTGGGTATCTGCAGGCATAAACCCACCTAGATAGCAACAGTGCATGCACGCTCCCCTCCAAAGGCTGCTGCCTAGCAGCATCACACAGGAGCAGGTCAGAGCGCTGCAGCCGATGACTGGTTTGTTCCCAGCCTTTTCTGGCCACTTATTAATTCTGCAATTAAATATGAACGCCAAATAAAAAGAACAGACTGCAAAGAGCAGACTGAAAACAGAAGAAATTTCTGGTTGCTTTTGGCCAGAGCTCAGCAGAATTGGGGGAGGTTAGATTGTAGTCTGAGACTAGTTCTCGGTTTTCTTTAAATCAAGCTGCTGCGCACTGCCATTGAATGGCAATGTAATAATATGTTTCAAACCACAGTCTGGTGATCCTGGAATTCCTTATAAGTTAATAGCAGTCATGGTCCACTAATCACAGCTAGAATGTTTTAAGCAACTCTCTTTGATATATCAGTTCAAATACACCACAGAAAGCCTTCCTTGTGATGGCTTAGCAAGTAGATCAGTAGATCATTGGAAAGAGTGAATAACCTGGGTTTTTTTGTTGTTCTTTTTTTTTTTTCTTCCTGAATCCCAAGGAATTCTTGGGATCTACGTACAACGTTGCTGAGCAATCACAGTCCAGCACTATTGTGGTGCCTTTAGAGTAGCATTAGGTCAGACACGGAGCTATTGGTGTTTTTAATAAATTACTAGAAGCAGCACCTGAAGCGGTGGGGTCTGATGACAGAAATCCTATACTAGACTTTTAGCCCTGTTAAAAATGGCCCAGGAACTGGCAGGGTGGCTGCTCTATGTGTGTGCTGTGGCTGCCCCAACTGTCAATTCTTGCAGAGGCACAGAAGACATTGCAGTCACTGTGAGGAAGGAAGCATCCCTATTTTTTGAGGCAGGGATCCCCCTTTGCTGAGACACTACTCTCAGCCTTGTGCCTGCCAGGGCTGTGCCGCACGCAGGATGTTTGCATGGGAAGTGCTCAATGTATTAGAAACCTCCAGGGAACCCTCAGAGCTGGGGTTGTTGACGGATGTCGAACAAGGAGTAGGACCCCTGCACTGTCAGCGAGACGAGAGTTTGAATTATGTGCTCAGCTTCCTTCCTCTTTGACAAGTGTCGGTGTGAGGTTTCATTTACGTTGTTATTTTACAGTGAAAAGGGAAGGTGTAACGCCTGGCTCTTGCACGTTGTGCCTTTGGTAATGCTGATGTTTGGCTGATAATCACAGGCAGGAACAAGGTCTGGGATCTCCATCAGCAAAGGGGACTGACTCACCATTGATCTATGTTCGCTGCATCTTGTTGAAGTTTTCTGAGCCATTTGATTTCTTAGGTTTTCTTTTGTGAAAACCCTCTGATTTTCCTGCCATTCAGGAGCAAAACATCTCTCTGTGTCTTTAAATATGGCAGATGGGGATTTCTTCAGATGTCCAACAACTCAATTGAAGGAGACCTCAGGAGACCTCTCCCCTTCCCTGTCCCCCTTCTCAGCCTGTCTTTTCATCTGCAATCTGGAGATGTAAGGGCTATAGTAATAGAGTGTCAGAGGAAGTAATTGATTCATCACACACCGAGAGAGGAGTCTGTTGCCTTCAGTGTCAATGGAGCTGAACCACAGCCTGGAAGGGTGAGGGAGGCTTGTAAACACTCTATGGCTGAGCTGGCAGGACAAAGAAGACGCACCACCGTGGCTGAGCGAGAGGGTGACACAAAGGGTTGCTTTACAGAAAATCTTTGTGAACAAAGCAGTGGCAGGGCCCTTGTTTGTGGGAGAAGCAGGCATATTCCCAGCCCCCTGTTCCCAGAGTGCATTAAGGAGAAAAGATACCAACCAGCTTCATGCAGCAGCCCACTCCCTTGTCTCTTATCTTCCTTTCTCCTCTTGGCACAGCAGCCTCTCTGACCTGCTGTCCCAGGCAGGTCTGAGCTTGCTTTAGGGTACCAACCAGGCCCTGCAAGCGCTGTGTCCTCCCATACCCCTAGACAGATACTGTTGCCTCTGAGATCCGAGTGGGAGGCCACCACGGCTGTGAGTGTGCAGGAGGGCACGATGCGTGCATGGCACTGCTCTCAACCTCATCCAGGCACTGATTGCGCTTAGACCCGTGGTGAGGCTTAGTGCAAATAGCTGTTGATATGTAAGCCTCTGTATTTTGGAGGGGTGAAGGAGATAGGAGGTGCTGTGCTACCTGCACAGTGTGCAAGGAGGGATCAGGCAGGTTTGTTGTACTGTTTGCCTCTGAAACTGCTCTTACTACAAGCTGATGTGGTCAAGTTGGTGTGGAAGTCCACAAATAGCAGAGTCTGCAGGCCAGCTTTGGTGGCAAAGCTCTGCTTACTCGTGCATTCATTAAGGCAGGAGCTGGGCTGTGAACACACTATGTCTGAGAAACTATGAGGTCAGAAAGCTGTCCTGTGGTACTCGTTCTGGAGTGACCATCCGTCATTAATGAGGGATGCAGACAGTCAGGAGTGCAAGGGTAGGCTGGTTAGGGCTCTCTGTTCTTGTAATCTCTGTTATACAGTTGGTGCTTGATGAGGTGTTTGTTTCAGTTTTATGCTAAGAAACCCAGTGCAAATGAGTGATACACAGAAATCCAAGCTGCAAAGCTCCCATCTGATCCCAGTTATTACTTTAACTCTTCACGGCATGTTGCGTCTAAGGCTGTGACCGATACCGTATCGTCGAGGGGCAACGGGACATCACTCGCTGCAGCTCTGTGGAGGGTGTTTTCCTCTGGGAACAGAACTAGTGCTGCAGAGCATGTGAACATCCCCTAATCCTCACCAGCCCCTGCCAGCCAGTCCCCAGACCTTTAGCCACCAGTGCCAGCCTGGCCCAAACTGGTCTCCATCTATTGCCTGGGCTGTTGGGCACTGAATCCCACAAGGAGATGGGAGCCTGTTCATCTGTTCCCTCTACTGCAAAGCGAGCAAAGTGAGCATTTGCCCCCTGCCTTCTGCCTGCTCTGCTGCTTTTTGGCAGTAAGTTTTCCTATTGTGGTTGTTATCTTTTATTATATACCTTTTTTTTTTTTCTTTCTGTTAGTGATCAAGTGCCTGTGAGTGGTGACAGTAAAATGACATAGAAACCAAAGTCTAATTTTTTCCACAGATGGATTGTAGCAGAAGGAGGAAAGTGCAAATGCAGTTTCTCAAGTGTCCTGCATTTTGGTGTATGAAAGGGTTGTGAGTTACTTCAGTTCCCTTAGAGCAGCAACAGAAGGCAGGATGCCATAGAAAGGGGGCTTATTCTCAATGTACTTTATATATTTTATTCCTGATTTCACCCTGATTTTTTTCCCTCCAAAGAATACCAGACATCTCACAACAAAAGACCCCTGTAGCTAAAGATAGAAGGATGAGGAATTTATAGAGATGGATTTGGAGACAAAACCAAAATTAAACAGCCATGTGTAGCTCCTGAACAACAGCCTGCAGAAAACCCCTAAAGTGCACATTAGCACATCTTGTTTTCTTATATAACGAACGTTTTTCCAGACATGCCCCAGAAGAGAGCACTTCTCTACTCCAACACGCCTTTCCACAGTGATCTGGCAACACAGCTTGAAGACGGCAGCCTGAGGATGAACGGCAAAGAGCGGGGGAGCCTCTGCTCTCTCGTGCCGGGGGGGCAGGAGCAGGCAGCGTGCTAGCAGCTGAAATTCCCTCCTGAATCAGAACTTGCCACAGGAGCCGTTTGCAGCTATGTTTTATTCTTCCCTTTGCAAGATGTATTTTGGCTACTTTTTTTTTTTTTTTTTTTTTTTTTTT
>VWZK01011963.1:428090-577960 GCA_013396935.1 Baryphthengus martii
TTTTCCTCTTGGAAGGATTTTTTTTGTGTCTTTTTTTTTTTTTTTTTTTTTTTTTTTTTAATGCATACGTTAGCAGTAACTGCTGAAAGACTTTTCCCATCAGCGGTGCTTGTATGGGGGTGAAAACAACTCAAGGAGTATAAATAGAGGCTATTTGTAGTTTCTGGTTTTTGTCTTCAAGGCATTTTTGAAGTTTTCCAATCTGTTAGGGTTATTTTTTCTCCCTTTCTGTCTGTCTTTTTTCTTTTTTCTTTTTTTTTTGACTAAATGACTGGATATTTCTCATTTCTCAGAAATTCTGGTCAGATTTTTGAGGAGATAAGAAAACAATCCAAAGCACTGTGGAATGATTACAAAACCCCACACTGTGATTACTCAAGATGTAATTGGATGCAACAAATTCAAAACAAACTTCTGGGAAGTCCTAAGCAATTATGCCCCCTCCAGGCCTGGCTCTCCCCCTGCTACCGTTGGATTTGGTCACTGAAATTCAGTGAAATCCATTCAGATTCAGAGCAATGATAGGCTATTTCTCTCTGTTGTTGCCAGGGGCAGTTACTTCTGTCAGGGAAAAACAAGGGCAAGCTCTGCCTGCTCTATAAGCATCTTTTACCTCAGCGTGGGCAAAAACAGTCCCTCAAGCTGCAGACTGAGATCAGATTAATCTCTCCAGTGTTCAGCCATTCAAAGTCCAAGCCCAGACAACAAGAGCGATTTAAACCACCTCTGTCATCAGTGTAGAACGGTTAATCCCATCCCAAGCTTGGTGTGAGGAGTCTGAGTCCACTGAGGGGAGAGGATAAGTTGGCTAAAGCTACATAGGACAAAAGCTTTTAAGGTCTGTGCACAAATCTGTATCAGGATATGTCTGTGAGGACTGATGCTCTTCTTACATTGGGATAAATTAGGAGTGATTACCCTTAAAATGATGAGTTACACGTGTAAAGCCAGTTCAAGTCAAAGGAGAATCCAATTAATCACTGTATTTATAATTAATTATTCTAATTAGGAGCTGGCAGCTAAGATCAAACTTCATTGCTCGTGTTTCACCAGACAGCAGTGGTGCTTGCCTCTGCTATCATGGCTGTAAAAAAAATTCATTTAAAAGTCTCTAGTAGCTGCTGCAGCAATCTAACCTTTGACAGGTATGTCCTGCAGTTGCTCAAGATTGTATAAACATCACAGAAAAGTTTTCTCATCTTTCACAACATAACCGCCCATGAAATAAGGATTTGGCTTGAAGGTGGCCTATGAAAGCATGCGGATGGGTGGTGACACAGAAAAATCGACTGAGCCAGCTAGCATGTAATGGACATTCATTTTGGCCACCCCTGGATTGCAAAACAAGCACAGAGCTGCTGGTTCGCCATTTCTTAACCATGTTTAGGCTTCAGCTGCTATTTAATTTCTAAGAAGCAGCTTTTTCTTAGAGGATATTTTAAAAATATTATGAATTTTATAACAGTTTCTGAGAAATAAGCCACCTGCCACCTTTTCAAAGAAGATAATTGCATTTACTAGCTGCTATGGTGGTTAAGCAGGTTCCCTATGCCTTCCCCCAACTACCTGCAGAACACTTGCCAAATTTCGCTAGAGTTGCAGTTTCTCTTCCTATTCTCAGCAGGTGCATTTGAGACACTGTGACATATGGTTCAAGCAGACCAAGGGTCTCAAAGGCTCAAGTCAACAGTGGGCATTCCCAAACTTGGGGCTGTTGGCATGCAGTCGCTACCTATTTGTCTCTCTGTCTATCTAGGCCAGACTCCTCCAGTATAATATAATATGTCTAATCAAGGCTGACTATTCTTGGCTGTGCTGCAAACTTCCTGTGTGACCTTGGGCCAGTCACTGCTCCTCTCTGCCTTCCTACCTTCCAGGGTCTCATGAGGATCCCATCATTACTGTTTGCTTGGTGCAGCCATGAGCCCTATGGAAATGCCTATAAATAACAGCTCCAAATTAAACATTGGGGAAGTTCGGGTTAGAGCCTGGCAACTCTCTATGGCCCTGTCAAGCACTGGAAACCTGGCTTAGCTGCCTACAAGCCTTCACCTATATCAAATCACAGCTCTAGGAAGAGACTGAGAAAGCTGCCAGGTAGATCAGAGCCTGTGATCTCGGGAATCAGCCCTTCTTGAGCTTTGAAGCGAGCCTTGCGCAGGTTTATGTTCTGTGAACATATAAATGATTTATTGTTCATGTTTCTCCCTGTCCTAAGCTAATCTTCCTGTAATGTCCTTGAAGCATGTTTCGATGGGGAAGGACTCAGTATCTCTTAGGACCTGGGGATGAGGGGCAATAGGTTTGTTGATTATGTGTGGAGCAGGATGAGTCCCAAAACTGTGCTTTGAGTTTTGTGCCTCAAGACAGGAGCACCCAGAGGAATGGTGCAGGCTTTCTAATGCTGCTCTGCAGGTGGGTTGTAGCATTACTGGAGCTCACCAGTGCCTAGGTGGGTACCTGGGAGTTCTGTGCTACCCTCAGGGGATGGTGGAGGATAGCTCAATGGCCAGGGAGAAGATTAGCTATTTCTTTCAGCAGAAGAATGAAAGAGTGAAGGTCTTCTCATAACCACTGCAATTAGGGCTTCTTTGATTTTTTTGAAGACTTGTTTGGAGAGCCAACAGCAAAGTGACTTAGGGAAAATAGAGAGAAAGGAAAGACTCGGAAGCAGAGAGGGTTGACTGGAGGAAAAAGCAAGCAAACATGAGTGATACAGGCATTAGAAGTGCTTTATAATTAGTTTATAAAAGCTCTCTTCACATCAACAAAGTACATTCTACTAAAAATCTTTAATAAAAACACAACAATATTTGTAAGCATTGTATATTTTCCATTTAATTCTGTTAAACAGCTCTGAGAAGAGCATCTAAGCAATCCATTTCACTCTTTTTCTCAACCCCTTATTGTCTGGGCAGTTAAAAGCACTTCAGCTTTGCTTCCCTGCCTTAAAACTCTCTAGTAGAAACCTCTGTTTGAGGTGATTTCAAACAATCCAGCTGGCCTTCTTATGCAATCTATAGCTGAAAATATCCTGCTGCTAGAGGAGCAGCTGACTGCGGTCACCTTCCCTGCCAGAAGAGTTGGTTAATCCATTGACTATACTTGTGGGTTACAGTTGCTGCACCCTGCCCTCACGTATTTATGGTTGGCTCGTTGGAGCAATGCCTAGATTGGGAGAAGTGGCCATGAAATGTGCTTGGAGATGACAACTTGGGCAGTGGAGGTAATGCCGGAGAGGTCAGCCCACAAGGGTGTTGGTGCACATTGGCTGAAATTCTGGGGTTTATTATATAAAGTGAAATGCAAACTGCTGGGCACTGGTCAAGATGGTTTGGATGCCATCGCTGCATAAATGTGTCCCACCCAGCTGTGCCCTAGTCTGTAATTATGTGGAAATGAAATGGTTAGAGTAGAAAGCATCTCTAGGGTTGGATTTTCTTCCTTCCAATTTTTCATTTTGTTTTTCACACGGGACAAAAAAAGTCTGGAAACCATGCTTAAGCTTAACAGAAGCAAAGGTCTGGCCAAACTACATTTTGACATGGCCAGTGACCCAACGTGAGGAGAATGGGGTTTATCATCTTGTTTGATTGTGGGCCAAGGTATGGACATGACTAAAGCATATGATGCCAAAAGAGTCTACGATGGGGATTAGCCAATGTTCTTGCTGAAGAACCGTTACATGGTTTGGACTGGGCGTCTCTGGTGTTTCATTTTGAAAGCCTAAAGCTTAATTGCTGTGTTGGAGAGGAAGTAGGTGCTCCTGCTCATCTGGGCAGGAGTTATCTTGCAAGTGTAATACTCTTCCAATTTACACTCTGTTTATATAACCTGAAGAAAGAGTTTTGCCTCATGAGGAGCAGGGGCTTGGACCAAGATTTTTTAGCTTTGGAAGAAAACTTGTGTGCATTTATATTAATTTTATATTTGGCAAAAATGATTCCCTGACCTTCTCCTAGGGGCTTTTTTTTTTCAGTTGTTTGCAACATTTGATTTATTAAGGATTAGCTCCAGTAGGAGAAAGCTCAGCTAGTTGCTTGGATGAAGCCAAACAGAGTTTAATTCAGAGATGCAAATATTTCCTGGTGATTTACTTACTGGATTAATTCTTTTAATTTTACATTTGCACATAGCCCATGAGCAGATTGCAATATTCCCAAATTATATATAATACTGGAAGTTACTCACTCATTCGATAAGCAAATATTTCTCGGTCCAGAATTTGCTTCTGAAATTGCCAGGGCTCCTACAACACTGGGTGGTTTGAGGAGCCATGTGGACAGCACTAGAATGTTTGGTGTGTTGGCTACAGCAGAAGCCGTGATCATTATAGTCAAGTAGTTGAAGCCCTGTATTATGTTGGCGAGTTCTAACCCCACGAGGACACAAACAGATGTGATTCCCTGGGATGCAGCTATCCTCTGCCTGTACCCTGCCAATGGCAGCTTTTATAATCCACCCCGTTAACTGCAAATTGCCAGCATCCATGTCTTTGCCAATTTTTTTGCCACATATTCATGATTTCGCTAGTAGCCGGTAGCCCTGCAGCACAGATGTGTAGTTCGGATGTGGAAGGGCTGCAGACACGCTGAAAGCAAGTAGTTATTTAGAGAACATAATGTCCCTGCTGTTTGCTCAGCACTACTTTAAACAAACAGACAAACAAGGAAGGAAAAATTCCACTTAAGAGAAGCACCAACACTGCTCTCTATGTCCCGTCTTCCTGGGGAGATATTTGGATCATGCCACACACGATGGACATTAGTGGGGTCATGCAGGGTGATGCTGGATGGTGTCAGGGTTATAAGGGGTCATGAGGTGATAGGAAGCTACACAGAGCTGATGAGAGAGCAGAGGGAGCACATCTTCATTTACATGGCTTTGTGTCCACCCACCAGCTAAGTCAAATGCTGTTCCTGTGCCAGTGCCTCTTTTCAAGACCGCTTGGATTTCACCTTGGCCAAGCCAGTGGAGTCTGTAATGAAGTTAAAGGCTGGGTGATTGCAGCTAGCTGAGTGCTTGCTCTGGCGTAGACAGGATTTTATCTGCAGGTATTTTGCTTCTGGCTCTCAGCCTGATTTAGACCCAGAAAGGGGTGCAACCAAAGCCACGCAGGCCATCTTTCTCTGCGGAAGAGCACACGGAGTTCCAGTAAGTTTGTTTTGAGGTCGTTGCCTGCCGATGTGTGCTTTGCAGAACAGGAATGAGTCACATGAGGATCATTATGTATCCAGCAAGCTACTTCTCCTTTCAACTCTCCATTCCCAAACAGGAGATCTTGTGACAAAGAAGAAAGGCAGATTCCTGGCAGCCTGGAAATGCTTTTTTCCCTCCCTGGACGCATGAGAAAAGCTGTAGCATGTTGTTCAAACAGGTTGATACAAAGCAAATAAACAGTCAAAGAGAGATGGACAGTTTCTGTAAATAGCAGCATGCTGGCCAGAGAGGAGAGGAGGGATGAGAGAGCGTGGGTGTTAGAAAGCAGCTGAAGAACAAGATGTTCACGTAAAAGCTGTTTGTTTCTTCACAGCACTCGCAGCCTGATACTACCTTGTCATTAGTCATGGCCTAGAAAATATGAAGTAATCTGTAGGAGTTTTACCTTCCAGCCAGACTGCAACAAGCTTTTGTTTCTGCACCAGGAGGCAATACTTCCAACCCCATGCATTCCTCCCCTAGACCATTCAGACGCTCAGGATCTGTGCAAGTGCACAAGGGGGACATCTCCAGGTAGGGTTTAATAAAGGCAGGTTTTGGTTACAGGGTATACAAGGATAGGCAATAGTGAATAGGGTTAGCCAGCTCTTACATAACACTTCTCATCCACAGAAAATCTTTTCTAGCATTTAATAGAAGAGGATCAGCGTTACTGTCTAAGCGCTAAGTAAGTGTACTGGTCATGCTTGTTAAAGGTGCAATGTGGTGTCAGGCAGTGCACGAAAGAGCTACCTGCTCAAAGGGATTCAACATTGACTGTTTGTTTAATGCTTGGTGCATGCTTAACCAAATCCCACCTGAGTAGTGGAATAAACTGAGCTGTGCTAAGTAGCAGAGTGGCACTTAAGGAGAGAGGTAAGCAAAGAAGAGCAGCCCCATGAGAGTTGTCGCTGAGTTTTTCCCATGCAGGAGGAGTTCTGTGGAAATGGAAGTAAATTGTGTCCTAAATATTGTATGTTGACTCTCCAGTTGAAGTGGATGTGGGTGTAATTAATTAATGATGTGAGGAGTAAGAGAGGAAGGGACTTAAACATAGCCAGACAGGCAAAAGGGAAAAACTGTACTGGGGGAGTGTGTGGTGTGGTATGAGTGACAGAGTCCTAGGAACTTATCTGAAAGATGTTCTGTAAAATACACAGATATAAAGAAGTGGTTTGTGTTTGTTCCTGGCATCCTGAAGCATCTCCCCGATGGGTGATTTTGCAGTCATTTCACTTGCCTTCACAGGTACGACTACATTGAGATCCGAGATGGGGACAGTGAAGCAGCAGACCTGCTGGGCAAGCACTGTGGGAACATAGCACCTCCTACCATCATCTCTTCTGGCCCCTCTCTCTATATCAAGTTCACCTCAGACTACGCACGGCAAGGTGCTGGCTTCTCCTTGCGCTATGAGATCTACAAGACAGGTGAGTGTTTGAGTCAGTGCCCATCTCCCAGGCTGTTTGCCACCATGATCTTTACAAGATATCTTTGGCCACCTTTTTAGGGTGATTTTTAGCATGCTCTCCAGAGACAAAGGGTTCGTTCTTTTTTTTTTTTTCCTTAATAAATTTAAGCAAGTCTGTTCATCACATTTCAAAGAAGGTAAAGATGTTAGTGATGCATGACAGCGCAGTTTTGGGTCACAGATTGCCATCAAAATCAGGGTTTATCCTTAAATGCTCTTTTGTAGTCGAGGACTAGAAAAAAATATCTTTTCTCCCTGGCATGTGTTGAGCTTGGTAGGGTAGGGGGATTGTCCGTCTGTTAGGAGTGCATCGAGCTCCCCCTCCTGTGAGTTGTGATTCAGGGCTGATCAATGATGCTGTGTTTTCTCTGCCTGGAAGCAGGGTTTGTAACTGTGGAGCTCTGGTTTTCCAGGGACTGCTGTCAGCAGTGCTGTCAGGGCTGAGGCAGTGCCTTTCCAGGCAGGTGTAAGAGGAACTATTCATAATTCTGCTTAATACCAAAGGAAAGGAAAAGCTGCTCAAAGACCTGTTAGTAGTGTTTCTGTCTAAATATTTGCCAGAACTGGATGTCTGGGAAAAGCAGACTTGAGAAAATGAATCCCACCCTGTGTGTGGGGGTGGTAGAGGTGCGCCTGTGTGCTGAGGGAACAAGAACATGTTTTGCACGGGAACGCGAGTGCCTGCCCTGTGTCCACATTCCTTGGGTGGTGCGTTGGAAGAAAATACACACATGGCTTTCACATCAGCATGAAAAAAATTGTCCACATCTAGTGAAGAACTGGGAAGGAGCACAAGAGGGTCACTTACCCAACCCCTTCCAAGGGAAGGCAGAGAGTACAGGCACCAATGCCTAGGGTCACTGGCCAAGCTCTGTGGCAGACAGGCACAGGCAACCCACAACCCTGTCACAGGTGAGACTCTGCTGCAAGAGAATGGGAACGGGACTCCCCAAACTCACTGTGAAATGTTGAGGGCAGGAGGTGTCTGGAGGTTCAGGTGGGTGAGGAAAAGTGCTGTTGCGAGTGGTTGCTAGGGCTGTATAACTGGCCATTGAGCTGTTGTGATGCAGCCAGCTCATCACTGCTGTTTGCTCATGGTTAAGACGCAGGTTTGTCCTGCAAGCATTCAGTGGTTCATCTGACCTTTGGGGTTTACTGAGGCCGGTTGCCAGGACAGGGGATGGCAAAAAATGCATGTATTCAGGTGGGAAGACTGCTGACCCACCTCAGCCTTCCTTGCCTCTTGCTCCCTGTGCACATCCTCTCTGAGCCCAGTAGCCTGTGCTGGGTTGTGCCTGTCCTCACATTGGGTCCATGCTGTGAGTTGGGCCACAAGGCAATGCAAAGTGGTCCAGCCGACTGAGGTGGCCAGGCTGGGCTGGGTGTGGCTGTGGGAATGAACGGCAGCAGGAGCCCTTTCTGCCTGGGTGAGTGCCAGCAAGGGGCCAAATTAATGGGAAATGAACATTTTCGTTGTGGCTGCTGATAGGGAGGGAGAGGAAGCAAAGGCTAATCTGGGAGAGAGTGGATGTTGGATAAAGGCTGGAGCTAAGATTCTGTCCCTTGACGTAGGTCCCTGCTTCAGACTCCTTAAGTGTGAAGTAGTGTTGGGGCTCATTTCGCCATCCCCACAGGCAGCCATCCTCTCCAGAAACAGCCACACTTCCTTCCAGTTACAGCCCACAAAATCCAGCCTAGCAAGACAAATTTTGGCCCAGGAGTGGGGATCACCCTGTGATCCGGGAGCACCCCCAGCCTACCTCATCCACCAGGAAGGGCAGTGGGCAGCTGCTGGCCACTGCAGCACAGGCAAATCCTGCCTTTTGTTTGCAGGCAGGCACAGGCTGTTTCTATCTGAGCTGTCAGGATAGGCAGCAAGGGTGTCACCGACTTTAAAGGTCATCAGATTGTCATTGTCCACATCAGCAAAGACAGCGTGGCTGCAGCTTCTTTCTTTCTTAAAGGTGACCTAAAAAAAGCAACTTTTTCAAGCAGCGCTTATTTCCACACCTTGTGCTAAATTTCTCTTATCACGGTGTGAGAGAGGAGCAATCTGCATACAAACAACTGCATGCCGGTCTTTGAATCCCCCGATGGGTATCAGTCAGCGGTCTGTGGGCTGACAAAAGAGCTGCCTGCCCTGGCTGGTTCAGCCTCCCCGCTGCTTACTTTGTGAGTCAGTTTGGCAGCGCTGGCCTGAGCTCTCCATCCCTGGGCATCAAAGTCTCCTCTCAAGCTGGCCGGTGCTGCCGAAGCCAGCATGACTCCTGTTGATTATCTGCAGTCTCCTTATAAAAAGCTGATCATTGTGTTTGCTGCTATCAGCCAAACCGTAGACAAAGATGCCAAATGCGATAAGAGCTCCACACGAGGAAACTGTTGTTGTCCAATGCAGTGACATACTTATGTCTCTCTCCTGTCTCTAGAGGACAATGACTGACTCTGGATTTAGGGTTTGATTTTTCTCCCTAGGTTGGAGCTTGTGTTCTTTTCCCTATTTATTTATTTGATTTTCAAGCTGTTCAGCACGGAGTACACCCTTATCCCTATGTTGTGATTTGTGTTTGGCCTTATTTTTGCCTCTGCATTTTACCCCACAGGTTCACACCACAAAAGCTTGCGGCTTCATTAGGTAGTCAATTAAGAGTCTCTCCTGAGTAGGTCTCCAGCTAGGCACTGCATAATGCAGTGCTGGGATCCTGCTATTACTGCAGGCTGCTGGCCTGGCTCCTGTAGGTTAATGCTGAATTGAATAACAAGTCTCCCATTAGTCTCAGGCTTGTGCTGCCTGGAAGAGCTGGAGCAGAAAGCTTTGTTGAGGAGAAGGAAGTGTCCCAGTAAAACTGAAGTAGGAACCTCTGTGAATGCTAACGCCGGGTTGCAGCAGTGGCCAGAAACCTCTCTAATACCCCATTTCGCCTCTGATAGCTCCAGGCTGCAGATTTCTGTTGCCTATTGTCCTGTCTCCACAGCATAGCGGTTTCAAAGTCACCATGGTATGAATATGACACAAATTCCCCTTTCCCTGGCCACCCCGAGGCACCTTGGCTGTGTGAGAGGGGACATCGAGCTGGCCCGGCTGCAGCCGGAGGCCAGTGCTGAGGTCAGCAATAAATAAGAGGCAATATTGTCTGTCCTCCTCACCATGCAAAAATCTTCCTTAAGGATAGAAATAACTTGCATTTCTTGTGCGGATGGCTCCATCTGTGAGAAAGAGGGCTCTGTTCCTCCTCTCAGCAGAGACCCCCTGTCACAACCCCGCTTACCCCCACTCTTGTTGTGGCCACGTTAGGGTGGAGCTGACCTTCCTTGTGTGGGTCTCGGGGGGGCCACAGGCTAACCACATGCTTCCCGAGGGTTTCCAGCTAAAAGTGGCACCCTCCCCTGGGCCCTTTCACTGTGTAAATATTTGTGCTTCCTCATTTTCTCAGGAGGAAACTGAGGCATGGATGTCTGTGCTGGAGGGGTAGGGGTTGTAGGAGACCAGCTCCTGGGGACAGCATTTCCAAAAGGATGACATCCCTGTTACTCCTCTCTGACTGATCCCAGGCAACCCCCTCTCTGAATGGGGGCTCCTCCACTGGACCTGGAGCTGCTGTGGCCCTTTGCCAGCATGTCCAGTGGTGGGGACTGCATATGGCAGCCCCCTGCGTGCTGGCTGGCCCCTCCGCGGCTTTGGGACACTGGACACAGATCTCCCAGCAGGTCGCTGTTTGGGGACTGGGCTTACAGTGGATAGGGCTGGCAGGGGAAGCCCAGCCCAGCTCAGTGTGGCCTCACTTCTCCACGAGGGCCACCGCCGCTGATGTGGGGGATATGGCAGAGTTCTGGCCTGCCTAACCATAGCCGTGGCTTTGAATAGGCTCACTCTCCTAGTCCTGTTTTTGAGGTAATTGACAGGGGAATCAGCAGTGATGTACAGGTTACATTTGCAGAGTTGTCAGAGGGATTTAAAACCATATTGTCCACTCCAGTGAACACACAGATCTTGTCACTCCACCTATGGAAAGCTTTGAAAAATCACCCTCTCCATCCCTGCAGAAATTCACACAGCTCTCGGGTTACAGGACATTTTCAAAAATGAACACACAACCCCGCTAAGTTCCAAATGGGATTTCCATAGTGTCAAGCTGCATTGTTGCTAAGGCTGTGGGTTTTTTCCTGTCCCTACAGGCTCTGAGGACTGCTCCAGAAACTTCACTGCCTCCAATGGCACAATTGAGTCTCCGGGTTTCCCTGATAAATATCCACACAACCTGGACTGCATCTTCACCATCATAGCCAAGCCAAAGACAGAAATCCTCCTCCACTTTCTGCTCTTTGACCTTGAGCACGACCCACTGCAGGCAGGAGAAGGAGACTGCAAGTATGACTGGCTGGACATCTGGGACGGCATCCCTCAGGGTGAGCCATGGGGTGCTCTACTGCTGTGCTCAGTCTCTCTTGGTGTATAGCAAAGCTCCAAAGCTCTACAGTCTGTATCTGGGCATCAAAGGTGCCTAACCCCAGGTGGGGCTGCTGTGTGCAGCCTGCCAGCGGCACGCTTGGTGGCTAGATGAGGGGCTGGTGTCCTTGCAGAAAGCTGTATGTGCTAAACCCTGAACTACTGCTCTGTTGTAACCACTGATGTGAAAAGCCCCATGGAATGCTCCCAAAATATCACTGGTATTCCCTCAGGGAAGGGCTGTGGGTTCATGCAGTGCTGGGGGGACCTCCTTACCCTGTATTGACATTGAGAAATGGAGCAGTTTGGAGCATTTCTCAGCAATTGCAGAGCAACGCCTGCTGCAGTGCATATTTCTGCATGGCCTGGTGTGGCGCCAGGCCAGCCGATGTGAAAAATAACCCATCCCCAAAGCCTTTCTTTTATCCCCGTCAGTCCCACTAAGGCATCCCTGCCGAGTGATGCCAATCTGGTGGTGACCCAGGAGATCAGTGGAAAATCAGGCATTACTTTTGCTGCTCTTTCTTTTGCAGTTGGCCCCTTGATTGGCAGGTACTGTGGCACTAAGATGCCATCGGACATCCGCTCAACCACTGGCGTCCTCTCACTCACTTTCCACACGGACCTGGCAGTGGCTAAAGACGGTTTTGCTGCTCAGTACTACTTGATCCAGCAGGAAGTCCCAGAAAGTAAGTTGGAGGCATGTACATATGATTTAGGCAGTTGTGTCACCTGCTTTTCCCAAGTCTTTCAGTTGGCACATGTGAGAGTGAGGCAGGCAGGAGTGTGTCCAGGGTCTGGTCCTCGACCAGCAATGGGGACAGCAGTTACACTAGGTATGTTCTCTGCTTCTCATAGAAATGAGAGTGGATTGTGCTCGCTTTCTGACCTTTCTTTGACTTTTCATTTGCTTATGAAGTCTTTTCAATACCTTTTGGAATAGAATCCTTCTTGTCTGTGCTTAGCCCAAAGGATTTGGTGGGAAGACGTCAGCCCAGTGGGTACAGCAGGTTCATTAAAGCACGGGGAAAAATACTCTCTCCCTCTCTCTGGTTTTCCAAATATTGACAGCCCCAAACTACAAATTGAAATTTCTTGGCTGTCTAATTAAAAAATGCCTAAAGGTCTAAGAATTTAAGACCAAAATTTGTTTTAGATCCCTTATTTAGGGAGGTAAATTGGAGTGAGGAGTAAATTGTGTGTTTTGAGAATGAAGAACATTTTGATTCTTTTGATAACAGTTTTTTTGATAATGCTTGTAGGCAAGGAAAGATTCAGTTTGTTTTCCCACAGAATTTTTACATCAGAGCTACAGTTTTTGAACCCTGTTCACAATGAGCCTGTGGTACAACAGAAAAAGCCTTCAGGATACCCTGCAGCCTCAGAGAAAAAAAGGGGGTCCTTGGCCTGACTCTGAAAGCCTATAATGAAGAGCAGGGGTTGTGCAGCATTAGGGCAGCTGGGTTATGGGCTCTTGCTCTGATTGAGTTAGGAATGTTCTGCTGAGGCTGTGAGAGTTACAGACAAGCATGTGCTCTTCACCATTACCTGTCTCCACACTCAGTTGTTCCGTTATTTAGTCCTCTTTCTAGTCTCTTCTTTAAAAGGATTGGGAAATAAAGGGTTAATGACACACAAAGCTTGAGAAATCAAGCACAAGAGCAGTTAAAGGGCCAGGCCTGTTTTGATTTATGCTAGTGTAAATGGAAACTTTAATAATACCACTGAGATCTTAACTTGGCCCATCATTTCCACCTGGGGTTGACTTGGCCACAGTAAAAACACAGGCAGTTTGGTGGAGCCCAATTGGTTTACAGCAGTGGCACACTAGGGCCCATGCAGTATTTCCTATCCATGTTTTCTTTGCTATTGTTTTTACAGGACAACTGCCATAAAATATATGAGATGTGCAATAAGATTGAGCTAATTGTGATTTTTAAAGCCTTGGAAGTAAGAAAACCCAAACGAAAGCATACTAGAGTCTTTCATATTCTTGGCTAGTTAATTCCTGTGGGCCTGATATCACATACAGCACATGTACATGTACACGGTCACATACACACATGCATCCATAATCTCACATGCACACAAAACCGTCAGACTTGCCCATTCCAGGCTTTGATGTTCCTGCCAGCAGCACAGCAGTAAGCACTCTCCCATTGTGCCTGCCCGTACTTTTTGCTTTGTCAGTGCTTAGATTTTAGCTTCAGCCTTCAAGAAGGTAAGGAACTTTGTGGCAAGGGACTTGGGACATCGTGATGGAGATGGAGGGAGGGAAAGGACAGAATTGTGTCCAAACTGTGCAAAGGTGAAGGAGATAGAGAAAGGGAGAAAGATCTGGACTGTATTAGCTTTCAGAGAGCCACACAAGCATAAAGCTGCCCCATCTTTAATTTTTCAGGGCCATCTGTGAGCACACATAACCTGCAGGATACTGCAGATCTGTTCATCTTTCCAGTCAGGCAGCTTTGCTTGGGGTCAGGTGGATAGGATTGTCCAAGGCTGCCTTCCCCTTGGGAGTGAAGTACAGAGATTATGAACTGATCTCTGTGTGTGTGTGTGTCCACTCTAGACTTCCAGTGCAACGTGCCACTGGGGATGGAGTCTGGCAGGATTTCCAACATGCAGATCAGTGCCTCCTCCACCTACTCAGATGGGCGATGGACCCCTCAACAGAGTCGACTCAACAGTGATGACAACGGCTGGACTCCCAATGTAGACAGCAACAAAGAGTACCTCCAGGTACGCGTGCTTTCCAGCCCCCTCGCCTCTTCCCCCAACACAGGGAGTGTCATGCTGTTAAACCGACCCTTGACCATAAGGCTTGTTGAATTTTTTATTGCCTCTGTGGCTCATGATGAGCGAGCAGCAGGGGAGCTACAGTTCCTCCATGAAACGCAATGGGCTGGCGCTCCCATTAGCGAGCCTGCATGAGGACTGAACCAATCCTCTGTCCTTCTCCTTCCCCCTCCTTCCTGCCCCAAACCTTCATGGACTTCCCAGAATATTGACAGAGACTGAGGGACCTCTGCCCCTGACAAGGGCCACTGACTCTACCACTGGCCTGAGGACCAATGTCTCCAGGAGGTGTGTGGAAAACCAACTAGAATAATACTTACCTCATCAGTGATGGAGGGAGCATGAGCAGGCTAATGTCAGGTAGGAGGCTGACAGAGCAATGGCTTTCCCTGGAAGCTGGTTCGAGCCACAGCCCTTGTCCGCACAAGGCTTCTGGCTGTGTCACATGGCTATGAGACATTGCTTGCTAAAGGGCACTAGGAGCAGGAGGTGGTTGAATGTCATTGCCTCTAGCAAACACTTCATTCTTCATTCATGGCAGTGCTACCAAGCCAGCTCTGCTGACCTTTCTCAACCTGCATTGTGAAAAAAGCAACCCAGAGCAAGGGAAAACCAGGAACTACAGCACTTGCTAATTGAACATCGTGCTTTTATTTTACATAGAAGAAGTCAGCCTCTCTCATGCTTTGGTGGACTTAGGCTTCTGTGCAGATCCTCTTGCTTGGTCTGAGGCAGGAAAAATGCTTTGTGACGGTCCCATATGGACAGATATCAAGACCTCTAGTTATTCTTGTCCCATGGTCCTATCTGAAAGCGTCTTGCTGATGTCAGCCTGGGGAGGTTGCGCCTGTTAAAATGTGTGCCCACAGATGGAGTGAGACAGACTGAATTCACACCTTTTAATTTTTCAGACTGACTAGCCAGCCTGGGCTCTCAGGTGGTCACCACTCTTTCTCTTGTCCCTTTTTCCCTTGGAAAGGTGGACCTCCATTTCCTGACTGTTCTCACAGCCATTGCCACACAGGGAGCCATCTCCAGAGAAACCCAGAATGGCTACTATGTCCGTACCTACAAGTTGGAGATCAGCACCAATGGAGAGGACTGGATGATGTACCGACATGGGAAAAATCACAAGGTAAAGGCATTTTATCTCTTTTGCATGTATCTTGGTGAGTCTTGCAGCCAACAGGAGGGAAGAGAACAGAGAGATTTTAAAAGCCCAGAGTGTTTAATCTGTGAGCGACCTTTTATCTGATGAGGGTTAAAAGACTGATGATGCTCTGAGCAGAAATAGTCCTTTCTCCTCTGCAAAGCAATGAGGGAATACTATTCCTTGGAAAACTTGGCTGCTGTTGCATCTTTTATGGTGGCGAGAGTATGTTCTTTGACTGCGAACAAAGGAGAAAATGCTTTCACAGCCTGTGTTTCACCATATAAGATTCATTGAGCTTTTATGGCCATAGTCCCATCTGCATGCTGGGTTAACAATCACAAAACCACATGAAACTGTAGTTCAGGAGTCACTGAGGCCTGGAAATGAAAAGGCACAAATCCTAAGAGGGGATCGCAGCATCCCACAAAACAAAATGAACAATAAATAATGAGGAGCAATTTAGGCTGCCAGAGCTGTGGGATCTGTGCTGGCGGGCACAGCCAGCAAACGTACATTGAGCTCTGGGAGCTGTTGCACTCTCTCACCACGTTTCTGGGAGGCATACAGAGATGGGAGCAGGGGAGCGGGAGGGTAAATACAGGTGTTCAGCCCTTCCAAGCCTTGCAAGTGCTGCTGTGTGGCCAGGTGAGGCAAGTTTGGAATGATCCATATGGGAAGGGTGTTAAAGCAGCCATGGTGTGGGGCTGATCCTGTTCTGTCACTTGCCTTGGCCATGTCGTTGTCCTCTGCTTAAGGGCACCTGCACTTCTTTTCTGTGGTGCCCACCAGCACTGCTGCCATAGCTCAGGTCTTCCCTGCTGATGTGCATAATCTGTCTGCGTGAACTTGGTGCCTGGGGTCCCACACACCTTCCCCCACATGCACGTCTTAGCAATTTCAGCTTGCTCAGCACTTCTGTTAAATTAGCTCTCCCTTCCATTTGCTGTCATAGGCACTACTGGCATGAAATGCAGTAGCCTGTCTTGTCCAAGATTCATCCAGATGTTTCCTTCCCTTCTGGGCTGTGTGATTTCCCCTTCCTCACAAGTGTGTGTCATGGTTCAAATCCACTCCGCTTCTCAGAATAAGCCCTCTCTGTGCAGATACCTCTATCAGGGTCTCATACCTGCAATATTTGGAGTATTTAAGCTCATTGTGTGCCAGAGAGGTGGTGTTAGTCCTGTTTCAGACGAAGGGAAATGGAGGCATAGGGCAGCCCAGCACCCCATAGGAGAATCAGTATCTGGGCTCCCGTAGACCTCAGGCAGACTGGCTCCAGGGATACAGCTCATGGCAGAGCTCACATATGAGCCTAACGTGGTGGCCGTGCACTGGTGTGGAGGTTCTGTGCCACAGCAGACCTTTTTGTGAAGTGGGGTCATCTCTCTTCCCCCTGGGCACCCTGTGGAAATGGGTGACTTGAGGTCTCCCTGGGATTGTTTTTGCAAGCTGAGGCAGGTGGGACGTTGGCAACACTCTGGGCAGAGAGGTGGGCTGAATACACAGTTCAGTGTTTCAAATAACCGCTGGCAATAGATGTACCTTTTAGAGTCTAACTGGGGCGGAAATCTGACCTGGAGGGTGGTTTTAGTCACAGGGAAGAGTAAATGTCCCATCCCTGCAGTCCCCAGCATTGAACATGGGATCCTCAGCCAGGGTGGAGCAGGACATGTCTGGTTTCAATGCTGTTGGGCCAATTTACATTACTCCAGCAAGACCCTAAAGCCTGGATGGTATAACCAAAAGCAGTCGCATAGCCACGTGGGTTGCCATCATTTCAGGGTTTGGCCCTTGAGTACTACCAGCTTTTTTTTTTAGTCTGTTTTATCTCTTCAAAAAAAAGAGGAAAAATCAAACCTCTCCTTTTTTACTCCTTTATTCCAGTCTCGCTTTGCTCCCACATTCTGGCCTCAATTTAGCAGACGCCTCCCAAAGCTGGAGGATAAGTAACTGGTTTTTGGTGGCTCGCCTACCCCTTCCACCCTGGTGCCTGCTTTCCCTCCCCACCAAACCACTGGCCACCAGCCACTGAGCCATAGCGGGACCAGGGCAAAGCCCCTTGCTCACAGGCCTGGCGCTGAGCAGCTCTGGGCCCGCATTCCCCATCCGCATTAATCCCCACCGCTCCTGCGTTAGGCAGATGTCTGTATTCAAGGTGCAGATTCCTCCCTGCGTCAGTGCGGTTCTCTGCACGGTTCAGGCTGCAACGGTGGAGTGAACCATGCCAAATAGATTTGTCAAGTCTGCCGCAGCTTGATTTGGTGCCATGAGGAGAGGGGAGGGAGAGGAGGGGGTGTGCAGACAGGGACTCTCTATTCCTCTATATACATGCATATATATATGTATATATATACACATACATATATATATATATACACATACATATATATATATGCACATGCACACATAGGCATATGGGATGTATCAAACACTGCTCTGAATCCCTGCCGGCTGTGTTGGCCAAAAGCAAAGCTCTGCCATGTTATAGGCGGGTCAGCTACCATTACATCTTCAGCAGAGAACTACAGCCAGAGGAAACCTGTAAGTACAGGAGGGGTGGGGAAGGAATGATGCTTTCTGCAGAGGATAGGGAGTGCTGACTTCCTCAGTTTCGCCCCCTACTTCCCCTCCCTCTCGTGTTTCAGAGGAGAGTGGGGCCAGGGTGTTTCCCTGCTAAACGTGATCGTTCACCTTTGAGCCCCCAGCTGCTGGTGCTCATGGTGAGGGAAACGGGAAAGACAGGATGAAACAGAGGAAAACAAGATTAATACATGCTCGCAGCAGACAGGGCTGGCTAGACTGTTTCCGTGCTGAGCACTGCTGCATTTCTAGGATGGGGAAGCAATGGGAAGGCAGCAGGAGGTCTGCAGCCGGCAGTAGAGGACCCCTACACTCAACATCTTTCCCTTCCCACTCCATCCCTGCTGGTGTTTCCCCCTGCCTGGCAACCTGCTCCCTGCAAAGCCCAGCCCAGCACACCCCAGATGTCCCCTTGTCCAGAGGGTTATACTCTGTCCTTGCCTGGGTCAAGGGACCAGGGGCAGAGGCTAACCCAGTGACCTAGCTGAAGGTGCAGAGCTGTCTTCCTGTGTGTCCCCTGAGAGAGGAGATAGGGATGAAAGTGGCTACCACCTCATGTTGCCCCACACTCACCCTTTAGTACCCACCAGCGTGTCCCCATGGGGCAGGGCCAAACAACTTCTGCTGCAGAAAAACTCTGGCTCTTGCCCTTCCTCTTGCATCCTCCTGTGTCATCCAGGGTCAATGGCCCCAGAGGTTATCTTCCAGGCACGGACCCTGGTGTGCATGCCGAGATCTTATCTAGCAGTTTGCAAATGCCTTTAGAAAACAACAACTCGTTCTTGAACCCAAGGAAGCAAAAGAGCACCTGGCAGGATATGACCTTTTGGATTTGGCCATTTACTTCAGATAGATTCAACCATGAGGATTTTATCAGAAAACAAAGTGATCATCCATTCTGATCCACTTCCTTCTTTGGATGGTCCTGAGTTCCAGTTCCTATGTGGTCTGAGCTGCTCTTAACTGTGGTGATCAGCTATTGGACTCATCTAGTGTGATGAGGGACTGGGAGGGCTGGATGGGTTTCAGGGTGGATTGGGATTGTGATGGGTGCTCTCGCTGCCTCCATTGCTCTGTGTGTAAAATGGGAGGATGCAACTGAAATGTTTGCTTTGAGAACTCGTAGAAGTCAATGGATGAGAAATGGCAACAAAATCCAGCTGATGTGCGTTTTCCGTTTGCTACTCATTTTGATGGCTTTGTGCTTGTTATCAACTAACCTTCCCGGGTGGTATTTCAGGTGGATGTAAGAAGGCAGGTTGAATTGCTGCAAAGAGCTGAGTATCTCATCTGTGCATGGAGCTGTGAATGTCAGAGGTGTTTGGTGCTGGCAGGGAATATTGAGGATGACTCTTTGGAGACCCTTGTTCACTCCTTAGGAGCATTCCTCTGTTCTTTCAGTTCTTAATCAGGTCTCCCCCTGTTCATTCATCTGGAGAGGGAGGGAAAATCTTTCAGTACTGTGGTTTCTTTATCTGAAAAACTCAGGAAAAGCTTGTGTGATCAGGCAGAAGGCCACAAGTGCTCTTGCACAGAGACATCATGGTGCAGAGTGTTTGCCCAGAAGCATCCCTAAGTCCCAGCCTGCTGCTGCTGCTTTTTTAGGCAGGACAAATACATCAGGCTTTGGGAAAGTCAGTCCTGCTCAATCACCCTTGGTGCAGTACCAGGGGAGAATTACAGCCCTGAGTTTCCTAGCAAGGCTGCAGCTTTGTACTTCTGGGCCTGCTATCTCCTTTGCAGGCTAACAGAGTGCCATTCCTCATGTCCCTGGTGACTCCTGGATTTGAGTGGAGCCTCTCAAAGACACAGTGCTGGCAAGCCCAGCCTAGCACTCTGTGCCTTGCCCAGACGGCTATGCTTTTTTGAGTGTTGCCAAGTATCATTTTTATTTTACCTCCTTGTTCCTGGATTTAATAAATCCAGAACTATCTACCCTCCACTCAAGCCAGAATCCTCCCATCATCAAATATGCCCCATTTTATGCCTTCTCTATCTGACAAGGAAAATAATCTCCCCTACTTTTCTCCTTCATGCTTCTCAGTCTAAATCCTGAAGCCCTAATCCTGTTAGCATGCTCTGTTCCCGGGCTCTGTCTCCACAGGAGTAACATAATCCTGCAGTAAATCTAGTGGGTCCAGAGAGACACATACATGCGGACGAAAGCAGGGCTGCTGCCACCCTTGACCTTCTCTGCCTCCCCCAGCCACTTTCTTCAGCTCCCTGAGAAATTGCATAGTGGCCCAGCAGCACAATAAATAAAGCAAGAGAGAGGTTACCTCCTGCCCCTTCCCTGACTTGCTGCCTCTCTGGCTTCACTGTGATTTTTGTCTCCCTTTCCTCCAAACTGCTGTTGGCATGATTCCCATACCCACTGGAACTGATGCAGCATCAAAAATCCCCCCCATCATCCCACGGCAATTCCAATGTGTCAGAAACACAACTTGTCGGTGCTGGTGTGGAGTTTGCATGTGTGCATATGGAGAACTTGCCCAGTCTTCCGCCGGCCTAGACATCACCTCCCACCACTTGCTTTTTGCACCAAATTAATTAAGCAGGTCAGCTCTCATTGATTATCAATTTAATTTTACGTGTAGGCCTGTCAACTGGATTAAAACGGAAGTAAATATAACGTGTATGAGGAGGGGATGGGCAGCTTTCTGATGCAGCAGTAAAAATGAGTTCCCTTGACGGCTTCTTGGAAGGTGCTTTTAATTTGTTAATGGTTTTCCCATTCGTCTTTTGGCTCCGTCACTCTTCAGCACGTGTGCACGCGCATGCGCATATGTGCTCTCTGCTGAGGATATATCCATCTATCTCCCTAGATCACAGCCAGTTTTTTGTTTTTTTTTCTACCGGTGTAAATTACTGTGACTTCTTATACTTCGATGGCAATATGTTGATTTACACCATTCGAAGACTTGGCTCAAAATATGTGCTGAGTGGGATGGGAAGCAGATAGGATGGGAGGAATAGCAATGTTCTATTTTGGTAAGGGGGAAGAAATCTTTGCTTTCTTGGCGCTCCCGATTTCACACATTTCCCTGCTAGTTCTTCCCATGCCGTGAGTGCTAATTTGAGGCAGGATGTAAAGACTGTTCAAGTCAATGGGACTCTCTCCACAGTGCACTTGGTCTCTGGGGTCAGCATTTTCAGTATGAAAAAAACGTATGATCAGGGTCAGACCCTGGTCAGCAGCGTTGGGACCTGTGGGCTCGTGATATATCATGGAGGTTGTTGAAAGCCCAGAAGCATGGAAGGACCCTACTTCTCTAACAGCACTAAGCACGTGCCCTCTGAAAATGGCCCATTTCTGATATTCTGAATGAGATAAGAAGCAATGACTTGCTATGATCAGTTGGGGCTTTACAGAAACAAGGGTCACTGAGGCAGGTCCTACCAATGCAGCTGATGCTAGAGCTGGAAGACAGTTGCCGTTTCTACCCTCATAAACTGGCAGTCCACAGTCTCAAGGTCCTGACTCAGTTCTGTAGCTTGTTGAATGCGATCTAGTCTGAGGAAATAACTGGTCCCCAAATCTAAAGCAGAATTGAGGTTGCTCTCCTTGGAAGTAGTGACTGGGACTAAGGTAGTGTAAGAGATGCTTTCAGCAATGCATGTGGTAGCGATAAAGTTTTTGGGCTCAGTCCTGCTTCTGCTTTCTGTCAAGCTTGACTTTGCAGAAGTCAGCAACAAATTACGCTGGTGTAAATTTGGATTCTGGCCCCTGATGCTCATATGTGCGAAGTGAGCTAAAAAAGAACAAAACTGGAAATATGTTAAACCAAAAAGAGCAGCAAACCTCGTCAGTGACTGTTAAACATGCTGGTCCATATGCAACCTTTGGCTCATGGAGTCTTCAAACTGCTGATTACGGAAAGCGGGGAGAAGTTGCCAGGAGAAGAATCCCCTGGGCTTACTGTCCCCAGGCATCTGCTGGGGCCACCATCAGGAGCTGCACCCTGGGATAGAGGGACCTTTGGGCTGACCTGAGGTGCTGCTCCTCATGCTAAAATAGTTGCACTGGCTCAGATAAACATTTCCTGTTCTCTGGTGTTAGGTTCAGAGGTAAGGTGTTGTGTGTCAGCTTCTGTGTTGACATAAAGCTGGAGGCTTTGCTGCGTTGTGGAAATGTATCCTTTCAGCCTGTGTGTTCTCTCAGGTTTACAAGATACATATAAGCACACATGCCTGGAGACTTTCACACTAACCACTCTTCTTACAGCCCTCCTGCTGGGAAAAAAGGGTATTTGGTGGCTGCTGTGCAAGGAGAAGGATGGGAAGTGGGGTCAGACAGGATAAAATAGGATATTAAAAACACATAAACCATGCTGTGTTGCTAAACGGTAGCAGCATGATATATATTCTCCAGATTAGCATTTCTGCTCAAATTCACATCAATCCCAAATCCCAATTACCAGCCCAATTTGCAACCAAGACCTGTTGTGGAGTGGCTGCTCCCTGCCCTGGCAGGATGGTGATGTGCTGGGGCAGCCCAGAGCTGGTTGTGGTGCTGTGAACGGCCGCTGCATGCACTGGTGTGCTGGATCCTGGGACGAGAGCAGTAGCGTGTGCTGTCTGCAGGCCTAGAGCAGTGCGAGGCTTGTAAATGCTTCTTGACCTCTATTCGAGTCGAGAGGTCAGGATACAGTCTCACCCCTTTTTCTGTCCAGGATCACAGGAACCTGCAGTTGAATTTTTTGACTCTTGCCTCTACCAGAAGGAGATCAGTGCCAGAGATTACACTCTCCTGCTTTGCTCAGAGATAAACTTAGTGGAAACTCTTGTGCATAGCACGGCATATGCAGGGTAGGAGCCTTCAGAAAAGCCCAGCCAACACCTCAGTGCAAATGCGTCTCCTGGCTGGGATTGGAGAATGCTCTATGTCCTGAGAGCCTGTGTGCTTGGAGGGAACGTAGGCAATGCTTGCAGCCTCGGTTTGTGAGCTTTAGTGCTTTGTGGTGGGAGCAGAGAAAGAGTTGAGTATTACTCTTAGGTTGAGTATTTCCTCTTTCCCCTCTTGTCTTCCCTGTTATGGCTCTGCAGACTGAAACAGAAACACAAGTATCCAGTGTTTGTCCAGCCTATCAAAATAATGGGCAGGAGGGGTGGATCTAACATCCATCTGGTAGATATTGATTATGACCATCTGGTAAGGCAGCAGCCTTTTCATATCATGTTGGATCATAAACTCTCCCAAAAAGCTGTCTCTGTGTGGTGGGCTGCCTGTGCACAGGAGAGGTAGTGATGAGGGGCTCACTGTGAGTGCAGCTTCTTGCCCCAGACAGAGGCAGCATCCTCTTTACTCGCACTGCTGCTTGTACCTGATGTTCCCTGGTGCAGCTCGGTGCGAGGTCTAGTCGAGATGTCAGTCCTTTTACCCACGGAGGGAAGGCAAGATCTCACACAGCATTCGGGGACATCTGGCCTTTTGCATTGGAGCAACTCTGGGTTTGGAGGTGAGCTTGAAGCAGCTATGGTCTGGTAGTCCAAGGTGCCTTGGGGTGCCGTGAGAGGTAGTGGGGCAGCAAGCTCCTGGGTCTCCTGCCTAATGGGCGAGTCCACCCACCATACTGTCCTGCCAGCGGCTCAGCTCTCCCTGCCTGCCCCTGGGTGCTTGTCCTGTTTGGAGGCTGGCCCTGCCTAGGAAGCCTCTTCTCTGTTTTCATGGCTGAGATTATTTCAACTGTTGACCTGGCTATTTCTTTCTGCCTGGAAAGGGTATAACCAAATTTGCGTCCTCTCTCCCTTGCAGACATTTCAGGCCAACGAGGATGCCACAGAGGTGGTTCTCAACAAGATCCACAGCCCAGTGCTCACACGCTTCGTGCGTATCCGTCCCCAGAGCTGGCACAATGGCATCGCCCTGAGGCTGGAGCTGTATGGCTGCCGCATCACTGGTGAGGGTTACCTCCTCCCCTTGGCCTCAGACCTCCTCACTGTCCCTCTGGCAGCCTGTCCCCCGGGTGCTGTCCTCTACAGCTGTTGTGACTGCTTGGGGTGGGAATGGTGACACTGCGAGCAGGACGAAGGCACCCATATCAAGGGTGCTTGGGGGGACAGGCACCCAGACCCCAAAGGCAAGGGAAAAGCACTTAGTCTGGTGCTGGTTTGGTACCCAGAGCTTAAACCTGTGAAGAAAGCTACAACCACTCCCTTGATGTGCCCCAGTTGTTCATGTGCTTTCCTTCCCTGCAGATTCACCCTGCTCCAACTTGTTGGGAATGCTTTCTGGCCTCATCCCTGACTCGCAGATCTCAGCCTCTTCCATCAGGGGATATGACTGGTCTCCCAGCATGGCCCGGCTGGTGAGCAGCCGCTCAGGCTGGTTTCCCCGTGTCCCCCAAGCCCAGCCTGGGGAAGAATGGCTGCAGGTGGACCTTGGTGTCCCAAAGAATATCAAAGGCGTCATTATCCAAGGTGCTCGTGGAGGGGACAGCGTGACCACTACTGAGTCCCGCTCCTTTGTGAAGAAGTTTAAGGTGGCCTACAGCATGAATGGAAAGGACTGGGACTTCATCCAGGACCCCAAAACTATGCAAGCCAAGGTAAGCACTGCCTGGAGCAACTGCAAAACAAGATGCTGCTGACTATCTGCAGTCTGCCAGATGTGGTCTTGGGAAATTAGCTGTCTCTCTCCACAGACACCTTGGGAATTTGGGTAGTCACGCTGAAATCCCAGATTGTGTCCCCTGGTCCTGAACCTAAGCTGTGCTAGGGGCTGGAGGTTCCACATTGCCCCAGGGCTGGTTATTTCTGTTCATTTGTTATTGTGGATTAGGCCTGGGTATGTGGACATCACCTTTTAGTCCTTCCAGCTCCTGCAAGTCAGAGTCCACAGGATGGTATGTTCAATTATGTTTGACACAAGCTTGTGGCTTGCCCCTCTGACAGAGGAAGATGAATCACAGCTTCTCTTTGGGAAATTTACTGCATCTGAAGTCCTTTTTGCCGCACTGGTGTGACCCTGAAATTCCCCATGTTTTTTCCCATATCATTGGAGTTCCCCATAATCTTCCTGCTTAGCAGTGTGGGAGTGGCAGGCGGCTTGAGGAATGAAAGAACTCTCTTCTACTGCCTGTTCTCTTTTTATGCAAACTCAACTGCTTCTGAAAATTTGGGGAAATTGTATATTTTCCCACTCCTGCAAATGAATCTTAGAAGGCCTAATGCTATCTGTAGCTCTCTGTTTATTCCCCACAGACCTGAGTTCATGCACATAAGCTGAAAAGTAGCAGTACTTGGACTGTGAGGAAAACTGAGCATTTATACTACCCTAGAACATGCAGTAGCTTCTTTATTCGCCAAAAAAAAAAATCTGATCTTATTTATATGTGAAGTTAGTGGATATTCCCCAGGCTTCCTCTGCATGGCTTGGATCATAATCTGACCTCTGGATGTAAAATAGACGCCAAGACAGATTGTGCAAGTTTGTTAGAAACAGCCTGTCTGGTCCTCTTGAAAATGCAGAGGAACAGCCCGATTTCTGCTTAACCGGACTCAATGGCCCAGAGTTGGACAGCTAAACTATTTCAAACTGTGCCTGCGTCCTGCCAGACCCAAATTATCAGGTCTGTTGGAGAGCATGTGGGATGCACACATCACTCACCTTGTCTGTTTTCTCTCTCTCTCTGTAGCTTTTTGAAGGTAACATCCACTATGACATTCCCGAAGTCCGGAGGTTTGACCCTGTTCCTGCCCAGTACATCCGAGTACACCCAGAGAGGTGGTCCCCAGCAGGCATAGGAATGCGCCTGGAGGTGCTGGGCTGTGACTGGACAGGTAGGAGCCCCTGCGCCTCTGCCCACTGGCTCCATCAGGGCCGTAGCAGATACAAAACCAGCAAGGCGTGAGTGTGAGGTGATTTCTCTCCCTGCTGTCCCACCTCAGGGACATGCTGTGGCAGGGAGTTTGCAGCCACGCAGGCAGAACCTGCAGTGTGGTGTGACCCCATCTTTTAAATTCCACCTTTGCAAGAACTTGCCTTGATGTGGGATATCACAGCAATATTTGGACCCCAGTCCAAGCTTTCACACAGAGCTCCATGCGGGATTTGTCCCCAGCTCCCTTCTCCCTTCTTTCAGATCTTTTATCTGGATGTCGTACAGTCTTTCCTAGTCTGTGTTAGATAACATTCAGACTTTTTAATCCAAGGGGTAAGATAAAAAGTAGGAAGAGAAGCAGAGGTGCAGAAGAGGGGTGCAGTGACCAGTACAGGTATCTTAAGCTGCCACAATAATATTTAACTGTAAAAACAACTGTCCCTCTCTCATTGAACTCCATATGAAAGCTCATTTGCAGACAATTTTAGGGACTTTACAGCATCCCTATAACACCCCTAAAACCAGAGAAGCTTGTTCACTGTTGCCCACCTGTTTTTCACAAGTGGTATGTCTTGCAGCCACCATCGTTTTTAATAGAAAGGTGAAAACTGTCTAACGCACTCTCTGGGATCAATAGAAGTTGTGCCTTTGACCCTCTGAGGCTCAATGACGATTGATTGCTCCATAGTTTCATCTACTAAAGCCAAAAATGCACCCAATGGCTGATTAGGTTTGGTGCTAGCTTTTTAGTACAGGGCCTAGTTGTCCCTTTGTTTAATCTATTTTATTTTTTAATAATCTGCTTAAATCTGAATCTGGTGTCCAGATGTCAGTGATAAAGAGGTATGACTTCCATTTTATAAACACATCTGTAGAAGGCATTTTCTTGTCAGAATTCCCACTCTAGGAAGCTTAAAAGACACAGAGCTTTTTTCCACCCTTTTGTGGAGTCTTTACTAACCTTCCCTCCTGTTGCGTACTGTGAGATGCATTACAAACGCTTAACAGCGAAATCACACACCACACATACATACAATTAATAATGATCGTTTGTCACCTTCGAAGTCGATGACAAATCTCCCCCTGGACTGAGAATCCATTGTAAATGTTCTAAACTTTAAATCAAGATTAGATCTTACTTTAAATAATAAAACATGTAAGGATATTGTAGGAGAAGCAGGCACCATGGCTTTCATGCAAGCAGCAGGAGCTGAGGCTCTGCGCAGCAGCGATTGACCGTTGGTCAGAGGTCTCTGCAGACCCTTGCTAGCTGGTGCATCACAGCACTGCATCACTGCTGCAAAGGGAGGCCATTGCACAAGACTCCCAACCATGTACATGTCAGCCCCTCCATTGCGCTCCTGCAAATTGGAGAGTAAGAGGGGTTTGGCATCCTCAGCTTGTGATATTTTTGGTTCCAATTTTCTTTAACAGCTATGTCCACGCTCAGTTTCAATATCAGCAGCAACAGCCCACGTTTTCTCCAGGCAGGGTGCTTTATGGTGGTTTCCCGGGGTGGCTGTCTAATCATTTGCACATTGTAATGTTTAAAACTCAACTGCCAAGTCGTAAATATTCGTAGCTTTATTGATCTACAGGCATTCAGCTTTGTAATCAGAGCAGGGCTTGTAATCTTGTGAATTCACCATATTATAAAAAGCATTTATATCCTTGATGCAACCTGGGGAGCAGAGATAGCCCATGGCATTATCTGCATGGTAAATCCAGGCTGGCTACGTGCAGCAGTCTTTAACAATGCCAAGATACAGCCCTTCTTTGCTGGCTGTGGAAACCCAAGCAAGTGCAGCTTGGGAACAAGATTAAGAGATGGATTAGAACAAGCTGATTGAAAATAATTTCAAGTGAGGGCCTGAGCCCATGTGTACCTTGCCCAGCTGTTTCTATTTCTTAGCAGCAGTAAGCATCTTAATTACTCAGTCAAACAGGTAACTTAACAGCAACTAGGCTCACAAACTGGTTGGCTAGTAACTCAAAATTGGGAAGCAGGCAGCCAGCAATTGGCTTCTTTCAAAGACCTGCCAAAATTTTTCCTCTGAAGAGTGGAGATTGATGAATGTTCACTTGCAGCTGGTTTTCTCTCCTTTGAAGTTCCAAACATCTGGTTTCAATTGTTCAGTGACTTTGCATTTTGATCAGCAGTTACCACCAGTTGCACAGACACTTGCTGGGCCAGGAGGAGAGAAAGCAAGCAAGCAAGACCTCTCTTTTTCACTTTCCATTTCACACATCACGTCATCCTCCCTGCTATTTTCATTATCTCTTATAACCATCGTGTTGGGGCTCTGCCATGGTAACTGATTTTTCAAGATACATTTCTGCAGCTTGTCTGGGGCAATGCAGCACTGTTGATTTACATCCGCTCAGCATCTGTGTCCCGTATGGGACTTGGTTTTCAAGGTCCTTCCCCATTGTCACATTTCAGCTATAAATCTCAATATACAAGAACAACAACCTAAAAAAGTGTACCAGCTCTAAATAACTTGCAGCTTTTGATATGTTGCCTTCACCTGGCGCTTTTCTTTTTTTCTTTTCTCTTTTTTTTATGACATTTTTCTGTGCCTGGCTGCTTGCAATTTGCTTCTTGGTTGCATTTGGAGTTTTATGGGGTTGTAACAAATGTGAACTTACAAATTAAAAGACTTTAAGGTTATTTAGTATTTTATCCTGAATAAAAGACTGCCACTGGGCGGGGAGTAAAAAGCCCCTGAGAGTTTATAGACAACGTATTTAATAACAGAAGAATAACAGGGCAGAAAGGAGCCTATGGAAAATATGCAACGTATTTAGCCATTTCCTCTTGCTTCTGGCTTTATTGAATGATACCCTGAAGGGTACCGACAAAGGAGCACAATCACATGTAACTGAGCAAAGCAGCCTCTTTTTAGAAGTGGAAAGAATTGTCTACTGTACTCCAGTTAATGCACCCATAAAAAGAGAGACTGCTGGAACCTAATGTCGTTTAGTGTTGATCTTAATATCCTTCCCTTTCTTGCTTAAATTTCCCCTGACACCTGCTTGGAGGCTGTTTCACACAGGCCATGTTGGAGAGAGGGAAATTGGACAGAGACCCTTTGAAAGCGTAGTCAGGAGCCTGGAGTGTGAAACCAGATGCTTTCTGCAGTGAGCCAGAGCGCACTAGGGGATCCTCTGGGTCCGTTTGAGGTTACATCATTTGTGGGTTTGAGTGACTTGTTTTATAAGTTGGCACGATCGGTGGGAATGTTGTGTGTGTTGATGTTTTTAACATGTCATATGCCTTTATAAAAGAAAAAGACGTTCTGCCTGTGATCTCTCTTATCCAGTAATGACAGATAAGTTGATTGCCAACACTCATGTAGATTAAAAAATTAAGAGGAAAAATAGTACGTATGTCTAGAGGAGAGCTTTGTCCAATGGGAACTCTAAATCAAAGGAATTCCCATATGGAAACAGCCAGATCACTTGAAGTTCAAACCGCGCTGACATTTGTAGCATGTGGAAATTTCATGATATTCTTGTTCTATCTCTTGTTGCCACTGTAAGAACATGAGAAAAAGATTTTTTGCTTTGTCTCCTCCTACCTGGGCTTTTTGTGTTGTCTATTGCAAATAGAATCTCTACTCCATTTTTTTTTTTTTAGATGTAAAGCCCACTGCAGAGACGCTGGTGCCCACTCTGAAAAGTGAAGAGACCACCACCCCATACCCAACTGATGAAGAGGCAACTGAGTGTGGTGATAGCTGTGGAGAAGAGGAAGGTACGTATCAGAGCAGCACATCTTGATCTCAATAAATGATGGGTTAAGAGCTAAGCAAATACTCTTATCTTCCCATTAGCTCCTACACATGGGGCTGATTCCTGGAAAGCTTGGAATAATATTATTAGTGATAGGCCAAGATAAGAAAAAAACCAACAACCAAAACCTGCCAAAATCTGATAAGTTACATCAAGGAAGGATGCAAGAGCACGAGACAGCAGCTAATTCGGTCCCTAGGCTACAAGACTTGTAGAGCTGCTCTCCCAGCTTCCTTATATGACCTGAAGAAACGCACTTAATGCCCAGTTTAGAGCCACCTCTATTCCAGATCCCCTTGGCTGGGTGTCATAAATTCAGTGAGTGATTCAAGAGAGAGCTTCAGATTGCCTGACATGCAGAGCTCATTTTGCAGAGGTCACAACTGTGGAAGTAAATCAGGACATGGAGAGAAGGCTGATGTCTCAGACACCTATCTGTTAAGGATCTTCTTCCCTGGTATCAGCTGCTTAAAATTTAGGAGGACAGTCTGGGCTCCTTGTGCAGACAGCAGAGAGAGCGGAACACTGATTCCAGGCAGGAGTTTGTCCTGTCTTAGGTGGCTGTGCGATTGTGCAGGGAATGGTTTGCTATCTGTGGTGTTTGTTTACCTCTTCTGGCTATAGAAGAGACTGAATGCTAGTTTAGACTACAGGCTGTGCTTATTAAGAGCCAGCGCCGGGAGAAACTAATCTCTGCCTCAGATCCCTACCTGTAAAAGCAGACATCATATTCTTCTGTTCTTTGCAAAGGGGATGTGAGCATTTAGAGCTTATGAAATGTCCAGATTAAGAGAAGAGGGCTTGACAGAGCTATGCAAGGTTAGTTGTACAGTGCAGTGTATAGGAGGTGTGCACCTCTGGGCATAACATCAGAGCTTGGGCCTCAGCATGAGCTGGGGCGTTTACACAGAAATCTCATGAGGAAAAGCTATCATCTGAGAGAGATCCTAGAACTTCTGTCACTTCAGCTTTCAGTTCCAGAGGGAAAAAAATAAATTAATTAATAAAATTTTAAAGGAAAGTTAATTTGCTTTTTCTCATCTCCCGTTGGGATTCTGCTGTAGTTCAGTTCTGGAAAGGCAAGTTGCAGGAGTAGCTCCAAGGTCTTGATTCTCCTTGCTTTGCCTCAGTGATAAGCCTGTGCAACCCGCACTTGAGGCACTTGGGAAGCTGTTGAGAGGAAGCTTAGGCCTGTAATAGTCTCTGCAGCAACAGGATTCTTGGGTGTAGTCCAGGGTAAGACAGAGAGCGGAGTATGCCATGGAGCATGGAACCAGCCTCCCCATCATCCTCCCTCAGATTTAGCAACAATTTTCATTCTCATACTCCATAAACAATGAGTGTATTTCTCTGGACAGTCAGATTTATGATAGCCAAGCAGAAACAATGCTGCTCTCCGGGGTATGAGAATAGATTGCAATAAAAGGATCCATGATCTGTATTGTTTTATTTTGGAGTGGGAACATGCAAAGAAATCTCTCTGCCCCTCACAGCAAAGTTCCCCTGATGCCTGCTGCTTGAGTCACTCACCTCCTTTTGGCTATCGCCCACTTTATGGACACTGTGATTTAAAACTTCCTCTTTGCTCAGGAAAAACTTGTCCTATAATTGGGTTCTGACGTGCATGTCCACTGAGTGCTTGGGATGATCTCAGATCATTTCTGCAGCCTCCGTGCCTTATGGCTGCTTCCCCAACTGAAGGAGCCGGCAGCTGCCTCACTGCTACATGCAGTCCCTGGCATGTCCCCTCCTGCCCACAGACCTGTCTCTGCAGGAAGGCTCTCCAGAGCTTTTAAAGCTGTTGACACAGGGGAATTAGCTTTGCTCCTGTTTCACAGATGAAAAGTTAAATGACTCACCCAAAGACCATGTGGTGAGTCCATAGCGGAGCTAGAAATAGGGGCTGTCTCCTCTCACTCAGAATCCAAAAGCTTGAGCTTATGGTGGCCCCATGTTTCCCCTGGTAGCATTTCCATGAAAAGGTAGGAAGTGGTGAGTGACAGCTCACCACATTGACAGACAGCTCCCGTCTGGTGCAAGAGGCTAGATCTGTCACTCAGGAGCTGGGTTTCTGGAGCACTTGAGATTCTCCTTTTGGAGCCAGAGCAGGAACTGATGAGCACAGGGCACTCAGGAAGCACTCCTCCCTGACATTTAAGAAGGCATTTAATATTTGACCACTCTAGGGGATGAAGAGAAGGTGCTGATTAGAGTCTGAAAGCATTTAGTACTTGCTTTTATATTTGCTTAGTTTGGTGGATTGGCCTCAGGACATGGTGTGAGCATTTTGATGATGCAGAACTTAAGGCTGATCCCTGGAGCTGACGAAATGTGAGATAGGTTAAAAGCATCAATGTGAGAGAGATTTCACACTTTCTTCCCTATTATTTGCTAGCTATTTTAGTTTTGCGTTGTTTTTTAATAGCAACCCTTCATGTGTAGGTCATTTTTTAATCCAACTTTATTTCACTTCTATTTCTTTTTATAAGATTTCCACCTTCCTGCGAACTTCAACTGCAACTTTGATCTCCCTGAAGACCTCTGTGGTTGGTCACATGATTTGGCAACGGGTTATACGTGGTCTTTTCAGCCTACAAGCACCTGGATTGGCAATTCTGAACCAAACCCTGAGACTGTGCCTGGTAAGGTGGTTGCTACCATACCAAAGCAAGGAAGAGGAAGCTGATGGGGCTTTCTCCGTGTGAACAGCGTGACTGATTATTGCACAGCTATTAAGAGTCATGAAGGCTGTGCAGAGCTGGACGTTTTCTTTTGTGGAAGCTTTCAGATGCTTTGCTGTATGGTTCATGACTTATTTATAGGACTGTGACCACTGGCACTGAATTATACTAACTGTCCTCTTGAGATAGCCTTGAATCATACACTGGGCTTTGAATCGCCTGTGACTGTGAAGGTTAGCCCAGGCTTTGTTCCACATCCTGATCCAAATGTCCTCTGTAGGACTCAAAGCTTTTTCTCCAGAATGCCTTTCCTTTGTCGTTAGAAATGCGTTTCTTCCTCCCATATGTTGCTTGGATTGCCTATAGTCTTCAGCTGTTCTACACACTAGGCTTGTATAGGCTGGATTTCCAAGTGAAGGATGAGCTAAGCCCTAAGAATGCTGAAATATGCCAGCTTGTTGCTGTTTGACTTTTGCACTTTTTCCTCTTCTGTGCTTTAGTAGCAGAATTTTTGCATGAGTGTGGCAGAGCTTAATTTATGGAGGACCTCACTGAGATGTGCTGGCATGGGTTGGAAGGGAGCCAGCCTCTGGCAATGTGGTCGATAGATCAAGTTCTTCAGCTTCACTTCTTGGAACTCGCCCTGGGACTAGTGCCTTGTTCTTACCCTCATTGACTTGAGTGAGTGGCATGAGTGACATGAAGAATATTTGCCAGTTTCCTTGTAACAGTAGGCTCTGTCACCATAGCATCACTTCTCCTCACTATCAGTCATAGCTTATGAAACTCAAGGCTCCCCCAGGAAGAGCTAGTTGATCTTACCTGTCTTCAGCTCTGCCCTGATGCCTGGTGACTCCAGTGTCTGCTTGCCATGCGCCTAGGGAGCCATGCATGCTCTGGGCTTCTCCATACCCTCCCCCCAGTAAGGTTGAGTCTCAAGATGCAAACATTCAGGCGAACCTGTTAGCCACCTGGCAGAGGCGCTGGCCAGATTGGCAGTGCTGCCAGCCAGTTGGAAAGCCGTGCAGCCAACACCTGGTAGGCAGTGCTAAAGAGGAAAATATGTATTCGAGAAACATATGGGAAAAGGAGAATCTGCTACATCTCCGCACACAAATCACCCCCACACAAACGCACACATCATTTCTCTCTTCAGCTCCTGAGGTGCTCGGCGTTTTTCTAAGAGACAAGGTAATGCTGTAAGTGCAGCCTATATGGACATCTAACAAAGTCTTTGGTGTGACATAGGGTCACAGTGTATGCTATGGAGAAAAACATTTTCATATTTCAAGTGTTTATCTCTTCAGCATTTGAGTGCTTTAGAAGATTAATATCTGGAGCTCAGTGGAGCCTCAGGCAACAGGAGAGAACACTTACAGCCAGCCCCAGACTTAATAACCCTCCCCATCTCATTCGCTGTAATAATGTTTAATTAATATAAGCCTCCTGCAAGTAGGATAGAAATTACTTATTTTTATAACTCAGACTCAATTTTTCATTTCATTTCCTCTCCCCCGAGTCTCCCTACAATTAGTTAGCCATAGTTTCTTAGAAGACTGTTGTATGTGCGCAGGCGTGTGTGTGTGCGTGCACAGCCTGGGAGAGGCTGCTGCTGCCTCAGACAGCTCAGCACGCTGTTCTGTTTTTTACCCTTCTTCTACCCTTTCTTCTCTCTCTTAGTTAGTTATGAATTGCAAAACCTCAACGCAGCAGCCGGAGGAATGTTTTCCTACTGAGTTCAGTGATCTGGTTTTGTGCCAGAGCGGAGAGCTCTCTTATACGGTGCTGTGCTGAGCCAGGCACCAACACTGATGAGGTGTAGTGAGGTGCTCAGGCCCTGCCTGAGAAGTCATGGACTGTAGGGGCAGAGGACGAAGAGGAGGAGGAGGAGGAGGCAGCAGTTCCAGCGAGCTGAAGGGACTTGCCCTTGGTGGTGGAAGAAGTCAGCAGCAGCAACCAGGCACAGGCCGAGGGATGATTGTTGATACTGCCATGAGATCAGCCTCTTGGCTGGGTCAGGCAGGGATATGCCCTCCCAGTGGCTGTGCCACTGCCCTGCCTGCGCATCACCAGGCTGTGGAGGGGCCAGTAGGCAAAGGTGTCACTGCCATGCCTCACTTTGGTCCCATGCTTAGAAACTAAAAAGACATGACATAAAAGGAAACAACTATTTACTTTTTTCCTCTCTGCACAGCTTTTAAAAGCAACTCGAGAAACACAAAAAAAAGGCAATGCCAGCCCCTCGGCAGGGACAGAATTGAAGCATTGTTTGATTCACACTCCCCCATTCTTCCCCTGCCTTTCCCTCACACTCCCTCCAGCACTTTGTTTCTACTTAGAAAATTCATCCTCAGACTCCAGGGAGCAAGGAATGAAAAGCCCTTGTTCAGGGTGGTCTTTTTTTTGTGAATTCCCCACCCTGGGGTGAGCAGTTGGGTGAAGGAGAGCAGCTGTGCTTGGTTTAGGGGCAGGGCAAAAGCTAACGGGAACTCAAAACCACTGGAGCCCAATTTACTCTGATTTAAAGGTGCTGGCCTGGGCTAGAGGCCGTGGCTGCTCCGTGGTAGCAAGGAAATGTGCTGTGCCTTTAAGAGCCATGTGGGATGTGTTTCTATTTCTTCTGAAAATGGGAAAAAAAATTAAAATTAAAAGCAAAAAAAATAATAATGAAAGGAGGAGCCCTGGCTCAGTCTGCATGAGAGAGAGGGGGAAGGAAATGACCATGGTGAAATATCCTCTGTGAGGCACTTGATTAGAAAAGTCTGCTGAGAGACAGGCCTGAATTCCTCAGATATCTCCTGATTTCATTTTATGCGCTGCATGCAATTCCTTCTCGTCTTTGGCGCGGAGAACTTCTTGAGACTGACAAGACACCCACTGCTCTCATTCCACTATTTTTATTTCCAAGATACTCTTTCAGGCAGCTCTGCATTTCTTTTTTTAGCCCTGTGTTCCTTGGGCTCTTCACACCATGGATTAGCTCCACGTCCTCTTCTGCAGGCTCCTGTTACACATTTGGGGACCCTGTTAGTGAAAGTGGACCCAAAGTGCCCAACTCAGCAGAAACCCAGCATGGTTCCGGCTATTACCCTGTCCTTTGCAAGCCTAGAAAATACTGTCACTCCCCTTTCCATGCCCCCACAAGAGATCGCCAGGATTTTTCCCTTCTATGGATTTTCAGACACTTCCCATGTGTAGAAAGGTTCCCCTTAGCTGCACCTAGCAAGCTTCAAGGAGCAACGAGTTCAGGTTTCAATGAGGTTTCATCCCCCCTCCTGATGCACGCAACGGCAACATGCCGTTGGTGTTAAGATAGAGCTCTTAAGACGTGAAAATAAACCTGGGTTGATAGGTTGGGCACCTCAGCTCTTCGCCACCTTTGAATTTTTTTGTAATCTTGATCCTGAAGGGCGTAAAGATCCTGGGTCTCATCCTTAACTGGTAGATGATGTTATGTTGCTCTCAGTTGCACCCTATGCTAATAAGCCAGCACTGAAAATCTGGAATTGGTGTATTTTGCCTGTTTTTCCCCCCTCATTAAGTAAGCTAATTTAAATTTTAAACTTAAATTCCAGTCATTAAGTAAATACCTTGTGATCCTAGAAGAGCACTGTGGGTCTGCACCTCTACCACATGCTACTTCTCATTTGGGTGAGCACAGCGTTGGGGTCAGAGCCCTGGCAGCACTGTGAACCCCGTGTCGTTGAGATGTTAGTAGCTGGACGTGTTTGCAGAAAAAGAAGCAAATTTAACCTTGCAGCTCTCCAGACCACATAGTTCTTGGACTGGGCACAAAAACCCACCAAAAGCTTCTGTTGTGGGCTATGGCCTCACTGGCTTTGAGGGTCAGGAATGCTGCTCATCCGAGTTGCAGGCGCTGCAGGGAAAGGTTTATTTGTTTCAAAGCATTTTCAGCAGAGGAATGTTTGTAGTGCTCTGAAGTTTTGTAAGAGCTTATTTTTTAAGGAAAACAAATGTTGAGCTGTTTTTAAGCTGATGGTGACCCTTTACCATTCCTGTGTTTTTCCCATGGGACCTTTAAAAGGGCAAGTTTCATATTTTTCCTGCAATCCATGAGAATTTCTGCCTGAAGGCCTTCATCTTACTCTGTCCAAACCAGCAGAAAGGTTTTCATGGTGTTAATGGAGCAGGGCTGGACAGAACTGTGTCTGCACTCACTCTCATAAGACTTTCTCTCGGGGCTTGTGCCTTGGGGACACAGTATGATCTCTCGGGTCAATCCTGTCCCCTTTGAAGTAAGAGGGAGTTTTGCGTGTAGAGTGGTGTGAAAGTCAAGCACTTCTGTGCAATGAGTGAGCAGCTGCACTCTCTGTGAAGGAGACCACATACCCATCTCTCTCTCTCTCTCCCCACTCCTGCTGTGTGGTGCAGACTGCCTCTCGGCAAAGCTGTATATGGCTCTCCTGACCTTTGTTTGCACAGTGAGGGCAATGAACTCTAAAAAGTCATTCATGCCTTGGCTGCCCACAGCATGGTGGAGCTGGGACACCCTGGCACCCAAATCATGGGAGATTTGCTGAGCGTTGGTTGGGCTATGCAGGTGCCTTGGCCGCGGGCTAGGCCAGACTGTGGCCAGGCTGTGGCCATCCTCATGCCCATACTGTCTTTCATGGGAGAAGGGGCATGACTATGGTCTGTTCCTGCATTGCTAGCAAAGCTCCTGCTCACTTGGTCAGGGCTGGAGGAGGAGAGAAGAGACTACTCCTCTGAGGCTCGCCCTGTACTTTGCTGCTCACTTGTCTGAGCCCTTAGTCAGCTTTTGGACCCAAACACCAGTGGCACACACTGCCTATAAAACCAGACTGGAATGCTCTCTGGAGAGCAAGACATTGTCTCTCAAATCTTAGTACGTGAATCACTCCATCGTTTCACAGCGGTAACTTAGCAGCCTGTGAGTCACAGAGCCTGATTCGGGAAAGCATGCGTGCACCCAGCAAGCCTTAATGTGCAGCAGGTGTGGTGAAAGCACTGGCTTGGTTAATGCCTTTAATTGTCCATGCACAAATGCGGGGTGCAGGTGGGTCGGGTCTGCCCACCCTTTCATGTAGGGACATACAGGATGCCTGCCAGGCTGGCAGTGGATGGAGCACGGTGGCAAGCAGTTCACTTAGCATAAATGTCAGGCTCTAATTGGCATTTGGTTTGTCAGGGACATTGTGCCCTCCCCGCGCTCCCTGGGGGAGGCAGCAGGACTCATACTCACACCGCGCTCTTGAGGACGTGAAGCTTAATTAAGAGAGAAGATGTAATGGCCTGTCCATTAGAAAGGCTCCAGAGAGCAGGCGGAGGGCTTGGTTCTGGGCAGATATGGGGTTTTATGCCTTTTCACAAACTGATTTAGAGACTGAAATGGCAAGGACTTGGCAGGCTAATTAACACATAATCAAAATTGAGGGGATTTTCTAGCAGACGCAGTGATCTAGTTAATACAAATATTAGTTTTACAGAGGATTGATTTCCCTTCGTAAATGAAAGTCTGTCATTGAGGAGAGGCCTGTCACTGAAATTACGGCGGCATCCTTTTGAGGTGAATTTGCATGATTTGCCAAAAAAATTAAAAATATAATAGCTATCCAATTTCAATCTGCATATTCATGCAGCTGCCATCCCCCTGTTACCAGAGTGCCCTGCAGTCACGAGGGGATCTGAGCTGATCCACTCCCCAGCAAAGGCAAGAGCTGATGCAACCTCCAGCTCACACAGCCCAGAAGAACAGCAGGATTGGGGCCTGCTGGGGCATCCCCTTGGCCCTAGGACAGCGTGGTTGGGGTGGCATTTGGGGCTGTGCAGACAGCAGGCAGGCCCTGGAGCAGAGATGTCACCTCTGGGATCTGGCAGGCAAGAAGTGGCTGCTGGTGGGTGGCGACGCTACCACTAAAACACACTGTGAAACAATGTACTCTGCAATGAAAAGTGCAGTGACCTTTGGAGGGATATGAGTGAAGGCAATTCAGCGTAGGTCCTCCATAGGAGCAGCAGCTGTAACTCAATGATATCAAGTGAGGGGGAAATGCAGAGGGAATCGGAAATCTCAGTAATAGCTTCTGTACATCCTGCCCAACATGTTTTGCTGGACAATCTCCAATGAGAGAAGGTGCTTTTCTTGGGAGAGAGGGCGAGAGGTGCTGGACCCAAGCGCATGCAGACTGACCTTGCAGAGTGGGCAGCTGCCATGGCTCGTGCTTGCAGCCTGACCCAAACCACAAGACTTCATCCCCTGCTGCCCCTAACGTCCTCTCAGATGGCTTGCTAGCAGGAGGGGTAGGCGTGCCAAGAGGAAACCGCGTTGGCCAGATGGTTTGTTTGCAGGACCCGACTGGTGATTTATCTGGGACTCACTGCCGTGCACATACACGCAACTCTGCCATCGTCTGGCTGGGGATGGTTGCATGTTCACACTCCTCTGGCTCCTCTACATCCAGATGATCCCATAAATCTTCCATGAGATTTATGCTGTAGCATCAGTTGCAAAAAAAAGCGGTAGGTTAAAATGCCTGAGAGAGTTTGTCCTGCATTTTTTAAGATGGTGCTTTGAACTACCAATACCAGTTCAGTGGGGAATGTAGCTGTCATATTAGCTGGAATAGATGCTGCAAAGCAAACTTCTGGGGAAGAGATTAAAATGCGTTTCTGATCCTGGAAGAACTGATCAGCTCCTCTTTGCAAGGCTCCCTTCGAGTGTTTTAGCAGGGGAAATCAGCCTTTCAGGTGTTTTCTGTGCCAAAGGCTTCCGTTTACTGTATCAGAGTGACTACTGGAACCACCGGGCTCCCACGTGCTGTTCCAACAATTAGCTCCACAGTGCCCTTATTCAGTCAGTCTCAGCAAATTCGTGGGGCTTTTCAGAAAGTCCAACTAGCCATTGGAGTGATCCAGCCATTTCATCTTCAAATAACACTGAAAATCGTGTCTGCTTTTACTCGGCTCTCCGTTCCAGAAACTGGTACCAGGGACGAGAACACATGGTGCACAAACCCACCGTCCTGGAGAGCTCTGTGGGCCCCAGCAAGAGCTGGGCAGGGAGCACAGGAGATGCAGGGCTTGGGAGGGCTCCCATGGCTCTGAAAGTGCCTGTATGATTGAGGGAGACATTGGTTTTGGCTGCAGTTTAGAAGTTTCTTTGATTTCACAACCTGATAGGAATAGGAACAAACAGGAGGTTGGGGTCATCCCTGGCAGGAGGGATGTGACTCAGAAGCTCGAATGCTTTTTTGCTGAAGTGGTGGCGGTAGGGACGCCGGGTGTCCAGCTGCACATTTAACATAGTACCTTATGGTCAGCTGTGGGCTTTGGATGGATCCAAGGATGACTTGCATCCCAGCACTTGATCAGGCTGCCTAGATGCTGGCACCAAAGATCAGTCCTGAACTTTAAGGATCTAGATTTGATCATTCTTGAGTCTGGCTGGTGTTTTTATTAAAGATTTGCTTGTGAGACCATTTCAGCTGTGAGATAATTGTATGATTGCAGTCTGATTTGCTCTTCCACCTTCTTTATTGTTGCTGCTTTTTTCTTGTTGTTGTTGCTTTTTTCTTTGAAGAGGCTTGTAGTGAATTTCAAAAAGAGGATTTTAACTCAGGAGACCTTGATGACTTATTATGCCTTATCGCTCCTTAGGCATGGAGTACAGCTTGTACTTTTTTTTCCTTCCTCCACTTGTTTATCTCCCACATCTCCTCCTCCACCACTACCACTCTGAGGTAAATCACAAGAATACTCCTCCATTAGAGAACGGCATGGTACTTTTTCAAGTGATTCACTCAAGCAGGAGTGGGCAAACATGCTTTCATCTTTTTTCTGCTACTGTTTATTGGCATAAATTGCCAAGTGGCCCAAGTACATTTCATAGGTGCTGGAAAATATTGCTAGAAAACGTTGCTCTTTCTTGATGTGGCCAGTCCAGGACAGATTTGTCCTTCACGCAGCAAAATCAATGAAAGTTTGTATGGAGTGGATATGCTTTTGAAATATTTTGATCATACATCCCACAAATAGAGTGATGGCAAATCCTTCTGCTGTCTTGTCCTAAATTTATTTTAGAAAGCTCTGTAGCTCACGGTGGTTGGTTTCATCCCAGCTCTCTGGCAGTGACAAACCTGTGGCAGGGCCAGTGGCTGTGCAACCACTGATACATCTCCCTTTGGCTGGGGTGTTACCATATTGCTGAGTAGCAGCAAGGTCAGCTACTATTTTCTGCATGAGACCTGTCTTTCCATCCTGGGGAACGGGACTCTAAGTTCAGGTCTCTCTGGATTAAGTTTTGGAGGTGTTTTGGGTTCACTTTGCAAACATCTGAGTGCAGATGCCGCTCTTCTGCCGTTGCTGTGGGCCCTGAAGCCTCAGAGGGAGCAGGGCAAACAGGAGGCAAGATGCTGCTCAGAGCTTTGCCCATCAAGTGCAGTGGGCTATGATGTGGGTAAGGAAATGACAGATCCTTAGGTGTGGTCCTGGGGCAGAAGTAACCCCCGTGGGCTCCAGGAGGCCTCGCACATGATGGCATGAAGCACAAGTGACACTGTGGAGCAAGAAAAAGCGTGTTCATGCCTCTGTTGAGTGAAATAGGAAATACAGCAGTATCTGTCCTTGGCCTGTCTGTGTCACCTTGTACTGCAGGCACTGCAGTCGAAGCCACCCAAGAGACTCTGTCCTGACATTGGTTGTGATGGGGGGGGCAAGTAAGGATTAGATCAGCTACACGCTTGGCTTTCAATCTGTGCTAAGGGACTTCAGGCATCCAAGCTGCAAATGGGAAACTCCTTGAGGAGGCTTCTCAGTAGAGAGGGCTGGAACCACTGATTCTAGACCAAACCAGTCATGCCCAGGGATTTGTATCCCTGGGCTTTTGCTGCTGTTGGTATTCAGATCAAGTATCTCCAGTTTCAGTCTCAGCCTTGAACTTCTCCTAGGATATCAAACATACCAAATCTCCTCCCTGAGGACTGACAAAAGCATGGCACAATTTAAATGTAATATTAAAGCATTGAATCCCCTGCTGTATGTGTTTCAGCTGCCTTCAAGTTTGTAACTACCATTTGTCACCTGTGCATACTTTACTAACTGGGACAACATCCTTCCTCTGTGCTGTGCTTTAGGGGCTGTTTTGCTGCATTACAGAAAAATTGAGAGCCAGGCTTTCATTTTGTTGTGCGTATCCTCAAAACAAGATTGTCAGCTAGATCTTGATTGTGGAGCATTTACCACTGGGGATTAAAAGAGACAGGATGAACACAGTTTGAGATCCCCATCCCAAGATGGGTTTTCAGCACTGGAGGTTAGAAAAACCCACCTCAGGCTTGTTCACTGAGCAAGCTCCCAGCAGAATACACACACACACACCCCCGCCAATGTCATTACAGTAGCATTGCTTCTTCTAACAATAACTACTCCTTAACTTCTCCAATTATGTCAGTCTTTGGCTTACTGCTTTCTGGTTTTGCTGCCGGTCTCCTACCAGATGGTGGTGGCTGGTGAGGGAACTGTGCTCACTGATGGCCTGCCCAGGGTGCAGCAGCGGCAGGGCTTGCTGCTCACACGAAGGGCACCAATGCATGACCCGCTCCTGCTGACGTGGGTGTGAGATCCTGCCCAGCACTGCCAAAGCCACCTGGCAGGAGATGAGGCACTTGTTGCAGGTGGCCGCAGAAAATAACGTAAAGGTTTTTTCCTCTTTGAACAGACAGAAAGAATTACCTGCAGCTGCAGAGCAGTGGAAGGAGGGAAGGCCAGCGAGCCCGGCTCATCAGCCCCACCATCTATCTGCCCCGCAGCGCTGTCTGCATGGTCTTCCAGTACCAGGCATGGGGCAGCAATGGGGTGATGTTGCGAGTCTGGCGAGAAGCCAGCCAGGAGCACAAGGCACTCTGGGTCATCACAGAGGACCAAGGGGAGGAGTGGAGAGAAGGCCGCATTATCTTGCCAAGCTATGACATGGAGTACCGGGTAAGATGCTCTGAGAAGGTGTGCTGGACCAGGCAGGCATCTCTGGCATCTTTATTGCAGTGTTTCAGAGCCAGGGCCCATTCATCATTAGGGAATGTAGCTGTTTTCATTGTGTTTCTCAAGTTACCATAGTAACTAAATGACACTGTTTGTTATTCAGAGAGTGCCTGTCTTCTACACAGGCTTGGGCCTTTGTTCAGCCTGTTGCCTTTTATATTCCATAAATCTCCCATTTTGCAAATATTTTCCCATCTTTATTTTATTTTATTTTATTTTGTGCATTTTAGCACAATTGATGGTCCTCAGATAGTCTGACTAGAGGCAGGTGCACTGCTTCAGATAGCAAACCCAAACCCTGCAGCCAGCAGTAGTGGAGAGCTGGGAAGGAGCACAGCCAGCTCTTAAGGGTAGGCAGCAAACAGCCCTTCTCCCACCTTGGCTGCAAGTGCTGACATGGGAGAAGGAAAAGGGAATGCAAATGAATCTGCTTCTCAGATACCTTAGACCCGAGACCTGGATGCAGTGCTGTGGGATCAAGGCCCTGCCCACTGTCAGCAGATCAGTGGAAGAGAAAGTATGAGGTGGAGGGAGCCATGCTGCTCACTGTAGCCACTGAAATCCCTCTGGCATGACTGGGCTGGCACCCCGTGGAGAGGCTGCTGCTTCCAGCAGTGCCTTTGGCATGGTTAGCCCTTGCAGGCAGTGTGCCATTTGCCAGGGAGCCAGGGCTACTGTTGTCACTTGTTAATGAGCACCAGCATGGCGTGCAGCACCCTCCAAAGCAGAAGGAGACATGTACTTGCAGGCTTGAGGCAGCACTTCGATGCCCATCTCGGCAGGGAGCCTCACTCCAGCCAGCTCCCAGCCCTGGCCCAGGAAGCTGCTCTCGGGCCACTGACCCCTCCGAACTTTTGCCTCCTGGATAGGTTGATAGCCCGAGATTGGGACCAAGAGCTGTGACTCTCCATCCCCTGCACTGTCAGATGCCCTTCCAAGAGGTGTCCTTGCAGGCAGGTGTGAGTTGGGACTGCCCAGGCACCCCAGGTGAAAGAGGGCACCTAAAATGTAGAGAGGAGGCTTGTGAAATACATAGCCCTAGGAAATTATCTGGAGCCTCAAGAGCAGGCAAGGATATAAAGTAAAAGCTGCGTGACTTGGGGGTGTTGGTTGACAAGAAGTTCAACATGAGCCAGCAATGTGCGAGTGCAGCCCAGAAAGCCAACTGTTCCTGGGCTGCATCAAAAGAAGTGTGACCAGCAGGTTGAGGGAGGTGATTCTCCCCTCTTCTCTACTCTCATGAGACCCCATCTGGAGTACTGCATCCAGATCTGGGGCCGCCAACATATGAAAGACGTGGACCTGTTGGAGAAAGTCCAGAGGAGGGCCATGAAAATGATTGGGAGGCTGGAGCACCTCTCCTGTGAAGAAAGGCTGAGAGAGGTGGACTTGTTCAGCCTGAAGAAGAGAAGGCTCTGGGGAGACCTTGGAGTGGCCTTCCAGTACTTAATGGGGGCCTACAGGAAAGATGAGGAGGGACTTTTTACAAGGGCATATAGTAATAGAACAAGGGGTAAAGGCTTTAAACTGAAAGAGAGTAGATTTAGGTTAAATATAAGGAAGAAGATTTCACTGTGAGGGTGGTGAGGCACTGGAACAGGTTGCCCGGAGAGGTTGTGGAAGCTCCCTCCCTGGAACTGCTCAAGGCCAGGTTGGATGAGCCTTTGAGCAGCCTGATCTAGTGGAAGAAGGGTTGGAACTAGATGATCTTTAAGGTCCCTTCCAACTCAAACCATTCTATGATTACTTTGATGTGTGGGTTTGGGTTTTTAATAAAATACCAGTAAACATAGTATGCCTACACATAAGAATGATGGGCACTGGCTGGCTACTTCATGTGTTAAATGTGAATATACCAGCATTAGCTAAATAATGGCATCATTATGTAAATAATACAAGTCTCTCCACTCAGCAGTTTGTAGAGCTAATGACTCTATTTTTGTAAATATATTTTGCCTGTTATTATGTAGGAATAAATTGACCCTTTTCCTCTAAGATGCCAATACTTCTTATGTAATGTTGGTGGGAACAGCACTTCACAGTTGTAGCTGTGCATTTTGTGTCCTTCCCCTCCTTTTTTTCTGATCATAGCCCAGTTAATACCATGGGCCAAATCGGCTGGTGCTCTAAGTCAGTGTTATGCCACTTGCATCATTTGTGCAAGGGCTGGGAGGTAGCCTGAGATGCAGAACAGTCATTCACCAAGTCTTTGTTCTGTGCAAAAGGCATTTAATTGAACAAATTGCAAGCCAAGGGCTGCTAGGCCAGGTAATGATCTCTCTGTCAAACCCATCCCTGCAGAGCAGATTTCCTCAGGAAAGGGGTGGCAGAGGCAGGGCAAGGAAGCAGAATCAGTCTCAGCTCATCCACAGGTGTGCAGGGAAAGCCAGGAGCAGATTTTCTGCCCTTTCTCTTGGGAGCAACAGCCACTCTCTGCCTCCCTGCTTAACACTGACATTTCTGTTCCAATTTCTCACAGATCGTGTTTGAGGGATTTATACGCAACGGCCACTTGGGAGAGCTCGCCCTCGATGACATCCGGCTAGGCACCGACATCCCACTGGAGAACTGCATGGGTACGTGCTGTGTCCAGCCACAGCAGCTGGGGATGGCAGGGTGGGGGGCGGTGAGGAGACACAGCTGGGGCTGGAGAGCCTTCGTTCACAGGGTGCCAGTGGGCCACTTCTGCCCTGCTTGAGTTACCAAGAGTTTCTGGATCTCACCTGGAACTTTCCTTGCCCATGAAAGAAAGGAGAGGGACTCAGTCTCTGGGGGACAGGGGCTCTGGCTGTGTTGGTGTGAGAGGCAGGAAGCATATATCTCTGCCATGCAAAGCTGAAAGAGCAGCTGAGGGTTACCAAGAACTATTCTGTGTGATAAGGACATACATCAAATTTAAAAGGAAAGTGCTGGACAAAAGAAACCATCTGTCAGTCAGTATTACATGCTTAGAGGGGCTGATGAGTTCAAAAGGAGTCTTCTCTAATAAGAAATAAAATAGCAGAGGGGTTTTACAGTAATGTTAACAGAATAACAAAAGAAATTTTTGTCCTAGAATTCACCGCTCCCCAAACCAGGGCAAAAGCCAGGTGGATTCATTCAATGTGAATGACAGAGAGGACTTTAAAAAAAAAAGAAAAAGAGAACAAAAAAAGTATGTTTTAGCAGTTTACTGGTGAAGCCATTGCCCTGCCCTGTTCATCTAGCTGGTGTATCCATGCATGCACTCTAATGTTTCTGGTTGCCATTTAGCTTGGATGTGGATTTAGAGCCATTCCAGTTGAGCATGGGACCAGTAGTATTCCATTAATGGGATCTGTGCTGAGAGCTGCCCGCAGTAGCAAGGCCCTACTCTTCTGTGTAACGTGGAGGAGGCGTGTTTCACTGTTAAACACCCACAAAGTGTCCAACCCATCCTGAAGTCAGTGGAAAAAGTCAGATGGAGCAGCGCCTCTCTCCTCTTCGGGCTTTTAAAGGCCCCATTCAGTGAAGCTGCTCTCCTCTGCCCCACCAAGAGAGGGGAGGATTCTGGTGCCTTCTAACCCAAGTGAGACAGATGCTCTCTTCTGAGGGCTGTATCTGACGGAAGGAGACATGGGACAGTCTGTGCCTGGGAAGGGCTGGTTGTGTTGCTTGCTGCCCTGTACAGATAGGCGATGGTGAAGATGCTGCAGGAATCAGTATTAATAATAGAACAGAGGACTAGAACTGCCCCAGAGATGCTCTTGAGTGCCGTCAGTCACAGTTTCTTTGATGCTTTGAACTCTGCTGGTCTCCTATCTGCCAAAGAAGCTAATACTCCGTGTGTCAGATTTCCTGTATTTAAGGCTTGGCAGTGGTGTTTTAATCCCTCGCCTTCTATGGCATTAAAGAGAGGCAAGACCCATGATTAATGCTAATAGCATTTCCTATCTAACTTCTTTTGAGCTCAGCAATTCACCTGGCTCCAGTGTTACTGTATCTTGGGCCTCATGAACCTAAAGCTTAATATTTCAAAGCAAAAGCATTAATAAATTACAAAATTTCAGGTGTTGCCAACCCTACAAATAACACCAAACTGCTACATAAAATTATTTGTCCAGTTCTAGGAAGTTGAACGAGAATCTTAAAACCAATAAGGATAGTTAGTTTCAGATTGTTTCTAACAAAGGGCTCCCACTGCAAACTTTAATATAACTCATGGGTCATTTCCAAAGTCACCAAAATAATAATGAAAGGGTAAGAGATACAGTGCTGCTCTCTCTCTGTCACAACCATGAGAATAGCTGACTCCAGCATGGGCTACTGTTTTCTCAGATGTAATCCTGGGAAGTAATCTGGTTGCCTTTTAGTGTGAAAGAACATTAATAAGTCACAATAATTTTTTCCTTTGACAAATGTGTCATTCGCATTCTGAACTTGAGTGATGATTTCATAGCACTCAGTAGAGCAGGAGTCTGCTTCTGTGACTCACAGGCATAGTGCAGAAGTAATCTAAAAATAATCAGAAGTCTATTACTTCTGTGAGAAAGTAATCAGTAATAAGTACCGATTATTGCTTTTCAGATCCTGTAATTTGTAATAGATTACTTCTTCAAAGTATCTTGAAAGAATAAAAAAATCACTTGCCTTTGTTTCTTGTCCCTGTGAGACGGAGAGGAGCATGGCATTGATATCCAGAAATAACACAGTTCCCATGTGAGTAACGAAGCTAGAAACCAAACTGCTCTTGGAAATTTTAGGAGGTTTCAGGATTTCATCACTGGGCCAGGTGAGGCTTTGTCTTTGGATGGCTGAGGCCAACCAGCTGAATCCAAATGAACCTCAACCTCGGGCGTACTTTTCTCTGAAGTCCGTGTCTGAGTCGAAGCTTATTGCGTCTGGTCAGTCCGCAGCTGAGGCAGGGTTTCTGCCCATCCTAGTGAGGTTGGCCAGCACCCTGCGCAGTTCCCAGCGAGAGGCTTCTGCAGGGCACAGCCACACACCTGCTCTGCTTGGCCACTGCAGATCAATGGAGATGTGAACTGTGGCCTTGTGTGTAATATTCCCCTCTCTAATACTAGTTCTTGGTTTTTTTCCTTTGCAGAACCCATCACAGCTTTCCCAGGTGAGAACTACTTTCCAGGTAAAACTGCACTTCTCTCAGTGTTTTCTTTCTGCTGGCATGGGCTTTTACATCGAAAGAAAGCGATGTGCGTGCTTGTACAAACAGCAAATGTTCTGAGTAGTGAAATGTCAAGTGTGTGCTAAACCTCCCCCGCCGCAGCAGCAGGAGGTGGCACTCTGACTCCTGCTAGGTGACAGGGAGCAGGCAAACAGACAAGACCCACTGTCTTGGGGCTGAATAGCTTTAGGAAACCTGCCATCACAAGGCATCTGGCTTCCTGAAGAGCAGCTGAACCCAAAATGGGAAGGCTGAGGAGTAAAGAGGAGTTACCAGCTGACTTAAATGTAAAAACAGTAGCCAATTAAAAATGGAATGAGATGGCAATGACTCACAGTAGGTGGTTGTTCTCTAATTCATAGGTGCTTGAGCAGCAGTGGTGTTCAAGCAGCTAGCGGAGAAGGGTGAGGCTGGTCAGTTTGGAAGGGGAAGGGAGTTGGGAAGTAGAAGTGGGAGAGCAAACTGCCATGAAGAGTTCTGAAGGTGACTGTCAATAAATGGAAAACAAGGTGAAATGGTACTTAATACTAGCCCGGAGGATAGAAACCAGCATTTCTCTATTCAAACCTACAGAGTAGGAGAAAAGGTGAGGAACTCAGAAAAACTGCCTCACTTTTTGAGCAGTCAGTAGAGATGCTGTTTGTCTTGTCCTGGGGTGGTAAAAGCTATCTGCTTTTGCAGGGAAGATCAGGTTAGTATGATTTTTTTCCCTATACTCCGGTTGTGGGCTTTGTTTTCCTGCCTGCTTCTTCAGGATTGCGTCTGGGGGTTGTGTTGTGATGAAGAGCAAACTCAGGGCTCTCCTTAACCGTGAAAGTTATTTTGTCAGTTCAGTCCATGCACCCTTTGCTTTCACTTGGACTTGATGATTATACTCTTCCCATCTCCTACTCTGCTGGTGGGCTGTGAAGATATGGCTGGGCTATCCTAGAACCAGCTGCGTTTCTGTGCGGGGCAAACCTGTCTCTGGTGGGTATGTGTGTTGGGAGCTGTGGCAGTAAAGGAAAAGCAGACACTGAGACTGAAGTTACATGCATGACTCTATCCCTGGGGTCTGACACAGGCTGTGGAGCGTTACCAACATGAGGGAGATGCGCAGGGCGTAACATCGTATTTTACAGTCATACCCGTACTGTAACAACTAGGAATTTGGGTTTGCTTGTTTGTAGGCTGCTTATTTATCCACTACTCAGGCTTGTGGTGTTACTGAAAAGCTGCTGCAATATTCTCAGCTTACAGTTTAAAGCCTCACAACCCTTCCTTACTTACACCACTGCTGTATGTTCTCCTGGGCCTGGTCTGGTGCCTATTTTGTGGACATCATCATTGTCTTTGGGGCTTGTAACATACATGTTATGGACCTCCCTCTGGGTCCTCACATTGAGTCTGTCCCAAAGTCCTGCTAACTTATGTTGTTTCTTTTCGTCGTCAGCCCATATCCTGCTGCCTTTATGCCTACATTTCCCCATTGTACTCTCCAGGGCACACAGGCTGGGTAGAGACAGCTTTCTCTGTGCTCAGCACAGTGAGGTCCCTGAGCACCACAGGCAGATGCTGTTGCAAGCTCAACTCTCCTTCAAACAGGAGCTCACCAGCTTGTGTTAGTGCCGTGGGCTCCTGCCCATGCTAGCTCCCTTGAGGATATCCTCACACTGGTGACAACAGGGATGCAATTGCAGCAAAAGGTTGAAAAGGTTTCTCTGTCTCATGGGCAGGAATAGATGAAACAGAGGGGCAGAGTGACCAAGGAAAGAGCAAAATGCAGAGGGAAAAGAGGAAGAAGTGAAGATGAGGATTGGAGACCATAAGATAATAATCAAGTGAGGGAAAGACAGAGATACCCAACAGAAGGAGAGGGTAAAAGGAAGGGAACAAGTCCCTGGCAGGAGAAAAATAGGGAGCTGGAGAGGAAAGACTGCGCAGGAAGTATTGAGATGTTCTGTAGCCCCCACTCCTGCAATTACATAATGAGCTGAAAATGTCAGATGCCATTAAAAATAATAGCAAATCCTTCCTCTCCTGGCTTGGGAGCAAAGCTGAAAACATGTACCTTCCCGGCTCTAGGATCACAAGGCATATAATAAGAAGAGAATTGTGTGGGTGGAATATCTTTCAGCTGGTGGGTCGGGATCTTACAAGACCAGTCAAGTGTGCTTAAGTTGTGCTGCATTTGAGAGTTTATCCATTTCACCCTTAAAGAAAAGGTGTAACAAGTGGCTTGAGGAAAAGTGTTAGATAAATACCAGATTAAAAAATAAGAAACGTGTTCCAAAGAGCGTGTGGAGACAAATGGTGGGGAGAATTTGCCTTTGGGACTGGTGGATTCTTCCACACTGGCTATCCTGAAATCAAGACAAGGATATCTACCTGGAGAAATGACAAATAGCAGTTAAGGGGTTGAGGTTGACGCTGGTTTTGTGGCATTCAGATTAGGTGAGTGTAATACTCACTTTCATCTGTGCCATCTACGAAAATTCCAGTGGTGTTGCTTGTCCACAGCAGTTAATGTCAGTGAATTTGGAGAGGAATATGAGGTGTGACACAGCAGTGGCAGAGAAAGGCAGGCAGCCCTCTGGGAGGCTCTCTGGAAAGGATTTTCTCCTTTTTTTTCCCCAGATGACTTTTGCTCTTCCTTCCTTTGGGTTTTGATTTCTGTTATATGGCTCTAAAACTGGTCCCTGTAGAGTCCTTTCTGTTGAGAAGAGTAGAGAGCTGAATCTGGCCAGGTTGGAGGTGTGAGAGCAGCAGCACACCCACATGAAATCATCCACCCTGCAGGGGTTAAACAAGGTTTCCACTGACCGGTGTCCCAAGCTGTGCATCAACACAGCACCCACAAACTTGACAGCAACAGTCGAGTCCTAATGAATATGTAAAGAAGGGCAAGTGTGTGTGTGTGTGGTGGAAGGCAAAAGGGAGTAGAAAAATCATTAAGTTAAGAAGATGGATTTGTTTTTTTCCATCTCCCTGAGCAGAGAACTTTTCCACTGATTTAAGAGAAAACTTCCAGAAAGCAGCAGAGCCAGTAAAAACAGAGCAGATAACATCAGCGCTCTGTGCTGAGTGGATGGGCAGCTATATTTAGTGGCTGACAGTGTAAGGAAGAACAATCATTAATGTTAGGAATTGGCTTCGTTAAGGCTTTGAGACAACTGAGTGTGATTCCTTAATGACTTCAGTTGCTAAATGAACTCTCCAGACTTCTGCTATCTCCTCAGCAGGGCTCCACAGTGCAGAAATGGGGGCTGAGGAGGGACTCTGCACCACTCCTCATGCTTGCAGCCCTGGCTGCTGCACGGGGACATCTGGAGTGGGTTAGAGCCAAGCAGAAGTTGTCTTGAAACCGCAGCCACCTTGAGATCTCCCAGGGATCCTTCCTAAAAGCAAGATCGTCTGGGGCACATCGTTCTGCCTCTCTCCATCTCCAGGCTGTGGGGAAGGGGCAGGAGGTGCAGGCCAGGCGCCACAGCACGCGGGCCAGACCCACCCTTTATACTCCTGGCCCAGAGGCACTGAGCAATGCACAGCCATTGGGAGGCCACAAATCCTTCCACCCCTCTGAAAAATAGAGGGGAGCGCTGCTTTCTTGCAGGCTCAGGAGCCTTTGGCATTCCTGAGACCTGCCCCTCCGCTCCCTCCCCACCTCGTTTTCCACCACGGGGGCCTGGTGCGTATCAGTGGTGTGAGAGGCTGTCTGCCTGTAAATCTCTCACTGGAGCAAGGTGCTATGTAAGCTGAGACTGTCATCAAGAGTAAACACAAGTGGCCTATGCACGGTGAGCGGCTCCGCGATTTTCCTAAGGGTCAGCTCCGCACTCCGGTGCTGTCAGGCGCAGGCGAGGTGTTGCTGATCCATCAGGGATGGCAATGGGCCACGTACAGGTCTGGGGAGGCTTGGTCGGCTGGATCTATGGTGGGAGACTGTGGCAGGTTCTTAGTGAATCTTAGGGCAATGTTGAGCATGCTCACCCTGGTGAGGGGTGGCGGCAGCCCCCTGAGGTGTCCCACGTTGCCACTCTCCATTCAGCTGGGTGAGGGGACGCACATGCTCACGGCACAGGGATGTTTCGCTTTCATTCCCCCACCCACACCAGAGTGGCCAGTGGAAGTAGTAAAGGAGGTCAGAGGGCTGCCTCCTCCCTAACTTTGCCACAGTCAACAGACAGCCGAGCCTCTACCCTCCTTTTCCAGGTGCTCTCAGGGGACAGGACCACCCCTATTCCTGACAGTGAGGGGTGGTGACGATGAGACAGGGTGAAGGCGGCATATCTGGCAGGTAGGCTTCTCCTGAGACATCCGAATTGAATTTGTTGCCTACAATGACAAATATGTGGGTGGTTCCCAGCATCTTAGTCTGTAAAAGCAGGATTTGTCTGGTTTGTGTGGGTTTTTTTCCGGGTTTTGAGGGTTATTTTGTTGTAGCTATGCATCTGGGTGCAGCATTTATTCTTGTTTTCACTCTGCCTGGGCTTTGTGGGATGGAGAAGAGAGGAAAGCTTTGTGACTAGTGGAGGAACCATGATTTTGCCTCATCTCCTGTGCCACCAGGAGCAGAAAAAGCTGTTTCAATTTCAAATTTGCCAGCCAATGTCCGTGCTGGTAGGGTAGTGTCTGAAGGAGTGAGTGGAGACTATACTGTGAGACGCGCTTGCTTCTAGCAAAGCTGGGTGCATCCTACGCTGTTGTTTTTTTTCCTTTTGGCATCCTCCGAGCCTACTCAGGAAACCAAGCTGAAGTTTGGTTAGTGCAGAGCTCAACAATAAGCTGGCACCAAACTGCCAGAGCCCTAAAATTCTCCTTGCCAGCACCTAGCCAGAGGGCTGCCCCCCTCCACCAGACTGGGGCAAAAGGAAAGAGCAAGCAGAGTGGGGGCTCAGTGTGTCCAGTGTCAGAGCAAACCCTTCTAAGAATTTCCCTGAGGAATTCATCCCCCTTGAGGCAGCTAGTAAATAAATGTGGTGCAAAAGTGCATCTCTTTCGAGTTCTTTAACAACTCACTCCTGTGAGCAGAGCTGAAGAGGTGGATGCAGCCTGTGCGGGAGTCATAGCATAGAGCCGGTCTCGGGCCATGGGCTTGAGCACAGAGCGGTGCCTGCCGGAGACATGCGTGCTTCTGCAGACCAACAGTGAGGCCCTAAGCCCGTCTGATCACCAGATGTGCATCAGACTGTCCTGGGACGACCTGGGAAGGGAGAGCAGCGCCTTGCAGCCGTGCCTGCAACATGCTGCAGCTGCAAAAGTAGGAAGGGTTACCCATCACCAGGCTGAGCCTGGGCGCTGTCTGCCCTTGTGTTCAAGGGAGGCAGGTGCTTTCCCAGCCCTCCTTAGGTGTGCTTGCATGAATTCATGGTCCTGGCTTGCTTAAGCTGCAGAGAGCATGGGTTTCTTATGTGAGTGTTGGGTTGAATTTCACAGCCTGTGCTGTGTAAATAATAACCACCCTTTCTAGCTTTAAAAAATAGTAAGGAAATTTGTAAGTTTGTGAATGGGGCACCTAGTGGGACCAGATCTGTGTGCAGAGCACTTTCGGATAGAGATCTTCTCTGTCTTTTTCATAGGAACAACAAATGTTTCTCTCTGTAATTTCTTTCCCAGCCTCCTGTGGTAACTTCCTTGGCCATCTGAGATTATGCTCTTCCTCCAATTAGGAACATGATGTGTTTTGTCACTGCTTGACAACATCTGCCATGTGGAGACAAAACCAGGCGGCCGATCTGGAGAAAACCAAAAAAAGAGAGGGGGGGGGAAATATTTGTTGATGCCAGAAATAACAGTACTAGTAGTGTGCATATGGAATTTGTATTGCGATGCAGGCAGCCTGTTTAATTAAAAGGGAAAAAAAAGGTCCTTGAATATGCGGGCTCAGCAAACTCCAGGCTGTGCTCCCTGCCCCAGGAGCACACCCTGTATCCAAACGTGTCCCTGGGCCCTCGTGTTACTCCTTGCTGTACTCTTGAAAGCATGTGTGTTTCTTTTTGTGCGTCTGCATGCCTCCCACCTAGCAACCCTGTTCTGTGTCTCCTCCCTAGGGGCAACCCTTCTGCCAGGGACCGAGCCCACAGTGGACACGGTGTCAGTGCAGCCCATCCCAGCCTACTGGTATTACGTTATTGCCGCCGGAGGTGCTGTTGTGGTGCTGGTCTCCGTCGCGCTGGCCCTTGTGCTTCACTACCACCGGTTCCGCTATGCGGCCAAGAAGAGCGATCACTCCATCACCTACAAAACTTCCCACTATGCCAACGGGGCCCCCGTGGCCGTGGAGCCCACCCTAACCATAAAACTAGAGCAAGACCCCAGCTCACGCTGCTGAGAGACGAACAGGAACGAGAGAGAGCAAACAAAACACAAAACAGACAGACAGAAACTAAGACTTCAAATACGTTGCCTCAGTTTTGCACTTTTTTCCTTACCTAGCATACGTGTGAACTCTTAGACATCTCCGTCCCTTCTCCATCCCCCCTCCCAGCCCTCCCTGAATCTTTTACAAACTCCAAAATAATGCTGCATCTTGGATCGCCAGAAGAGACACACCCACCCCTTCACTTCAGAAGTGAACGCTCCCTTTCGATTACTTTTCGAGGACTCTTGGAGTGCTGGGTGGGGTTTTTTTGTTCTGTTGTATTTGTTTGTTTGGGAAGTATTTTTTTGTTGGTAGACTTATTTGGTTTGATTTTTTTCTCCTCCTGGTAGGCAACCCGCAAGGAAAACTTGATGGTGAGCCTGGAAGCTTGTGTGTGTGGCTCGTGCGCGTGTGTGCTAAATCTGTGGGTGCGGGTGTGCATGGGAACGTGTGCGTCTGACTGAATGTATATTTAGAAATAGCCCCTTATTAATTTGCTTGTCGTTGCTTCTACTTGCACAGGGAATGCTTTTTTTCCCCCCCCTCCCTTTCCCACCTTCCCTCTGGAAGGTCTGGGGCGTGTTTATGGTAAATACCTTGATTTGTTTACTTGGGGAAGAGAGCAATGCTTTTTTGTTGCCTTATCTAGCTTTGGCTGGATTTCTTGTTTAATAGCATTAATGTCTCGGGTGCAAAATGAGAAGAGGCCAGGCTGGACAGTAGGAATGTCCAGCTCAGATGGCTAGAAGAATCTAGAGAGGTTCATAGACGTCCAAAAAGTAAGAAAGATCTCTCCATCTTATTCTTTCTGCAGCCAATGTGATAACACAGCCATTGTTTGGAAGGGAAAGGGGGAACCCTCCTCTTTCCCCACCCACAAGTGAATCTATTTAAAGTTGCCTTATATCAGAGAAGGTCATAATGAATGTTTTGTTTGTATCTGTTAAAACCAGCCTTAGGGTAACACATAGACTTCAGCAGGTCTAAGGTGGATGCTAAATACTGTAGTTTCCTTAAAACTGAAGGTTTATTTATTTTGTAAGTATCCTTGCTCTGGATGCTGATGGTTTTGCTTTTTCACGGGGAAGGTGGAGAGGGCTCCTCCTTGTCTTTCTGCTAGAAATGTTCAAGGGACAAGTATAATTCCCCTTTCTCGGTTTTGGGTTTGTGGTTTTTTTCCTCTGCCCAATTCATAGCTGCTGAATCATAAAAATTGTCAGTTGACTTTCTAGAATGTCAATTAGTTTTGCATTTGCTAATGTTCTGCTTCTGAAAGCATCGGTAGCATCTAGCAAGCAAAGCCTAGCAGGCACTTCTGGGGGCCCAGATATTGCTGCTGCTTTAACTGGGGAGGCAAGGTGAAGCCTACAATGTGCCCCCAACTGTTGAATGGCCCAGCATATTGTAGTAGAAATGCCTTATATAAATTACTGAATGATGACATGTAAAATGGTTTGAATTATTAATCTGCAGGCGAAAAAAGTACCTCCAGTGAGCAAGGTTCTCCCTCTTGTTTGTGTTCGTTTGTGATGAGTAATCAGATTCCCTCCCCATTCCCAAACTTGCTAGTGCTCCCTACCCCTCTTTTGCCCATGGATGTTGCATAAAATGAATCAACGCGAGCAGCTCTGCTAACTTCCCTGCAGTCTTGAGCTTTCTTTTGGTCTGGGGAAAAAGTGGAAACACAAACAGTGCTGTACGTGTGTGGATTTGGCTCCTGTTACAGCAGAACCCTCTCCCCAGGGGATCTCTGTTGATGGGGGTGTCACTCCCCTCCCTCTCTCATGCAGCCTGTTTCAGCTCCTCATGCTGTTTACTCAACAGATTTCAGTATGACTCCCTCAGCTGCACCAGCAAGCGTCTAAAACATGCAGGAAGTGCAGAAAAACCCAGGGTGATTTGGCATGGTGAGCACATTAGGGGTGGTGGGTGCTCGGGTGAGCATCCCACCAGGGCCTGGCTCCCACAAGGTTTTTGAGGGCAGCAGGGATGTGGCTGTCCCAGCAAAGCAGGAAGGGACTTGGGATAGCTCCTGTCACCTTGCGGGCAGTGCTGCCTAGAGGTCCCTGGAGAGTGGTTTCCAAGGCCAGAGTGCTTTTTCTGTGAGCCCCTTTGTTATGCAGCACTAGCGTTGTGGTGCATATGATTTGTGATGTGAAATCCCACTCCCCCCTCAGCCAGCTGCAAATTAAAACAGATGTGAAATATTAGCACTTGCTGCATTTTCAGGTCAGCCCAAGCCATGTCAGCAGATGATACCATCACGTCTCCAAAGTCAGTTCAAACTCCCTAGGTCAGATGATCCCCTTGCTTTGACCAGGTTCACCCTCATGGACTTAGCAAGTGTGCATTGACGTGTCAAAGAGGAGAATGCGGCACCCTGTCTTTCAAACTAAAATCACCAAAGACAAAACAGAAGGTCACTTCGAGATTTTTATTCCCGGTTCTTGCCCACTCCTTGAGCCCTGACATCCCCAGCATTGCCCAGTTGCCTGTGTGTGAAAAATATCTTGTGAAAATTTGAAACTCTTTGAAGATGTATTGTGTGGAATGTAATAAAATGATGATATTTTTATACAAATATCTGGGGTTTTTCTTCCTTCTTTCATTACTAATAAGAACACTGTTGGTTGAAGTGAAGCAATGTTTCAAAATTTCATGTTTTCTTTTGGAGCATCAGGGCTATTTTTTTAGTAAAATGAAGCTGCTGTTCCTGCTGTTTGCAGACCCAGCTCCCGGCAGCATGGCTGGTACGCACACCCTGCCTTGCTGCACTCAGGATCGGGCCATTAATGGTGACTTTTAGATCCATTACATTTGTACCAGTTCTTAGTGGGAGTTTCGAGCGGCTGGACTGACACTTGGGATTATTTGGGGATTTCGGTAACGTTGCTTAAGTGCTAAATTACTTGATGTGATTATGCAGAATTTCTCTGGCCGGCTTCCCCGGAGACAGGACATCTGATTTCCCAGGGCCCCGGGGGCCAGTTCGGCTGCCAGCTCAGCTGAGCCACGTGCTCCATCCCTGAGCACAATGAAAACTGGATAAACCATTATCAAAATTAGTAATGAAAACGGGAACGTGTTCCTCTTCTGTGAAATTCTTTCCGGGCCTCTGCCTGTGGGACTATGTAGGAGAGCTGTGCTAGAGTGGCCCCAATGCTGCAGTACCAAGGATTTGGAGAGATATGCGTCCCCCACCTTCTCCACACCTACCCACTCCGAGCTTGCTACAAGGATCTCTGCTGCAGCATTTCTCATTCCCATCTTCTCTAGGTGCACCTTTTGCCCCTTCAGAGGAGTCATCAGCATCACATTTCATGTGAAATATATTTTGCTGCCAATTTGTGAGGGTTTTCTTTCCCTCTCGCATTTATTTTCCTTCTATCATATTCTTTACTCTGGCCTACAGCTCAACTTTTCAATGAAACTTCCTGACTTTACTAGGAATTCGGACCATCGACAAAAAAATAATTCAAATGTGGGCCCTCGCCTTGGCTGTTCAAACACAAGCAAAGCTGAGGACACATACTGCTTTTTTTTTTTTTTTTACTTTACTCTAATTGTACAGCAAGTCCCATACACTTGTAATTTGCATTTTGTACACTTCAGTGACTGTCCAAGCAAAATTCAAAACAAATATGCACATGCGAAAAACAGGGAGGGAGAGGCTGGCTGATGGCTTCCCAACAAGGACGAAAAAAACTCTGTTAAGTAAACAGACAAAAGGGGAGGAAATGTTCAGGGCTTAATTATTCTGTATGTGCGCCACAGCCAGATTGGCCGCAGAGTTGGGTGCTGCTCAGGCTACAGAACATCATAGGGAAGAAAGCAGCCAAAATTAGCACACTTTGCTTTAAGAAAATAAATAAAACTTAATGTGAATTTGATGCAACCTCCTCTGCAGATAACTTGAGGCATTTAAGAGTCTGCTTTTTTTAAAAAAAAAAGAGGGAGCAAACTTTTGAAGTTAGCAGTAGAGGCTCGATATTTCAGGGAGTGCAATTAAGGTGGAAGCTTGATGTCCTGTGTGCCATGGGGAGAGTCCAGACATGGCTCCCCTAGTTGTATGTGGGGTGATTTTGTTGGTCTTTTTATCTCTGCAGATGCTGCTGTGTTGTAAAGAAATCAACTCGTTGTGGCTGGCCGGAGAGGGCCCACAGGCGCTTTTTGTAAGCGATGGGGCAAAAACGGTGGGAAAGAGGGATATGAGAGAGGAAGCGATGGCCTGGCAAAACAAACGCCATCGTGGGAAGGGCTGTACTGTGTCTTGCCCAGGCAATGTCAGTGTGCCCGAGATGGATGATCGCTCAGGAGCAGGCTGCAAAGCACAGTGCTCATTCACCCGGCCCAGAGACTGGACGCACAGTCAGGTCAGCCTTCTGCCTGGGCAAATGCCTACAAGATGACACTTGGCACAGGGAACACAGAGCTGCTTTTTCTCAGGCTGTAAGGGTGAGGTTGGCTTTTTCCTGGGCAGACTTGAAATGCCTCTGCTGGTAAATGCAAGGAAATAAGGTAGAAACCAAACTGTGCACAAGGCTGTGTTGGGATTTTTGCTCCTCAAAACCCTGTGGAAACCTACTGATTTCATCAGGGCCAGCATCAGCGATGTCAGGACAGCAGAGTGAGGTGTGCAGACGCCAGGCGAGGGCCCCGAGGCAAGCTTGGACAGCCTCTTGGCTTTCCGCCACAGCTCCTCCATCAGTGACTTTGGCGTCTCTTAGCAGCGATTGCAGGCGTGACTGCCAGTTTGAGGAATAGTGTCATTAGCTATTGCCGCTGTAAAAACAAACAGCAACAACAGGGAGAGTGATAAACATATCAGAATGCCACAGAGCTGCCAGCTCCTCCCCCATCTCCGAACCCTTGTGTGGTGGTGGTGTGCTGGCAGCATTGCCCTTGCACCGAGGAGCTGCTTCATTTGGGACTGGTGAGCTCCAGCAGGGAGCACCAAATCTGAACAGCAGGTAGTCCAGCACTGAGAGGAAGACCACACTGTATAATGCCACTGGAATGCTGTATTCGTGCATGTCGCCACCACCATTTCCCTGGCCTGGTGCTGGCGCCAAGGAGAGGTGCAAAAGCAGCGCATACTGCGGAAAGGGTCAAGCTGCTGCAGGGAGGCTTTGGCAGGATCCCCACTTTGGGCAGCCATCCTGGCCATCTGCCATGTGTGCAGCAAGGGCAGGGTGCCACGCGTCGGCAGGCAGCGTCTGGGCTGGAAATAGCTGCTTGCTCACATTCGCCTCCACACTAAGCACCCAGCCTGGCTTCATGCCTCGAAGTGCTTTCAGTGGGGGTCTTTACCTTCCCAGACATAATTCCCCATCTTCTCTGCATATGGGAAGCCCAAGGAACACAAGAGGCTCCTCAGTGCTCCCTGGTTTGAAGATGGCGCCGCAGTGTGCACCATGCGCCGCCACTGGGGAAGACTCAAGGCAATCTGAGCATAAGGTCCAAGGGCTCCCGCACTGCGGAGGGCGGTCAGGCCAGAGGAGAGGCTGCTTGTTTGCTCTCTTTAATGCCTAGCTGTAGCCAAAGCACTGTTTTAATTTGAAATCCGGCAGGGCTTTAGCCCTTTTGTAAGGTTGTTCTATGTTCCCCGAGGAGCGGGGAAGAGAGAATTGAGGTGGATTTTTAGCTGGAAATAGAGTGGTGGGGGATTCAGAGGGAGTGTTTCTGCCTGGTGCCTGTGCTGCTGCTTTGAGAAGCACTTCGCTGTTCACAGAGGGTGGGAGGTGTCGCTTCTCCAGCCCTGGGGCTCCCAGCCGAAGGAGCAGCTCTTGCATGGGCCACCAAACAGAGCGATGTCAAGGCGAGGCCACAGTGACTGCTCTGCTGTGTCAAAACAAAATGATGTGTGTTGGAATCATGCTATTGCTGTGGAGAGAAAAGGGCTGGGAATGAGCAAAGATGGAAAAGCAAGGATGAGAGTGGAGCTGGAGCTTTGTCTCTCTCTGCCAAAGCTGGGGAGCAGTAATTTCTGACCCTGTTTTCCTGGGCTTAGCTGAATTTAATGTTTCAGGCCCTTGTGGTCACTCTTTGTCAGCAGAGCAGCTGTACACCTCTCACGCTCCCCTTGCTGGATGGGCTAACACTGGCTGAGGTGAATGTTGCAGCAGCAGGAGAGATGGGTGAGCATGTAGGAGGGTACTTGCTGTTTTCAGGGAAGTAAGCAGCACACGTTTTTTTCCTCCACTCTGGAAAGGACCAGAGGACAGACAGCTACCCCTCTTTCATACCAGAAAGCACATCCTCAGATGTTACTGGGGAGTAAAGAACAGGAGGTAGCAGAACCCACCATCAACTGGTGCATCCCTTTCAGCCCCAGAGGCCTCGGACTCCTGTAGGAAGCAGGGAGCAGGAGAATGGGAAGGTGAGAGCGCATCCCGGCATTCTCCAGGCTACGCTCCCCTGTGCTAGCGAGGCTGCAGGCAGGAAACAAAAGGTTTGACATACGGTTTGGGAAAGACACCTCCTGCTGAGAGGCTCCTTTTGTTTTTGTGCCCAAGAGGCACTAGAGCCACCACCTCAAATGCATATATATAAAGAGGTGCATGGCAATAGAGCTCTGCCCTGAGCTGGAGGGACCTGACAGGAGGCAGTGCTCAGTGCCCAAAGTTAAACCAGCCAAAGTCAGTCTAGAAAGAAACAGCTTTTTTTTTCTTGATGGTAGTTATTTGCCTTGGGGGAATGTGTGTCTGGGTTCTAGTAACTGGGACTGGGTGTCCTCTCCAAAGCAATAGCCCTTGGCTTGGTGGGAAGGTGTCTGCCTGAGGCGGTGGGCACTGCTGTTGAGCCTGTGTAGACAGGCTGGTGTTGAGCATGTGTGGCTGCAGGGAGTATATGTCAGGCCACACCATGTGCTGACGTCAGCTTTGCGGAAGTGAGCTGCCTTGGGCATGTTTGGGGAGCTTTCCTGAAAGGGCACATATATGTCTGTGGTGGGGCACCAGAGAACCTTGTCTGCTCTTGTGCATTCACCACTCACCCCTTTCCTGGCCTGATCCCTGCTGCACCACTACTATTTTAAAACAGATGTACATTAAAGCTTCTTAATCTCTGGAATACTAATTCTCTCCTGCTCTCTCTCCATGTGAGTTCATACGAATGTGGTACTTAAGTCACTCCTTGTCTTTGATTAGAATCTCATCTTTCTGTTTTCAGGTCCCATAAATTAGCCTTTTAGCTGGCGGTGTGCTCAGATCCAACTGATAACAGCCTTTTCTCAGCATCCAGACTTTCGAACAGCATCACTAACATTGTATTTTGGGCATGACTAGCTAGATGCTCACAGCCATCATTCAGCACAAACACTTTAAAAAGGGCCTTCCACTCAGGAGAAAACATTCTTCACGTTTAAGTACAGTTTACCCAAACTTTCTCACCTACGCTTCTCCAGTTTTGTTTTTTTTTTTTTTCACTTTTTAAATGCAAAGTAAAGTGTGCCTGAAAGCTACCTCGGAAGGAAGCAGCTCCCCACAGCACAGGTCAATGCCAATGCATGTTGCTCCCATACTGCTCAGTAGCTTGCAGGGTTTTCTAGGGAGCATTTTCCAAGGGGATCATTTTCCATGGCCTGGTCCATATTGCTGAGACTTGTCACAAAGGACCCTAAGTGATGACATGTAGCAGGCTAGTTTCTGTAGCAGGAAATCATCTCCACTAGGAACTGAACTGAGATCCCTGTCTTCAGTTCCTGCAAACAAACAGCCACGCAGCCAGGGCTGATTTTCTTAATGACTCAAGAAAACCCAGTATTGAAAAAAAAAGGATGAGATATGTTTTTCCAAAGCCAGGGTAGAGCCGTGTGTGACAAGGTACAATCTGATAACAATGAAATTGCGTGCAGGCAACAGAAGAGCGAAGGCCTACCATGGGCCTGAGGAGAGAGGAGAATGGGCAAGGAGGAAAATATCATTTAAGCAGGACTGGGAGCCATATTAGCATGGGGAATTGAGAAAACCGCTAGAAGAGTACATTGATTTGGGGCTGGGCTTTTTGTATAAATGTTCTCTCTTTTCAAGTTTTCCCAGAGCTCCTTCCTTTCAGGCTGAAGGAACTGGTGTTCTTTTGAAAGTGTTGATTAACCGATACTTTGTTTTTTCTGGCTTTTCCCTCAAGGCTACCCTGGGAAATAAAAAAGCACCAAGTTGCTAGCTTGTTCTCACACAAAATTTAGAGGAGCTACAATATGGAAAGGCAAAAGACTTCCAACAGCTTTTCCCCATACACGGGTTCCTTGGGCAGACCGTGGTCCAATTTCAACCTTTGCTCATGTTTGAGCAGCCTATAGTTTCTGTAGGGTGACGCAGATGGCAAATTGTGCTGATTGTCTTCAGACAGAGGACTAACAAAGCAGACATCTCTGCATGTGAACTGCTTTGCAAGTTATTTTTCCACATGTTCGGCTCTAAATGTTTGCAAGAGGCCCTCAGGCAGTTCTCCCAGACCTGAGATGTTGCCATCTGGGCCTGTCAGTTGTGGAAGTGTTGAGAAATCATGTGAACTCTCTGCTAAAGTGAAGTTTTACAGAAGATGGTGTGCACCTATGTTTCTTCAACATGCTCTCAGCAGTCTCAAGTCAGCTTAATTACCTGGCTCACTATACACAGAGCTCATCGTCAGGAGGGGCAAGTGTTGGTTTTTTTGTGTTCCTGTTGCCAGATTAGCTTGAAAATTCAAAGAAGTCCCTTAATCCTTTGAGTGCAGAGGACAAAAGACAATTCTGTCCAAAGAATGAGTATTTGGGAAGATATCATTAATACTAGCACAGAGGATCATTGCAGCCAGGTGTAAGGAGGCATTGGGACAGCGTGGCATGCAGCAGAGCCCTCTGCTCTGGAAGTGAACCTTGAAATGTCGCTGGCAGGCATTGCCCGATATCATTGCCTGGGATAGCAAAAAAATGGATTTGACAATTCAGGTGGTCTTTTCAAGTCCTAGGTCTCTGTGCAAATAGGCACAAATATTCTTTCCTAAGGTTTTGAATAATTTCTCTGCATGTGGCTTTTTATAGGCATAAGTTACATTCTTTGGTTTGGGTTGTTTATAAGTAACGTCTTTAAAGTCTTCTTACTGTTTTTGCACAAAATGTGAGGTAGCCTTGGTTTTCAACCACGACTTTTTCAAGGGTGTGACTTTTACTGCTTTCTAGTAGTCCCTGATTTTTTGCATTCCTGAACATTTCATTTCAAGATGCCTTCTCAGTTGAGCACCCCAAATTATAGTCAGCTATGAAAAATCTAAGCATATCAAAATGAAAGGGCATTTCTTTTGGAAAACTGAAAAAGAGCAATGGAAACTATACATAGAGATAATGCTAGGAAGACTGCACAGCAAAATAACTTCTGCTCAGATTACTGCATGTACATTTGGTTACTAGTGCTTGACCTGTGCTGAACAATGAAAGGAAATGTCACCACTAAAAGGAATTTGGATCAGAAAAATGTTAACATAAATGCCTCAATATGGACACCCATTTGTTGCTCTTCCCATTTCAACCAGCTTTTGCATTACAACATATAATGATGATACATGACTTCCTCAAATTGCTACGAATTTATCTGAAACTCAAACAGAAACTGGGTCATTGAAGCTCTGTGTCCAGTAAGATGAATGGAAAAAGTTGAAAAGTAGAGTGTGCTAAATGGATCTAGCATTAGTGGCAAGTAATGACAGGCACTAAGATCCTATTCAGAGTTGTAAGGATAATACCCATGAGCACGTTAATAGTGAATTATGGCCATTATGCAGGCACCGATGACAATATTTTAGTGCTACTCAAGTTATCTGATTTCTTTGCTTTTCAGTCTCTCTCTTTTCTTAAAAGCTGGTCGTGAAATGTGATGTAGTGGGAAGATCCTGTTCTCTCGAGGATGTGAGAGTTTTCATTGAGTTTGGCCAAAGGAAGAAGAGGAAAAGTTCTTCCTCCTTCTATGAGAAAGAGCTTTGCAGTAGTTGTTTAACTATTACTTTCTTCTGGTCGGTCTCGGAATCCAGTGACCAGTGGCAATAATGCACCCGAAAGTTCTCTTTAAACAAACAGTGCTTTCCATTTTGTTGTTTTAGTGAACTTCCCAAGAATGGAGGATGACTTTCCGATCTCTGAGCAAGACTTTGAAGACAACGAAGATTCAGGTTCGTACCCAAATGCCACATGGACAATTTATCTGGGGGAGCTTGTGTTTCAGTATAAGATACTACAATTACTCATGAACCTCATCTTTAGTGAGGCTGGGAGATAGATAGAACACACTTGAGAACTTACACTGAAATGATGGCTTAGTGTCTGGACAAAAACATTAGTTTTCTTTTCTTGTTTTCCTTTTTCAACAGCCAGCAACCTTGCAAAGTCAATATATTGTATTTGTATTAGGACAAGTGGAACTGATCTTTCAAGCATTAATTGCTGCTTGCATGGCATTTGGACTTGGAGAAAATTAAGTCTGAGAGCTGTGACAGATTGTTTCCATAGTTTTGAATCCAATGGCACTTGAAGGGCCAGAGTTTCAGTGTGTATAAAATGCTATCATGCTATTTACGTAGCCTAGAATGTAAAAGTGAACTAGGGCACCTAATTTCCATGGTAGTTTGGTGCTTCACATTACTTCTAGATTTGGATTAGCGAATCCTGCTGAGATATACCCGTGGTAAGGCCATGGGTATATCTTGTAAGGTATCTTGTTGTATATCTCTTCTAAGGCCATTACAACTCCAAGTTAGAAATGCATAAATGTGGAGGGAAAAGCAGTGATCCCTGGATAATAAGTGCCCATTCTACTGCAGATTACTTTGGATCGGATAGGAACCACACACTATTCTCTACTAACTCTCCAGGAACTCCAAAGTTGGACAAAGAAAAAAGCTGGCTCTACACCCTGGATCCCATCCTGGTGACCATCATAGCAATGAGCTCCCTTGGCGTCCTCCTTGGGGCCATCTGTGCTGGTCTGCTCCTCTACTGCACATGCTCGTATGCTGGGCTGTCCTCACGGAGCTCCACCACACTGGAGAACTACAACTTTGAGCTGTATGATGGCATCAAGCACAAGGTCAAGATGAACCACCAGAAGTGCTGCTCAGAGGCCTGATGGGTGCCCTGAGGATCACCCTTGGCACTGTGGCTAATGAGGTGGGCTGGTAGGGGGTTACTTTTTTTGCTGTTTTCTATGAGAACTGAATGCCATACCAGGGAATGAGGAGTGTGGGAGGAGCGAGGAGAGGTGCTACTCCTGCCACCAGGTCCTGCTGGCAGGTCATGCTCCACCAGGACCGAGTGGGCTTTCCCACAAACCGAACTGTGCCAGGTGAGGGGAACTGAGACCCTTGTTTGTTGGTTCATCTTCGTTTTCTGCTGATCCAAGCCGCTGGGACATGGTGAGGGAGACCGGTTTACCTTTTGGATGTGAGAAACTGAATGTTGATCATTATTTCCCACCTCCTTTCTCTGGCGAGTTGCTGAGAAGGCCGAGCGATTTCTTCAGCCACTCTGTCTTTAGAAATAGCATACACACACACAGAGACCCTGTCCACTTTAGACCCCATCCAGATATTGTGTTGGCTATAGGGATTTGTGCACCTCACACTAAGTCCAGGAAGATGCACTTTCCAGTGCTAAAATGGAAGCATGTTGTTACTTCAACTTTCCATCTCCTGGTAGGGGGGAAAGGTGGGTTACTGGCTTTAGTGCTGGTGGTAACAACAGCGCTTTCTGAAATCATTAGGAAATAAAACAGAAAGGAAATCCTATGTGTAGAAGCACCTCTTTGAGAGAAGCTGAAGAGCCTTAAAGTGATTTGTGAATAAGAGCCATTTATTAAATCCAGTTCTTGGATTGCAACAGCTGAGACCTTCATCAGGAAGGCCTTTATTTGAATCTCCCACCCGTTTTTGATCCTGCCCTTTTTCTTTTTGCTATAAAGAGAAAATTGCAGCAAACAAAAGGTAGAGCCTGTCAGGCTGCCGGCACTCACGTGACGGCTTTGGGAAGGGGGCTTCACTCGGAATTTGACTTGAGGCACAGTGTCAAGGCCTCTCTGAAGTGCCAAGGAGGTAAAATGAACAGGGAAGGAGACTGGAGCTGTGCCCACAGCCCTGGGAGCCCCACAATGGTGCCAGCCAGCTACCCTCACCTTCGTGGTGCTCCCCTTCTCCCTGGAGCTGGGGTAATGAGCTGGCACCGTCAGCACCGTGGGACCAAACGGCTGCCGCCGTATCCCCCTGGGAGCAAAGCTGCGCTGCTCCTAATCAGTAGCAAAACCTGAAGTTTTATTTATGAGCTGTGTTTTGTTTTACTTTGAACAAGTGCCTTAGAAGAAGTGTTTTTCCCTCCATCTGATGATCAGTGCAACAAGTGAGGCCTTCGTCCTTCCCCAGCAAAACACTCTTCTTCACTGCTCTCTACTAGGTAGTGCCTGGCTGAAGAAGTCTGGGTCTTCTGCTTTCAAGTGGTCTGGCTACAATGGCTGGCAGCTGATACGTCTCCATTTACCACTGTGCCGTGGGAGAGGAGTGTTATGAAAACAGTTTAATGGAGAAAAAAAGAGATCAGATGCTGGGCCTCAAACCAATGCCTTCATTTCCAATTCAATACAGGCAGATCAGCCCTATCAGCTTGCATGTATATAAGCGAGAAACCTTTCCAGCACATTGAGTTTGCTTTTCCAGGGACTCTTTGGAAATACCTGACGTGTCCTGATTTTACATTTTGCCTAGCAAATAGTTTGGGTTGGGGATGGATAGGTTTTTTTTCCTCATTAACCACAGAGCACTGAAAGTGTGATGTGCTGTGAAGCTCAGTTTGCACAGCCCCTGCGAACACATCCTGCAGGAGGCCAGGTGTTTGGGGAGACAAGCAACATCTGGAGAGGAGATGAGCACGGACAGTGCCACAGCTGCTTCTCAATGCAGTGGGAATAGGAACATTTGTCTCGTATTTCATGAAGAGCTCCATCAGACAGTAATTTTTAGGTAAAAATCCAAGACTTCTCAGCTTTAAGAAAGATATGTGTGTTCCTGGGGAAGCAGAAACCAGCAGCCATGTCATCAAAACATCCAGATTTCGTACACGCACACATAGAGATGCGGACACACAAAGGCCTTCATTTTTTTAATTCACACTGTGCGCCCAACAGGAACAGCAGTAAATGTATCTCAGATTCTCCTTTCAAATCACCTTATTTCTTTTGGCATCCTTTGTGGACACGTTCCAAGAGGTGTTATTTTACTGTACAAAAGGAACAGAGGCAGTAAGAGGAAATGTACCAGACCATTTCAAAGCTAGATTGCTGCTGCTTGATGATTTTATCTCCTTCAAATCACAGGAGAGGGGAAGGATGAATGGAAAAGGACCTTACAGTAGGAAAGTTGACTTAGGAAAACAATAGGTGAAAATATATAATTAAAAAGGTGACGTTATGGTGTCTAGTAGGCGTACAGAGAGAAGAGTTCGTATATACATATATTCAGAAATAGTGTGTTTGCACACGCACGTGAATTCTCTGTATGTATCGTGTATGTGACTTATTCCGTGGGACTGACTCGTGTTAATATATCTCTTGATCTGGGGCAGGCGAGTACTGCTGATCTTGGCACTAACTTGGCATGGGCCGAGCAAAGCGTCCACCCTGTGTGTCCCACTTGCCCCTTGCAGACGAGGCAGGGCCCACAGGCGTGCGCTTGCTGGGCAGGAGCAGGCCAATAATGCTGCAAAGCCGATACCTCACTTACCTCTGCTGGGTGCTTTACTGTTCTACAGAAAACTGTGTTTGATTGTAACTTCAACAGGGAAAAAAAAAAAATCGTCAGTGCATTCAATTCATTGCATCCTTCTCTTCAACTAGATTAGGTTTTCTGATAGGAATTCCCTATGTGAAATTCAGAAAAAAAAAAAAAAAAAAAAAAAATCAAGGGTTAATGCCTTTGCTGAAATGGGCTGTTCCCTCCACACTCTTCCCATGGCAAGGACATGTTGCTAACGGGCGGGCCATAGTGCTGGTGAGTTGATTTTGTGGGAAGGTGCCAGGGGTGAGCATGGGAATTAAAACATTAAGAAATTATATGCAGAAATGGAACTTCTCCATGGTTTGCAGTTCAAGGTATTTGACCGTTCACTGGCTGAGCCAGGACTTATGGACTTAAAGAGCTTTTACTGTGATTCTTCGGTGTAAGAAAAAAAAAAACAACAACAAAAAAAATTAAACTGTGTTTATATGATTTGTATGAAAACCTTTTAAAATTACTATTTAATAAACATTATGGTAGAGATTATATTTCAGTGCCTTTTTTGTTTATGAAAGAGCAGCAACAAGGAAACTAAACTGAGTGCTATAGGTGGCCAGAAAGCCCAGGGAAGCTGAGGCATGGCTGGAGGCATGCCAGGGCCATGCCCACTGCTCTCCTTTGCTGCATGCTGCCTGTCCCTTTGGGTCACCCTGGGCTGCCTGTCTCTCCAAGGTGATGTGGGGCTTTAATGCAGCCCCTGTGTGCACATGCATCCTCCCACTCAGATATGACCTCTCCTCCCAGAGCCAGGGATGGCTGGGAGCTGCTCTGGCCCAGGAGTAGCACCTAAGTGCAAACTCCAAAATGGACACATGTCCCTTCCTGACATCCTGTGCCACTGCCCAGTGCTCCCAGTGATCCCAGAGAGGAGTGCAGGTTCAGGCTAAGAAAAGCATAATTTAAGACTAAAATGGCTCGGTATTGAGCAGAAAGGTGCAGCCAAGGCTTTGCAGTGCAACCACATAGAGCAACAATTGCCAGGTTGGGGGATAAGGATTGGGAGAAGGACACCGGCTGCATAGGGGTCTGTTTCCAGCCAGCCTCCAAACTATCCCCGCTTGGCCATGTCACTAGAGTACCAGAATATTCCTGTCTTGGTCCCACAACTCTGTGATGGTAGGATATGACGAGGGTGGCATGGGTCTCTGTGGTTCAGCTTCAGCCTTATCCTTGGGGGTCACAAGAGGTGTACAGCAGCAGGGACTCCCAGAAACCCCTAAAGCCAAGCCTGGCCTCATGCATTTTTCCAACCTCTCTCCACTGTGTCTCATTGTCCTGATGATGGTCATGGACCTAAGGAGGCTCACATCTTGCAGAAGTCCCAGCACCTGGCCATTCTCCCCACACCGGGAGGCTGGGAACCAGCATAGGCCTGTAGGAAGCTGGCTGGAGAAGCAGTGGGGCTGCACCTACAGCATGGAAGCTCTTGTTTATTTACAGGCACCCTGACAAATGAGAGCAAATCCATCAAGCAGGGAACATCTCCAGAGCAAATGAAATTTTGCTACTGTCTCCTTACCTTCAAGGTGGTGGCCGCCTCCTAAAGCACATGTGTGTTAAAGAGGGTCTTTAAGTAATGAAGGGCAGCTGGCAGCTTAGATGAAGATGACGATGTAGCTGCAACCTTGACAGCTCTTCCCTCACCCAGGAATAAAGAACTGATGTGCAGATTGATACCTAGAGGAGAGGCTGTCAGAGAGCAGGACAGAGACGGCAGATAAGCGACTCAATCAGTGTCAGACCTGTCCTGTCGTAACACCGCCTGTAAATCACCGCAGTTAAAGAGGCGCCTCTGCTAAAGCAAGGAGCAGAAAGCAGGTAATAGAAAAATGAGTGGTGAAGCAAATGTGTGCCCTGGCTGGGTTAAAAGCCTGAGTGCTGGGCTGTAGCTGCTGCCAGGACACAAAGGGGAGGCAGGCACCCACTTGAGGACACAGAAATCTTTAGAGGATTCTTTTTAACACAAGCTGGGATTACAGTTGAGTGGGCTGCTCTGCAGTCAGCAGGCTGGGGTGGGACCCAGGGGTGCCTGTGTACTTTTGCCATGCACACACAGGTGCCCACTGCCAGCAGAGGCTGGAGTGTAGGAGGACATGGAGAGGTTTCACGTGGCACAAAAGTAATCAGCAGCTGAGCAGGCTGAGGGAATCAATTTCATCATTCTCAGGTTGCTCCAAGACGGAGATCCAGCGGCTCCAGCACATCCTCGAGAGCTAATTGCAGTTGTGGACGTACCCTCTTTGAAATATTCCTTTGCTTATGGGTTTAATGGAAAATCTTTTCAAATAATGATTTGCTCTCTGGACAGCTGGGAGCTTGGCAGTGAAGGGGAGCCATGAGGCTGAGCTAATGAGTGGATTCGTAATTAATTAATTGCAGGCAGGTGCAAGTGGAGCCTCTCGTCACCTCTCTCTCCTTGGCCTCTCTCTGAAGAGCTCCTCTGTCTGCTGGAGCCTGGCACTCTCCAACCATCCAAGGGGACTGAGTGCAACCTTGTGCCTGCTTTGGCGTGGACAGTGACTGTATCAGACAGGACAGAGGCTAGTGCTCCCATCTCCTCCCCATCGAGACCCTGCCTGTTGCATCACATTTTCTTTACATCTCCATATCTGCCAAGCTCTACACTCAGACCATGATGACTAGAATCCATAGAGGTACCTTTTCTCTGCTGGCCAGCTCCCTGCTGCCCCTCCCCAGGGAATTCTGATTCCTCTGTTTACTGTAGCTGCACTGAAAATAGTTCACACCTTCCCACTTTACAGACTAGATGGGCCTAACCTGCCAGAACGTGAGAGGCATTGGTGAATTCTCAAGCACTGACTCCTGGTGAGCTGAGCACCAGGGACCTCGCTGCAGCCAGTGCCACCATTGCCGTGTCCACGCTTTGTCTTTTCAGCCTTACTTTGGTTGCTCTGGTGGGCGTTCAGCAGAGGCCTGTGGATGTAACTAAGGAGAGTGACACTATGTTGGTCTCTACACGTCCATAACAAAATCTACATTGCATTCAATAGGCCCCTTTGTTACTCACACCAATGAGGTAGGATTAGGCTTTCCTATCACAGCCTGTTAGATGCAGCAACCCATCTAAGGCCACAAACTCACCATGACTAAAGCAGTTTAATAGGAAAATAACTAATCCTTAATGTCTGGAGAGGGAATGACTCCTCTCTAGGCTCCTGTATCACAGTTCTGTTGCACCATTAGTATCCAAAATGGAAAGCACTGAATTAAACACTCACCAGCAATACCCTCGCCTTAGCTTGGGTGCCAAAAAAAATCAAGGGAAGAAATATAGCACTGCATCTTTCTGCTGCTGCAGTGGGGGGAGGGCTGTGGAACGAGTCAGCATGGGCTGGTGGCTCAGAACTGTTTGCTAACATTTTCTTGGTTAAATGTTTACAAATCCAGAGGAAATGGTTGTCCCAGATGTTGCTGGTAATTTCCAATCAGGTCCCTCCTGGCATGATGCAAGGCTGCTTTGTCACCCTTCAAATCAGCTGCCAATCTCATGCTTCATAACAGAGTTAACTGACTTCTTTACAAATACAATCAAAATTTCTAGTACTGTTTTTGCCCTCCTGGTCGCTCAGGTTTGTACAGAGTAACTCTGCCCTGGCTTCAAGACCAGCTTTCTTTGTACCCCTCAAAACACATCACAAGCAGAGTGGCCTTCAGCAGAGGCACAGGACAGCTCTTCCTTCACCTCAACCCCTCACCAGTGGGCTGTGTTGGACAATGCAGAGGCAGCCCTGGGCTGTGCTCTCCCTTGGAAAGCACTTCCTTGAAGTGACCTGCTCCACCACAACAAAGAGGGTGAGCTTTTCCAGCAGCCTCCAGAAACAGCCATTGCAAAATGAATTTCAACCTCATATTTCAAGAAGACATTCAGTGTGTTTACCAGAGCTGGGGAGCCCTTTACACTGCAGCAATAATGCAGCTCTTGGCCGTGAAATCCTCAGCACAGTGTCACATCCATCCCTTTCTGTGTAGAAGTTTTATTAACTTAGGGTGTGAAAAGTTTCAGAGAGCAAAAAGTCTCTCTCTCTCTCCGAGAGAAATAAGGATGATTTAAGCAGTCTGAGTGTATTTGAGATGGAGAGCTAGTCCCCCAGCTGACACATCAGAAGGAAAAACTGTAAGCCAAGGCTGCATTTATTAAAGAAGGAAGCTGGGGCTGTGTAAAGCCAACCTTTTTAAGCACTACACGAGAGCATTTTAATAAAAAGCACAACAAGCCCGCAACAAATCATGGCTTGGAAGCAGAAAAAATGTCAATTCCTGTCAAGTTTTGAAGAATCGTTTGAGCTTAAGGAAAAGCGAATTTCTTCTACGCTCCCCTCCCCTGCCCTCCACTCACATGCACAGAGCAAAGCCACCCCAAGCGCTGCCTGTGACACGCTGCAAATCACACCCAGGAGCGGGGGGAGCAGCCGCCGAGCCAGTCGCAGGAAGGCCCACAGAAGGATTGAAGCTTAAAGAAAATGAAATTTATAGTCAGAGCATTAAAATATTAAAGGGCCTTAAAGAACAGCCATGAATCTGATTTTTTTTTGGGGGGGGAAGGCAAGTCTGTCATCAGGCAGAGACAAATGGCTGCTGGACTTGACAACTCACATAAATCTGGCAAAGGAGAAGAAATAAAGCCCAATCAGACTCAAAAAGAAAAAAAAAAAAGGTGATGAAAAGATTTCAGGGCATAAAGAGTGAAAAGAAGAGGGAAAGCTAAAGAAGATAAGGAGTTGAAAGCAGAGAAGCGATTATAAAAATAATAGCAGAAGTATAGATGGAGGTAGAGGAGAGAAACTATTAAATATGGCCAGAAGGGCCCTGGTGACACAGGTATTTTTGACAATTTTGCTCAAGATGGCTTGTTTTTCTTGCACAGCAAGAATTCGTTGGATGGACTTCAGCAATTGAAACCCTGCATGGACAGAAGGAGGAGCAGCCCGTACCATACAGGGCACCAGCTTTAAACTGCCTGATGAGGAGAAGTCGGCACAGGGAGCCCCGAACAATCCCAACATCTTCAGGTGTGCCCTGGAGTGAAACCCCTCCATTTCCAGAGACAGGCCAGCATGCACCAGGCAAATCCGCACATGATGCTCCCCATGAGAAGCATCACCTGCTCCTGAACTGAGGATCGGTCCCCCAGAGCGTGGCTCTGCGCTGACCCTAGAGCTTCCCTCAGAGCTGTGGCCAGTTGAACAGCATGGCCAAGCTGCAGATGCTCTGTGGTGCAAGAAGTCAGTGGTACAGACCTGCCCAGCCCCACACCTTTCACCCCACATCACCAGGGACTCCTCCCATGGAGTGTTCTCTGGTGACAGTGCCCTGCTGAGACTGGGACAGCTGGAGACCAGCCCCGCAGTGCCTCTGGGGCTACTGCCACATTGCACTGAGGGGAGACCACAAATACAGCTGGGAGCCACAGCCGAGACTCACCATAAGTTCAGAAACATGGTGCAGTGAGGGCTGGGTTTATGAAATGCTGTTTGTAAGCCAGTCCTCCCTCCGAAACACTAAACAAAAACCAACATTTAGATACATTTTGAAGGAAAACACAAAGCATCTGGTTCCCTTCGCTGGTGTACATAGCAAGAAAAAAGTTGGCAGTACATTTGATTACCATAAAAGAGAGAACTATGCAGAAAAAAGCCACATTAGAGTAACATTGCTCAAAACAAAGTTAAATGTCTGCCTTGTTTTGAACGTGATCATGGTGGGGAAATATGAGCAAAGGTCAGCTCAAATTAATGAGCACTGCAAACGACTGGCTGGGCTGGGACTGGCACCCTGCCACCACGTCTCGCCCCGCAATTCTTATTTATCGATTTATTTATTTTGCCAGCTGAGGACACATCCTGCAAACACATAGAAAAGCAAGTCTGGTGTTTCCTATGGGTGCTGTGTGCCGGTTCAGCCAGGGTGATGGGGCTCACACGCTCCCATCCCCACCACAGCCCTCCCCTGCACCTGCATGGTGGGGGTTTGATGGGAGCTCAGCCCCTTGCTCAGGGGCTTCCCAGCTACTGGGCAGCCTGCCCAAACACTTCCTGCCCTGTGCTGAGGCTGATCCAAGCATCACACCAGGGCAACCCAGCCCTCACAGCCCAGGCAGGAATGAGGATGGGGACAGGCAGGGGAACCGTGTCACCTCCCACTGCCGGCTGCCCTGTCACTGCTGCCCATTGTTGTCACTGCAAGAAAATCCCAGCACCATGAAGGTGCCACTTCTCTGCCAACATATGCTAGGACAGCTGTGCTGAGGAGGGTGACAGATGTGTGTGTGTGTGTTCTGTGTGTGCGTGTGTTCTGTTTCATGGAGCAAAAGGGGTTTTCCATGGCTCTTTCTGACACACAGGCATTGATTACCTTCTGAAGCAGCTAAAACTTGGTTTTGTTTTGGTTTAGGGGGAAAGAGGAGGAAAAAAAGCCCAGTCCTGGCTCTGACTTTCCTCCTAGAAAGGAAAAGCCATCTCAGCAACTCTCGGTTTTCTGAACTTCAAATACACAAACACCCTAGTGCCGTCCAAGCATCTCCTTCCAATTTCAGCAGTAATGCACGCTGAAGGGCTGGGAGAAACAGGAGGGAAACATGCTGAAGCAGTCAAAGGCAAAGGCAGCAGCGCTGTTAACCCTTTCCACTGGAACCCCAGTGGGGCTGTGTGCCTTGGAGGTTCGGGACAGGGGCGGGATGCAAAGCACATTAGCTCATCTCTCTGGGATGAGGAGTCCCAGTCTTGGCCCCTCCAGCTCTGTGGAGGCCAGATGCAGACACAGATACCACCCAGAAGCATGCTCACCTAGGCACAGTGATATCATGGAGCGAGTAATAGGCTTTTTTTGTTTGTTTTTCAAAGGAAGAAGTTAGACTTTTACATTAGAAACAGTATTAACCTCAATTTAAGAGGCAGAGCCCCTTTAAGCACACTTTCTAAGGCAGTTTCACTTCTCAGCCACAGCTGGGCTGTGCTATCGGCATTGCCCCAGCTGGGGCCGTAGGCAGGCGTGGGGCTCTGGGCCCACACCAGATTAATTAGCCCTGCTGACCGCCATCAAACAGTCAGGTCCATGCTGCCGATGCAATCTCCAAACTCATTAAAACAGAGTAGTGCCACGCTTGGGAATGAGCTGGTGTAGTGCTTTGGGTGTCATGGTGATAAAACCATTAAAATAGTAATCTGCTGTCCCTGGCAGGCCCTGCCACACAGCAATGCCAGATCATGGCATGCGAGGAGGGGGCTGTAATGTGGTGTGCAGCTGAGCTGCTGTAAACTGTGATCTGTTTCAAGGGCTAAGCAGGTTGATAAGGCTGGGTCAAACAGCGGAGGGTTCAGCAGGTGATTTGGGAGGGTGGAAGAGGCTGCTGTATCTTGTATTTCTGGACATTCACAGTGCCACAAGTAGGACATTGCTCAATGACTTAAAAAATAAGCACCTCTGCCTGAGGTTATCAGCCTTCAGATAATGACAAGGTTGTGAACGCAGCAATGCTGCGGGAATTGAAGAGAATCAGCACCCTGACTTGGGAATAAGTGATGATGATTCCCCTAGATACTGGAGATGAAGGGGAGATAATTCTGATGAAGTGTGTGAACAGAGCAACAGTGCAGTTACAGTGACTCATCGCAGCTGCCCAGGCAACTTGGCAGGCAAGGAAAATATTTGCACAAGTTTTAACAAGCCCCATCCACATTCCTCCTGATGCCCTGACAAATCTGGGTGGCAGTGCCAGGGTGCTGGGCTCCTTCAACCAGGCAAGCAGGGCACAGATGTGCCATTCCTTTTTTGAATGACAAGGCTAATTATAAAAACATCATTTCTTGATGCCCCCATCTAGTCTAGGCAGGATACATTTTGGCTTGGTCTACAAACACGGGCAGTGTGGCCAGCCCTGTTCCCACTCTGGGCTCAGTATCCTGTGCCTCCTTGTTGAAAGCAGGTGACTACAGGATATGATGTTCCACTGAAGGACAAGAGCTGGTAGACCTGCTCTTCCTGGCTGTCCCCCTGCCCCAAGTCACCATGTGGAGGGGGCCCTACATGCATGACAGGACTTCAGCAGCATGGTCCAGGACACGCACCTGCATCCGTGTGAGGAAGTTACGATCTGGAGGAGGAGGCTTCTGGCACTTGATGCATTGTTTGCTGTGAATGGGGGGTGGGGCTGGAGCTCCTGTCTGCTGGAGACGCTTCCTAATGAGGGTCAGAAATGTTAGCTAGATTCTTAAAAATAAATTTCTGTTTGCACTTCCAGAGGAAAAATATACAGCCAGAAATCATATATTTAAAAAAGCAAAAAAAAGAAAAAAAAAAACAAACACATGGAGATAAATACAATTTGTTAACAAAATCAATTAAATAAAATCAAGGCTGTAATTGTATTTTGGTGGCACTGACCAACTAAGCCTTTGCGAAGGTTGTGCCACAAAGGCCAGAGCCCTGCCCGGGCTCTCCCTCCACGGCCAGCAGGGATGGGTGAGATCCGCTGGGGCAGCACCAGCTGCGACCTGAATGGAAATAGCCGTAGAAGAAAAGGGAAGGGAAGAGCCGGAGACATGGCCACTTCCCAGGTGCCTTATGTCAAGCGGGTTGCCTGTGGGGCTGTAAGCACCCAGGTACTGCCAGGTGCCACGGCTGCCAGAGAGGCTCTGCGAGCACCCCACAACGCACCGCACGTGTGGCACGTGGGTCAAATGGGTGCCCCCAGTTGCCTCCGTGTCCCAGGGGTCATCTGGCATCAGCAGGAATGTCATGGTCTCCCTGTGCGGGTTTCTGACGTGCTGCTGGCACTCCTGCACGCCTAGCTTGATGCAGGGTGGGCATATTGGGCCGCAGGTGTGGAGGGTGGGAGCAGAGCAGGCTGGCTGCCCTGAGGCCTCCTGCGTGCAGTGCCACGCCGTGCCACGCCGTGCCGCAGCACCCACACACAGCATGTGTGACAAATGGCCGCACAGGTGCATGGGCTGCTGCTGCTTGTACCAGGCTTGCACACACATGTCTAACCCACAGCCTGGCTTTGCCCCTCCCCATGCCACCACCGCAGCCCTACCTTTTGACTCACATCCATGGCAGTGATCCCGATGCCGGGCGTAAACCCATGTAACCTTGCTCTACAGAGGACCCTTGGCCCTGCTGAGGCAGCCTGCAGCCCTGCTCGCCACAAAGCTGTCCCCTTCCCCTACCAGTCCGCGCCTGATTTTTCTGACTGTTTCTTGTAAAAGCCCCAGGCTCCGGTGTGGGAGGGCACTGACGAGGCAGGATGCCATCTTTACACTGCTCTTTTGTTGCTCTGCTTTACTGTGGAGATTAATTTAGGGGAAAAAAAAAAAAAAAGGAGCATTATTTAAAAAAGCACTTACCCCCTCTCTCCTTCTCTGCCCTCCCCAAGCAGTGATGAGGGATAACGAACTGCTGGGACTGTCATCCAAAGAGTGCTTAATGACAGTATTCGCTCTGTGCGTGTGGAGCGTTGGCTGTTCTCAGAGCTCTCATTACGAAGAATTTTCAAGCTGTTTTGACTATTATCTGCTACAAAGAGAAACTCACTGTTAGCCGCCTATTTCCATCACTGAAGCTGGCCAACGTAACCCACATGGAGCTGTGACACCACGGCCAATGGCTAATGTTTCTGTGCTCTCACCTCCACCTTTATGACAGCAGAGAAGGCCCAGGCTTTCCTTCCCTGTTCCTTGCCTCTCTCTCACCAGCAGGTTCCTTTTTTGGGCTCATGCTCTGGTTTTGCAGATGGTGTTTCTCTAAAATGGCCAGCTGCAGCATCGTGAGTCGAATCACCCCACCGTGCTGGACCCAAAGGTGCTCATGGCATTGCCAAGCCTGTGCCTCCAACTGTCCACTTTTGGGGGCTGGGAGTCCCCACTGCAGGCTTGGCAAGGGGAAGGGGACCCAGCCTGAGCTTCATCTGTGCTGCAGAAACACCGCAAAGATGTGCTAAAACAATCTGTTCTGCCATCTTTTCCCGGACCCTTTACTGTGAGACACAATATTTTGGAGGGGCAGCTGAAATCTTGCTGGTGTTAATTTAGTTTCGGTCTGCTCACTGTTAACTTCGGGCTTGCTGCGCTTTTTGTGGCTCCTTTTCCTTAAAAAAAGCTTATTTTCTCTTAAAACAGGGCGAGAAGCAGCTTGGCACCACAGACACTTTAAAGATGTTTGAACATTTGCAAGAGGAAGCAAACACATTTTTTAAATATTATGAAAAGCACCTTGAACAACAACTTCTCAACACGAGCCCTCCATAGGCTCCATCCTTTGCTGAAGGAATGCGTTGCTGAGCCCAGGGGAGCCTGAGGCTCGGTGTGTCCCGCCACACTTCTGTGCTGCATCTCAGAATCCCGCTCCTGCCGTGACACCCTGCAGGGCTGGGGCAGTGAATCTGGGTGCCGAGTGGGAGATGAGCTCTACCTAATCGCAGCGTTACTACGAACAACGACGGGCAATCCAAGGCAGCTCCGGTCTGCAGCCATACCCACCTGTCAGCCCTCACAAGTGGCTCATGAAAACAGAGGAAAAGAAGTAAACATCGTATTTCAGCACTGTCAAGTGAGCAGTGGTTCCTAAGCTGCTCCTGCGTCTCACTGAGGTTTTCAGGTAGTTTCACTATACCCTTCTTACATGAAACTGGGATATGGTTTGTCTTTTCCTTTCCCCCAATGATGTTTACCTGTTGAAACCTTGACTTTTTGCTCAATATAAAATTAGAGAGGTAGTTTTATTTTTAAGGAATTGTAAGAGAAAAATTAGGGGTTGCTATGTACAAAAAACTGCGCTTGTCTGCTAATGTCCACAGAGTTAATCTGTGTTTTTCATAAAAAGTCATTTTCTGGCTAAAACCCTTTCCTTTCTAATATTTAGACTTACCGCACATGCCTGTCAGTCTTCTTGTCCCTGCTGACACAGTGCCATGTTCCTTGTGTTTCCCTACCGATTTGTCTTGGTAGAGCTGCATTCCCGTCAGCCAGCCAGCCACAGGCACACAAATCACAGCCTCTGGGCACTGGAGGACCAACAGCCGGCAGAGACCATTAGATCATCTCACCTGACCTCTCCCTGATGTGGGGCCGAGTCTGGCATCCAATTACTCCTGTACTGAGACCGGTAACTCCTGCTTGGCTAAAGGGTATGATGCAGAAATGCATCCTGTCTGGGTCTAAATATATGAAAGGCAAGGGAATGCACTACTCTCCTGGGTAGTTTAATCTTTATTAACACTCACTTTTTAAAAGGTCTGTTTGATTTCCAATTTGAATTTGTCTGGCTTCAGCTTTCAGGTGCAGGCTCGTGCGATGCCTTTCTCCTCTAGATTAAACAGCCCTCTAATACCTGCCTTTCTCTCCCCTTGAAGGTACCTCACACAGCACAATTAAGTCACCTCTTGATCTTCTTTTTAATAAGCTAAATAGGCTGAGCTTCTCTGATTTTGCACTGTAAGATATTTCCCCCAGCACCTCCCAAGGATCAAGTCTCTAATACTGCCTGATCCCATGCCGGGGGATGTGTGGCGAAGCAGCCCTGTGCAGCCTGTGAAATTAAGCAGCTCCCTGGGAGAAGGCAGCCTTTCCCCATCACCAGCTCCCCCAGCCAACCTATATTTTTAGGGAGGCTTCTTAGGGGTGTCCAGTGAGGCTTCACACCTCTCTGGTCAACTCTATGCCCCATATTGCCCAATTGCTTGAGTGATGGGGAGGCAGTACTGTGGCTGTTCCCTCCTGCACATACGAGACGCTGGATGAGCAACAAAATTTAAGGCTGTTTCCTAGTGCAGGGACTTGGGTGTGCCCAGAGCCGTCCCATGCTTTATAGCCAGGATAAGAGGAACCACGGTGCTACATTGAGCCGTCTCCATTGACTTTAGTCATCTCTGAAATTCACAGTTCCCGGTGGTTTGAAGTAGCATTGGTCCCATCACTCATCCCATCTTTGGGAGGGGAGGTCAGGACACAGGGGTTCCAGATGGCAGACGACAGTGCCTCTCACCCAGGGCACCCGCTGCATTTACCAACTGAAATAGGCAACTGGATAAGGCCTTTCCTCATTCAACATTTACATGGAGGAACAATAAATCTCAGCAGTGGCCAAAAATGAAAGTCAATGCACATGTGATGCTGCACACACATTATTGGCAAGAGTTATCTCTTTTGATCCCGTTTATAATGCGTCTTCTTTTGAACCAGAGCCCCGGCGCCCCAGCCAACACTTACAGGGATGGGCATATTTTGGGCAAAGCGATTTCACAGCCAGCCAGCCCACAAGCTGGATTTTAGCCACGGGCTTCAGCAATACCATTTCACACACCATTATATCGGTTTAGCCGGGAGAGTACGCAGAGCCCCTTGCACTCTCTGCCGGGTATTCGTCCCGCCTGCGAATCAATTACAGCAGACACCACGTGCATTAGGATTGCTGCTTGGCACGTATTTCAGCCGTGATATATCTTGCTCTGCTCTGCAACAAACGACTTAAACCTCCAGGATGTTGTGTCTGTCAGTGAGGATTTTATTAGGTGAGCTGTGCCCATTCTCACAACAGTAAGGGCTACCTGACAGAAAATTGTAAGCTGTTTCCCTCGGAGGGGGCAAGCTCTAAATGAGTTTCCTGGTCTCACTTTGGGAACATGCTCGGATATTAAAGGGACCAGAGAGTATCATTACTGCCAGGTGATAAAAACAACCACTATTTGGGAAGACTGATGGCCTTTGTAAAAGCTCCCAACAGAAGCTGCATTCTGCACAGTGGATAATAACAGCCGTCTTGGGCTGAAATCCCAAAGCAGCTGCATTTTCCAAGGCTGCAAAAGTGACTTCAGGATTTCTGGCACCACATTGCTCAAGTATCACTTTTTGGCAGTCACAAAGCTTGAGATCAGTTAATATTCTTCAACGATCACAGCTTAAAGATGTTGCTTGCTGTCTCCCCGCTTGCACCTCTTTCTGGATTGCCTCCCTGGCCCAGCAAGGGTGAGGCGTCAGTGCGAGCAGAAGCTACTTTAGGCAGGAAAGCCAGCAAGAAGAGCTCTCCTTTTGTCTTCCCCCTTGTGACACAGAGAGAAAAGTTTAAGTTTCACTCTCCGTCACTAAAACAACTGCCAGCTTGCATCATGATGAGGACATCATTGCATCACACAGCAGACATGACATTTCACGACAGCCCATTGTGCTCCAAGAGCAGGCTACACTTCCCAGAACCATTTCCAGACCATTTTCACCATGCCTGGCAGCCTTCTGAGAGCACTAGGACTGGCTCTGGGGTGAGACATGGGCTGGGACATCCCCATTTACCCGCTGCTTTCTTGGCCATGGCTGCATCAAGCAGGTACCTGTGCCAGCTGAGAAATGGTTACCCTGTTTGGGAGTCACTGAGATCTTTCCAGGGTCTGGCCAGACCCTGGGCCAGGGCTCCACACCAAGCACAGTGCTGCCATCAGCTCACCTGGCAGCCAGTCAGATTCCCACTTATTTACTGATCAGGTTAAAACCCAGTCTTTTCTGTGCCAATTTCCCGCATCCCTCCCCATTCCCATGGGGTGTTTGTGCCCCCCCTGGCCAGTGCAGCGGCTTTAGGAGTGAAAGGGCAGGAGTGCCAGCCAGCCCCTTGCCTGCCTGTTGCTGGGGATGAGGGCTGTGCATGGCAGCGACAGGCCAGCTCCTGCACCAGAGCCACTCATGCAGGGGACTGGCGTAGGCTCGCTTTCACGGCAAGGTGCCCTGCTGCCAGTGTCGCTTGCTTTCAGCCCTGACACCTATTCATCCGGCTCAAGTGCTTTTTTCTATGCGGGTTTTCTTGGCCATTTTCTCTAGATTAAGATTTTCTGAAGACTGCTGGTTCCTTTTGTAACCTTTCAAGAGTCCTCTCTGTATGAAGTTCTCTTCACATCATCTCCAACAGATGCAAGTAATAAAGTCACAGCAGATTTATGACTTTGAGAATCTCATTATACCTATCTATCCATCAGGAAAAGGAGCTGTTTTCAAAAAAAGCAGGAGATGGATTTTGCCATTATTTATTGTTTAAAAATGGGAAGAAAAAGAAAACTTCTTAAATCCTTTCCAGCTCCAATTGTGTAAAAACATCCTCTGAACTCACTAAGCACAGTGGTGGCTCATGCCAACATCAGGACATGGCGCTATGGCTTTTTGGAGAGGTGAAAGCACCCAGCTCCACATTCACGCATCTCAGCCAAGGCACCTCAGCTGGCACCAACTTCAGGCCCAACCACGGTATTCCTATGGAATCAAGTTAGGACAGCTTGTGTAGGACTATGGCAGCTCACTGCTGCTGCATGCCCATGAAGGTGAATGTTCTCAGTAAATAGCTGGGTGGGACAAGGAGGACCCCCCCATGGTGTCCATGCCCCTGAGGATTCCCAGAGCCATGCTGCCATGCCCAGAAAGCACAGGTTTTGGCTGTGGAGCCCAAACAGAACCTTCATCCTACCTCTATCTGTCCCAGCATAGACCCCACACCACAGTCCACTCATCCTGGCACTGGTTTGCCACAAAGGACAAAGGCTGAAAGCAAAGGATTAGGCAGCAGAAAAAGCCAGAGGGACTGACTGCCTTCAGAAGCAGTCACGTGTCAGGAAAGAGGTAGCAATCCCCTGCCCCAAGCAGCTCTGGTGCCACCACCCTGGTGAGCCTCCATGTCAAGGAGTCATTCTTGGGCTCTCTGTAGAAGGAGTGCAGCCAGCTTCTCACTCATTCCCATGCTCTCCACTGATGCTTTCCCAGCTGCCGGGCCCGCTCTCCTCCAGGGAGCTCCCGTCTGCCTATGCCTGTGGGGATGGGGAGGGTTGCACCAGGAAGGGCTGAAGCTGGCTGCACTCAGAGGCAAAAGCTTCTAGGTGGTGTCAGAGAAGGTTAAACAAGCACATTAACAGGATCCAGCCTGGCGGATCATGGAAACGGGTCATGTGTTTGCCATGTCCTTCGACCACATCAGTCAGGGATTTGTAACTACTGAAGTTCCCACTCGGGAAATACATTTTCCAGGCATGGTTCCAGCCAAAAGTCAGTTTTGCAGGCCTATTGTCAGCATGATTTTGCAGCTTGCTCTTAAATGGTTGAAGATCTGTCTAGTATGTCTCCCAGCCCAGCTCATTCCCAGATTGCTCAGCAGCCCCTGCCCTGCACAGCCTTGGAGCAGAAGTCCTTGGGCTCATCTTGCAGGAGATGGGCCCAGGGCTATGCTGAGTTACATTGTCTGGGGCGAGTCAGAGACTGAGAGGTGGAATTGGGATATAACAGACACCTGGCATGAAATCATGGCTTCTACAAAGTCAACAGGACTTTGGTCACCAGCTTACAGTCACAACTGCAGCTCCAAAATGCTGGTGTCTGGGGTCTTTAGTCACTCGCTGCTCTGTTTTGTGGATATGGAGCCTCTTTCTCTGCAAACATACCAAATCAGTTTTGATCTTTCCCGTCAGGCTCTTTTGCAAACACACATCCTGCACGACATCTCTGCTTGTACATCAAAACACTTGGCAAAACAAAGCAGAAACCTGTTCTCCCTGTCAAATAAAAAATTAATTAGGGCAGAATGCTGATTCTGAAAAAATAAACGAAAACCCCACCTCCCTCCAGCTCTTTAAGCAGAAATCTCCATGCAAGGATTAACTGCTAGTGAGCAGTCACAACCATTTTATTTGAAAGGTGACTGGTCTAAAGCTGAAATGTCAGAGTTTACTTTGCAAACACTTTCTGTTTTTTTGCAAAAGAACGGGGAAAAAATCCACCCTTCAGCCATTACTTTTACAAATCAGCACTGTTGTGTGAAGCAAAATGCCAAGTCCTATCTGAAAATGTTCGTTCAGGATGGTATTTTGTCTCACACTGATCTCATTTGGCAGCCATAATGAGGCGTGGCCTGGGTTCAAAGAGTTTGATAAGTCACTGTAAGTGTCGTACTAAATTAAGGCCCTGATGGGATGGGATCCTACTCTGTCTCCAGTGCCCCTGGCCTCAGTTTGCTGGACCCTGTGGTGAGCTGAGGGTTCAGTCCTGCTTTTATCCTGCCCATGCCCTGAGGCCCAGTGCACCTGCCTGGCATTCGGCCTGTGTGCAGGTATAGTGGCTGAGGGGCTGGCCCCTCGCAGGGGCTTTTATTCCTGCAAAACTCTGGTTAACAGCAGCCGGTCACGAAAGCGGCCCTTCCATAGGCTGTGCTGCCAGAGGAGGAGGAATGGACTTTGGATGGGAGCAGCTGGTGAGCGTTGGGCAGAACGGCAGCTAAACAGCAGAGGTGTTGGTGAGTTGCAAGAGCAAGTGTTTGTCCAAACCTAAGTGCATCGCAATCTAGGTGCTCCCACATCACCACACTAGCGAAAGGCCCAGTGACAGGGTGTGGGGCTTCACAGTGTCCCCTTGTTCTCCGTGGGATGAGACAGCAGTGACATCAATGGAGCACCTCATTGTCTCTGAGCTGGAAGAAGACAAAGAGCTCCAGTTCCACTGCAGGCTGGCAGTGACCTCCACCACCACACCAGCTCCTACATTCTCACAGAGCGTAGCATAAAATACTGCTGATTGATTGAGGGGCTTTGGTGCAATCTATAGACAGATTTCAGTGCAAGAATCAGCAAAAATCTCTTCTGCTTGAAAAAAAAAGCCAGTCAGAAGCATATACAAAGTCTGATTTAGAAGGGGGAGGGGAACCAATTCACAGAGAAAAAAGACAACATTTTTGGCCAACACACCATGGTCTCCATTAAATAAAACAACCTGTCATTTTCATTCGCTTGGCAAGTGACTAGACCTGCAGCCAACTGCACACTTGATGATCCACCATTACTTTCCAGGGAGGGGGTTGAAATATTCTTATTCCTATTCATTAGGCCAAAGTAATTCTCTTAATGCCACTGAACCAGCCATGGACAAGATCCTGCACATAATGTCATTGGCAGTGCTGCTAAATGAAATCCCTCTGCAAGCAGCCAGGGGAATCAATACTCACAGTCATTTGTCCTTCCACGTTTTCCTCCCACGCCACCTTATTTGTGGCATCAGTCTGTGTCAGTTCCATCTCCCTCAGCCACGTGCAGTGCAAGGAGGGTCCTGGGGCTGGGTAGGTGCCCTGGTGTGGTGCTCTACTTCTGCTACCCTCCTCCACTTGGGAGCGGTCTCCTGTCCCTGTGGGCAGCACCTCTGTACAGTCCCAGCATGTAGCTGTGAGGTGGGCAGGCTTTGCTACAGGACTGATTAGAAGCTCAAACAGAGAGATGAGGAATTCTCCCTTGGCTCTGTGGAGTAAGAAGGGCTGATTTTATAACACGTAGTGAAAAAAAGAGTCATGGCTTTTCCAGTAACTGGAAGCATTGCAAAGTCTTCACTAAATTATTAGCCAGAAATTCATCTTCTGTTAGGCAAGGCTGCCACACCACGGCAAACACATCAGGCCATCAGCTAACATGGGGCCCAGGGACAGCCCAGCCCTCACACGTTAGCTGGAGTAAATCTTTATTGTTTCCTGAGCCCTTGCTTTGGACCACATTAAACATCAATACCACAGCACTCAACGTCACCCAGTATTATATCAAATCATTAGCGGAGGGTTAATCATTACAAAGAGAGGAGGTCTTGGCTGACAATTCACTCATTTCCTGCATGAAAGCACAGTTGTTACCACAGCAGAACAAAGATTCAGGCTCGGCTGCATCGTTTGCTACCCAAACGCATCAGCACAACCAGTAGGTTTGTTACTCCAGTGGGATGGAGAAGGTGACCCTGTCTGTCTGCAGTCAGAAGGGATACGTCCAGAGGCTGGGCAAGCTCCATCCAAATCTCTAGCCCTCCCAGACAGTGCAGGAGCTGGCTTAGTGGCGGCACCAAGCCGCTGAAACCCAGAGCTCCATTTATGACCTCCTGCAGGACTAGCCCTGGAATGGGGTCCCAGTTGCAGCTGCTGCTGTCCCATGGTGCAGCCAGCCAGGTGCTCTGGAGACCCAGGGAGGTCTGCACAGCGGGCAAGGGGGTTCGCTTTAGTGTTCTGCTCTGTCGTAAGAAAATATATACTACCAAGTTCAAATCCTTGTGTTTCTTTTCCACTGGCATAATAACTTTGAAATGTATTATTGCTGAGAGACTCACCTCTCTCTGCCAACAACTCCCCAGGGAGCAGCACTAGCACAAGAAAAGAGGTTTTTACAGCTTCTTCATAAAAGAAGTCAGAAATCCACTGGACCTGATCAACTTTTCCTAGAGATGATAAGGATGGAGCCTGAGCTGCTGAAAGCCTGTGTAACCTCATTGGTATGCCATCGAGGTGGATTTTTTTACACCAGTGGGCAGTTTGGCCTGCTAATTCAGAAGCAATGTATAGAAGATAGCTTCAGATTTGCTCTGTACCTTTGCCATTCTCTTCCACTGAGGTAAAAATTTGTGTTGCTTCCTCCTCTGCCAGCTGTACTAGGAAAGGGTGGAGGACCAATGCTGCAGCCTAAGAGGAACTAATAGAAAAAGGAGAAGAGTTTAAGTAAAACCACTCACTGACACTATAGATCTCCTTACCAAGTTGCCCAGCCAATGTGTCAGCCCAGCTGGATGGTGTACATAAAGAAAACCCACAGGTGATTTAGGATAATAGTCTAAGTCAGGTGGCTTTTAGGCTGCTCTTTTCACTCACCCACAGAATACCAGTGCTAGAAATTTCAGTGAGAGCCACATTAGCAGCTGGTCTTTCCACTACCAGGAATGGTGCTGTCTCCAGAAGACTTCCATTTCAGAAAGCACCTCACAGCCACTGAGCTAATTTTCCCTGCTCCAAGATAAAGGCAGCCACAGATGTGGTTACAGATTTTATTACTAATTTTAAAATCATCTCAGAAAGAATCTTGTGAGGGAACAGTTGGAAGTGATTGTCCTAAGCACAGACAGCTCAGCTGGCAGTTCTCAAAATGAGGTCCTTGTATTAAGCATTTAAATGGAAAAAGTTAATGGTTTGGCAGCAAGGCACGAGATCAAAAACTAATGCTGTCCTGGGGTTTTGCAAGTAGGCAAGGACCAAGGGCATGAAGTGGCGCTGAGCTGGCCCAGCATGCTGCTCAGCTCTGCAGGACAAGGGCTGGCCCAGGCATGGTGCCACCACCATGGGCAGCTCTGACCCAAGCCAGCAGTGCCTCTGTTGACACTTTATTTTGCTGTGCTCCTGTTCCCTTCACCCATAACCAGGGACGCCAGCACTTCTCGCACCCAGCAGTATATTCAGACATGGAGTGGGAGACCATCCTGGTCAGCAGGGCAGAGATCTCAAACCACACCGCAAAAAAAATGGATCCAGATGCCATTGCTTCTGGTGTGTGTGCTGGCCGCAGCAGCAGCAGGCACCCGAGGAACCAAACAATGTGAGGTAGTGGTTTGGGGAAGACCACAAGGGACTATTTCCTCCCTTCCTTCCATTCCTAGCAGAGGAAGAGAAAGGTGAGTTCAATCAATTTGGCATGTATCTATTTACTATGAGCACATACAAAAGACTCACAACAGATCTCCTCCCCCACCTTTGGCAGCCAGCCTACATGTTGGCAAGCGAAAGATGTTATCTTAAGGATACACGACAATACCCTGAGTCATGCTGAAAGTCTGAATTCACCAGGAAGCCTGCTGAAGTCAAGGACCTAACGCAGGGATGCTGCCTCACATACTCCTTGTGGCAATGCTTTCTGGGGCAAATCTGCCACACCAGCAGCACTGAGGGGCTGACAGACAGTAACACTTCACCTGCCTGTTCCAAAGGGTGGGAGATATGAGAGTCCAGTCCAAGACCCAAGACAGATGACAAGAGCACCGCTCCACTGAAGCTCTGCCCCAACTGACTGGGCTTTAATTGGCACCTCCAACTAAACCTCATCTTCCTATGCAGGACCCATGGGAGTAAGTGAGGTTGCTGTGGTGGCCATCTCAGGGTGCCGGGCTTCAAGGAGACGGAATGAGCCGGGGTACATGACAGAGGAATGAAGGCAGCGGAACTAAACTGATTTACATCAGCTGAGGAACTACTGCATGGCTGGGCAACAGAGCATAGCGATTCAAGGGAGGAACGGCAAATTCAAAGCCCAGCGTTAACACAATGCTCAGCTGAGAAACTCAAGGACTCCAAGGAGAAAGAAATTCTAACCATGTAGCAGCCTTAAATCAGGAGGATTTGCAGCTGAGACCTTTAGGTTCATGCCCCTGTCAGGCAAATTTGGACTTGGCCAACAGAAACCTGAACATTTTTTGGGGGCAAGAGAGGACTCCTTTTCCCAGATTGTAAATTTTCTGTAAAAACATGTATTGGTTCCCACTATTTCAATGACAGTCACTTTTCAGAGTATCCAGAGCTCAGCAGAAATAAAGCCGTGTGGCCTGTGCAGATGATGCCATATACCCCAGCAGTCCACAGCAAACGGCAGAGCCCAGACCACAAAACATGTTTGCATCAAATTGTGCAGCAGCAAGTCTTCAGCCACCCTGGACAGAAAACTAGCGTGGGGAAAATGCTGCATTGTTTACATCCATTTGAGGGAAATGGGGAATTCAAGGGTCACCTCACTGTCTGCAATGGTACAGTGGTCCTGGCTGTACATCAGGACTATATTTTGGAGTGAGATGGACACAAGGTGTATCACATCATGGCCATCTACAAACTACCAGACAGATTTAGCCGGTTTGCAGCAGCTGTTAGCTATTACAAGGAGAAGTATAGATCTTAAGGCCAAAGGATCAGATAAAGCCATTTAATATGAACTCCTGCAAGACACAGGCCACAGAATCAAAAGTCTGTAATTTCTATCTGACCACAGACGCATCTTTTAGAAAGATGTTCAATCTGGATTTAGAGATATTGAAGGATGGAAACTACCATCCCAGATAGTATTAGTAGATAACCTTAAGCATTAAAAAAGGAGACGCCCTTTTTTTTTGCCTGTCTTCATCTTTAAGGCATTGTGTGTCGTTATGCCTTTGTCCTCCAAATTAAACAGCCCTCCAGCTTCCAGAAGTCTCATTCCTAAATAAGTACTTAGAGATGATGATCCAGTCACCTCTTAACCTTTCCTTTGTTACGCTGAATTAGTTTAAACTTCCTTCACGGCTCCCTCCAGGGAAAGGTTTCCAGCCTCTGAACCTTCTTTCCCTGAGCAGCCCCAAGAAGCCCTCCAGCCACACTGACCGGCCAGAGGAGCTGGCTGATGGAGCAGGAAGTCAAGGCTGATTAAGCAAATCACTCTGAAAGGTAAGGAAACCACTGGTGTCCAGAGGCTTCCACAAAACCTCCTTGTCCTAGCTTGGACATGCTGACACCAACTGGGCTTCCGTGCCCTCCACCCCTGCTGCCACCATTACCACAGCCCCACAGCCCCAATGCCCAAGGGCTCGTGCCCTTGGTGCTGGGTGCAACCAAACCTGCAAAGCAATAATTAACAGCCATAATTAACCTCTTTGATACTTTTATGTGGTCCTATCAAAACTCCGGGGTGCTTCTGTTTACTTGCTGTGTAACAACTGCTTGATGGATTTATAAGAAATAAATTAATAAATAGGCAGTACTCATGGCAAGAAATAATTAGGAGGACTTAATGTCATTGATTAAATTATCCATTAAAAAACCCCAAGAGCTCCAGCAAAGCTTTTCTCTTTTCTCCTGCATCCACACATTAGGAGTCCAGTGCCTGCCAGGCCACCTCTCTGTGTGCCTTCACATCTCTTTCTAAAACCCATCTCTGCCACAGTGCTTCAAAGACACGTGGCAGTGGCTGCTAGCGAGGATGACATTTTTCACGCTAACCTTCAACACTGCATCATTTCCTTCTGCTGTCCCGACACCCGTTTTCTGCCCACTCCTTGGTGGCTGCCACCCCAACACCACGCTTCTATTTTTAGCTCCTCAGGGCAGGGATGATCAGGGTTCAGCCAGCAGGCGATGCCGGTGTGAGTGCCAGCCTGGCAGCACCGGGGTAGCTCCCACCCTCGCTCCACCCACCCGGACAGGGATGCACAGCGGGCGAGGGGCGGGTGTTGCCCACAGCCCGGACCCTCTTCCCTCGCGGGGCGGCTCTGCTCNTGGCCCTGCGCCGGGCCGAGCGGAGCCGAGCCCCGCGGAGGGACTCCGGGCGGCCGTCACCACTTCAAGAAGCCCCCTGGAAACGCCGGGGCCGAGCAGGTGACAAGAGGACCTCGCTGCTGCTGCCGCTACCACTAGAGTCTGTCCGCCCTCATCCAGATCTCCCCCACAGCGCTGTAAATCAGGAGCCAGCACTCAGCCAGGGACAAGGCTCAAGATCAGAATCAGGGAGAGAATTTGGGGATTAATCTCTAAAATGATCCCATAGCTATAGGCATGAGAGCCATGCTGTCAAAAAGGGAGCCAGAGGAAACTTGGGTAGGGAGGTTGGTTTGAGATGGCAGTAGACTGTCCCCGCATGGCCAGCCCGAGAAGGAAGAGCTTTACTCTAAAAGACCATCCGCAAGCATCACGCTGTACTCTGGGCACACATACGATGCACAATGCACCCCACAGTGCCTTGCAGGGCAGTGGTGACATCAGAGCTAGTGTGGTATAGTATGAGGAGGCCAACCTAGGTGGCTCCCGTGCCTTGGGCAGAGGGAGCAATTCCCAGGGTCAACGTTTGGGCAAGGAATCCAGTGGGATTAGGAACACACGCATCTTCCCTTCTTCTTAAACTCCAGTGTTTTAGTGACATAAAGCCAGAACTGGTGCTAGCTGCAGCCTATGTAAATCTCTCTGCCAATCACCTCTCCAGCTCCCATCCTTCTTTCAAAGATTCCTCACTACAACACAGATGGAAATGTTCACAGGTTGTTTTCATAAATTATAATCTGCTGGCTATGCAAGTATAGTTCCCTAAACGTCTTCAGATTTTATTTTCTCTATATAGTTTGAGAAGGGATGCACATAGATTCAAGGCCCAGGTGATATTTTCAGACACTGTTCTGCTCTAGAAAGGTTTGAGCTTTGTGTCCCATTGCCCATGGAGAATTAACATGTTCCTCCTGCCAGAGAGCAAAGGTAAACTAGCTACTTCTGGTATTATTCCTTGCTCAAGAACTGCAGTATTTGGTGTTCCTGTGGGCCCCTTAGCGCACACTTTGCATGGGGTGAGAGGAGCTGCTGCCCAAACCTAGTGCCCAAATAGTGCTACCAGCCCATGTTCCAGGTGGCCAGGGGGGAGGTGGGTTGTCTGTCTTTCCTCCATCATCTACCAGAGCTTCAAGAAAACAAAGTTCCAAACTAGAACATCATGAGGTTTGACTTGAAAAGTTGATGAAAGCAACAAAAGTTGGATTTACTTACCCTTTTTATGTGAGTCTATGGGGCAAGAATTTCAGTCTTTCTCTGCAGCACCGAGATCAGCTACTGTTCTCCTCTGTAAGAGAGTGGAGTTCCGCACTGATATTTTTAGGGAAAGTCCAACTGCTGGAAGGACTGACAGTAGAGGCACCCTGCTTTCTGCAGGATGGAGAATAGATGCAACCAGCTTCTGTGTTTCTCCAGTTTTGTGATGACATTCTTCTGCATTGCTCCTTATCAGCTCAGGGCCAGCCTGGCCAAAAGGCAGCTGATGACATTTCCAGTCATCGGCATTTTTCCAGTTGAGCTAAGATAAAGCCAGAGTCTTCTCATAAGGACGTGTACATTAGATGACTGAAAGAGCGTTAACAGCCTCATCAGCAACGCAGGCTTCCCCAGTCTCGCCATGCTCCTGTCCTCGTGTGCAGTGTGTTTCAGAGGTGATGCCACATGCTGTGTCTGCACCTGGAGAGGTCCCAGGGAGGGCTCATGGCGGAGCTAGCAGGGTGCTGCACCGGCACACAGACCACCACTGCTGGGGAGACCATAGATGGCTGCTTTCACCTTGTGAATCATGAATCCAGACATCGTCCATCTCCCCTGTGCCAGGAAATACAGCAGCCAGTATAAATTAGCGTATGCAAAAGCTTTACTAACACGTGCTCCTGCCTGTGCCCTGGCCTGCCACAGCAGCGTTGGCTCTGACCTTGTTTTATGGAGGCTGCATCATGGATCCCTCCACCTACACACCTCTCCTGGCCTGAAGCTCAACTCCATACCACCTAAGCCACTGCAAGGTCTTGCCTTGCTTTTAAGAGAGCTTGACCCCAGTAATCCTTGTCTATGTGGTCTGGATGTGAATGTACATTGACCCTCCTGGTGAATTGATCCCCAGATTGCCTTTGAAACTTCAGAGTGAGAATCCTGTGCAGAAAGATGCAACATGGTCTACGTTTTTCTGCACCTGAAAACATCACCACTATTAAGCCTTTTAGCTCTGACTTTCCATGGATATATCAGGAATGTGACACAAAAATACCCAGCCCGCAGCCCTGTGAGACACAAAAGCTTAGGCAGCCTAAGAGCTGGAACTTGATTTTGCCTTGTCTGAGCATTGTACTGCAGGATGGAGGAAAAAGCAAGACAATTAAGAAATGACAGTCTGTCTTACAGATGTACACGCACACCCTGACACACACCTGGCCCAGTTTATGCTGAGGAGCCCCCTGCAAACACCCCCATGTTGGCACACAGGCAGGGCAGGCTGTGGCTTGCCCAGGTATGTGCTCACAGATTCATGGCTATCAACATAGTGGTGGCATTTAGGAAGGCACAAAATTAGCCTGTGTGTCTTGGCAGGCATCTGTAATAACAAATAATAGTAGTAATAATAATAATGACAACCATTACAATAATAATAAAAAACCATACCGAAGGCCCTCGTGTGCTGCCAGCTAGACTGAAGTGCCCATGCAGAGCATCTCGTCAGCTCTCCAAGCTCCAATGGCAGAGGTGCAGCCACATCAAACGGTTCCTTATCTGAAGGGAGCTGACGAGCGTGGACTGCTCCCCCTGGTCTCCTCACCCCTAAAAAATTCTTCCGCCAGCAGTGAACAAACCATTCATGTCCTAGGCATTCACCAGAAATCAAAGCCCTGGCAAGTTATTATTGCCCTGACACTCTTCCCAAGAGGAGGCTAATGCTGAGCTCTTTATCCCTTCTGTGTGCTTGCTTTCCTCAACATGCTTTGATTTTTTTCTGCATTTGCAGGTAACTCTGCTCCATTTGATCATGGCTTGCTTGCCTGTCTAATGATTTCACATTGTCCATCTGTCCTGCATTGCTGCCACCTCCACAGCAGCTTACAGCTGTCTGTCCCACCTGCATGTTCAGTCTGGTGTTTTTTCAACAATTCCGTTTCAGAAACACATTTCCTTCTTACCCAGCGCAAAGGCTGTGCACAAGGCTGTGAAGGCCAACCTCACGCAGCTCTGTCCACAGGATAGCTCTGCCCACTGCCCCAAGCCCCAGGACATGACAGAAAGCCATGCGTGCTGACGGCAAGCTCAGCAATGATGTTCCTGGGTGCTGCCAGGATGAGGGTTGGGAGCTGTTGTATTTTCTGTATACAGAGAGATCAAAATATGAACTTTCAAAATAACTTGAGATTAGCTGGAGGGAAACAACAGAGAGAGGAAGAGCAACTCATCTCTGCTTTATTTAACTACTTGCACACCACATACGCCATCCTTCTGCAAAGCTGAGGCAATGTAGAGGGCCTGGTGGGCTCCAGAAGACTGGACTGTTGGCCAAGGGCATGCAGGTCCTCTTCATAAGTGGCCAAGGCTGTATTGGGTTCAGCAAGGGCCAGGCAGGTCTCCTGTATCTAAATCTCATCTTCTGGCTGTGGTGCAGGATCTCAGCTGGGCTAGAGTACCTGTGCTGAAAGGAACCACAGAAAAGCCATTCCCCAAAACAATGGAGGACAGGAGAAGAGCAGGGGCTGCTTTTTTTGGCAGGGCTAACCAACATCACATGCACAATGCTGGGTACACAGAGGAGCTGTCTCCACCATGCTGTTCACAGCCACACCAACATGCCTGCCTGCCAATGCAAGCAGGTCTTCCTCTTCAGAGCAAATTCCATCTGTTTACACACTTAAGATATGCAGATGCATGAGACAGGCCTCAGATACCAAAATACCCGATTGTACTTGCAAATGAAGCAGCTCAGTATTTAAGTGCACGTAATTCGCAGGTGCTATTAATTTTCCCCACAGTTTGGTGTCTGGTTTTAAGTGCAGACGAAACAGGAGAGCACACCTGTGAGTTTGAGGCTGCCTTAAAAGCAGTGACAAAGCAGCTAGGAAACCCAGGACTAAACTAAAGCAAGTTGGTGAAGCATGCAGAAGAGCCACACCAGCAGGACAGAGCAGCTGGTGTTGCTTGTGGGGACTGGCCAGGCACAGTTGCCATGTCCCTAAAAGGACCGTGAGACCCAATTACCTAACAGTTCACTAACACTGAAGTTGCTGCTGATCATTGTGTCTTCTCTCCTGAAGGACATCCTAGGTGGTGAATACTCAACAGGCGTTCTTTCATCACAAAAGAGGAAAAAAAAATAAAAAAATCAGCAAGTGGTACACTCATCTAGTAAAGCTTCTTTCCCACCAGACCATCACAGGAAACTGCCAGAAAATGTTCAGAGTTGAAGATGAAACATGAAGAAGCTTATAGATATTCATTACACCTGAAAATGAGATACGTGTTCAGAGAAGCAGTTAGGAAGGAGGAAACATCAACATATCTGCAGATCTCCGGCAAATAAAACCCGGTGTCACCAGCAAAGGGTTGGTCAAAGGAGGGGAAACTGCCACAAAACATGTAATTCTTGGTGGGGTATGGTGAAAGGGAAGAGCCAGGAGCCTTTTACTTCCCAAAAGAGGGTGAGGGGACCCATGGACTGCCATTCTCCAGCTTGTCACCTTAAGCTGATGGAAACTGAAAATGAGAGTAACTGCTGCAAATGGGATTTCTGCAGCAAACAGATGACTGATTGAGTCAGGACAGCCCCTAGGAGAGGTGGGATGGTTTGCCGTCATGACCCTCATGTGGGTGAAGAGATTATGAAGAAAAAATAGGCTTACTAGGGTCTAGGATTCAAATGCAAGTTTTTTATTAAGAATAAATAGTCCCTTGTGTTGGTATAGTGTTTTCTTCTTGTGAACTGGTCCAGATTTCTATCTGTCTTGCCTCCTCTGTCACACAGCATGGGAACTCCTCAGTCACATGCTTTCTCTTCCAGATGTCCCTGAGAGGTAGGAAGGTGCTTTTAGCAGCCTACAGCATCAAGAAACATGTGCAGGAGTACAGGACATTTCTGGTTTAGCCATGAGATAACCAGGAATGTCAGCATGGGGCCACACTCTCTCTGAACCTGAGTCTCCCAAGACAACGTTAAAGGACATCACAAAGCACTGGGAAAGGAGCAGTCAGAAGTTGCTGGAGTTACTAAGCAAACCAGCACAGTAAGGGCCGTGCTGGCTCCCCCAGGTGCCTCTAGGGACTCGGGGACCACAAGGTGTGGGAAAGGGGAAGCCCATCTTCCCATATTCACCAGCAATAGGCCAGAGGAGGAAGGAAAGCAATGTTCAGACTGTCAAAGTTTGGGCTCATCTGTATTTGGTCATAAGCAAAAGCTCTCATGACAGCTCTCTGGAAGATAGTTCTTCCACCAGATAGGTTAAGTGGCTCTTGTATAAGAAGGTGCTGAGGAGTGCTCCTTGTAGTTTATCTTTGCTAATGCTTTCTTTAAGATCCTGTTCCAGACAATGCAAGCGATGGCTCTTTTTATAAAAGTTATATTAGCACAGGAATGGGGAACAAGTTCACCTACAGAGATCTCCATGGACCTACAAAGCAACGTAGTACATCGTTGGAGAGGGGATGTTAAACAAATTTTTTGCAAACCTTCAGGATCAGCATTGTAAGTTGTGTCCTGACACCCAGCCTCCACTGGCAAAGGTAAGAACAGTTCCAAATAAAAGGTCCTTTCTAGGAAGGACATGATAGATGACAGATAGAGAAGCCTCAAGGAAAAAAATTGTTTGCAGAGACTGCAGGAGCTTCACCCAGCGAGTCTGGAGCTGTCAAAATCCAGGTTGTCAGGATAATTGAAGAAAAGCAATTTCCTAAAGAGTAACGAGCTAAAGTGAAGGAAATGTATTTCCTCAACTCTGGAAACAGGATATACTGAATTACCGCATAGTGGAAGAGCCTAGTGAGACACTTTGACGTACGTCACTCAGTCATTAAAGAGCCGCAGCCTCTTTAGGAAATTAAGTAATGAGGGTGAATAGGAATAAAGGAAAGTGCCTGTTTGGAGCATATGAAAGGAGTTCAGATGTGTATGCGGCTGTGACTACTTCATGTTGTTTGGGACTTTCAGGCCTGAAAACAAGAGAGACAATCCTGATGAAATATGTAAGCCTTCACTTGAATGCTATCAAGACAGAATCAAACCTAATGTTAAAGCACAAATACAGAAAGGAAACGCAAGAGGAAATGAAAAGTGAAAGAATCTCCCCTTGAAAAAAAGTAATAAAGATATTCCACTTCCCCACGCTTTCCCTTATCTCACGCTTGCTTGGGAGGCATCAGTTCTGCACATGTGAGCCTCAGCACAGACTACACCACATATGGCAGGATGTAATTTCTGAGTTTGAAAAGAACAATTGGAACAGAGGGCCCCATCCTGCTCCTCAGTATGCCTTGTACAGCCTCCGCCCCGCAGCTCACACGCTGTCATTTCTGCCAGGCACACACTGGCGCAGCACTGGTATGGCTACTCTGGAGTAAACGCAGCGCAGGTCAGGAACAACATCGGATTGATTATTAAAACCTCAGACACTACTTATATTACAAAACCCTCTTACAATGGCCTGCTGCTCCTTGCAGAACCCTCTGAGGCAAGCTGCATCACCTTTGCCCTGCTCTTAGTTGTCTGCCTGGGTTCTTGCTGCTTGCTCCTTCCCAGGGCCTGACACTGTATTTAGCAGTTTCTATATGCTTGCTGGGGACCAACATTTTGAATGAGGTCCCTTTAAACGGTCCTGCCAGCCTGGCACAGGTTGGGAATAGTGTCGACACCAGTGCTGGTCTGAAGGACACAGGTCCGTTTGAGTGTAGCTCAGACATGGGGGAACTAAAGAGGAGAGTCATGTTGCACTGACAGCAAGTGTTCATCAGTAAAGACAAGACAAAATGCATACCTTTTGATTCAAATCTTTCTGATCCAACAGAGACATCTCCCATCAGAGAGAGAGTTTGACAGGCAGCCGCTGGGTTTTGGTGCTGTCTGAGACTCAACAGAGACTACAGCTGTAGAACGAGAACAATTCAAAAACATGGCTTTCTGGTCATAGTCTTGGGTTGCAAAAAATAACCTGAATCCACAGTCCTGCCTTACCCATACTTAAATTTGCAACAATGAGACTCTTCTACCATTACACGTTTGTGTGGGTGCAAACAGGCATCTTCCACCTGGAGAGCAACCCAGGTCCTACTCTCTAGCTGGAACAAATAGACCTTTGCAGTTAACAGTGTTAATGGTAGCTTATGTCCTTTGAGAAAATGAATCTCTGCTGACCATCACATGTCAGCAAGGCACCTGAGGTGACTGCAGAGTAGAGCAGGGCAGCTCTTGGACCACTGTCCTCCTCTTGCTGCTGCCTTTCTTCTTCATGACAGTAGGATTCTTTTAAGTATGCCATGGACTCAGATAGGCTATTAGCAAGGAACAATCCCTGGGTAAATAATCAACAAATTACCTGTTTGAAAATAGAAGTAGAAAACTTAATCCTTGATTACAAACAGTCCAGCATCTTTCACATAAAAATTACAGCCATAAACCAATTTCACAATGCAAGCCCTGCACAGTAATGCTTTCCTTTGCCAAGCCATTTTCTAAGAGTAAACAAAAACCTCTGAGAATTCTTATCTTGGTATAAAACCTTGCAAGAAAAATAAACAGAATGATGTCCAAAATGAAAAATAAAGTAGGATGTGTTGGTTTTATAGCACTGGGAAAGCCATAAAACTTAATACTCTGAGTGCAAGAGGTTGAAGCTGTTTGCTCTCGGTGTATCCCTTCCATCAAACGCCACCTTCCACTGCAAATCAAGTCCCAAACAGCTGGTGGAAAAACAGGAGGCAGAAGAAAACCAAGGGTGAATTACGAATTATATGAATGAGTGGATTTATTTCTATGGCATTAGAGATGACCAAAGTAAAAAGAGCATTTTCTTTTATAGTTTTGAAGTATTTAAAAATTCTTCACCAAAAGCTGCATTTCAATTACATGAACAGAGTAACATGGAGGGGGTACAATGTTTAAAACCCACCTGTTTTCCAGCCAGTCACACCTGGATGGCTGCCCGTGTAGGGCAAGGAGAGCAATATAGGCTAGCAGGGCTGATAAGGCAGCGAGAGGATGAAAAATATTGTCTGTCATAGCTCCATGGACTGCACACCAGAGTTTTGGACAAGAGACAAAAGCAGACCAGAGAGAGCTGCTAGTCAGAACTTGGATCACTGGAGTAGGTTGGGGTGTAAGACAGCAAAATCTGCTGGGTGTCCACCACAGGAGACAGTCACTGAGCAGCACACAGACAAGGAAGATGATGTGAAGCAAAGAATGTGCAAGGTGATGGTGAAGCCAGCTGTGCTATCAAGTACCATAGGGACAGTGAGGTGCATGGGACAATGGAGAGCCTGTGAGATGGGCTTCCAAAATGTACGCAGGCACTAAAACTGACAGATAAGGACAGTGTCCTATTGTGTCACCCACTGATGCTGAACAGATTCAGCCACATTGAGTCACTTGCTCTTTTCTGCTGCTAACCTCCGTTGTTTTCTATACAGTTTAGATTATAGTTGGAGTCACTAGAAGATCCATACGTTGTTTGTCTCTTATTCTCTCAGCTTAGAGCAACTCAATACAGATTCTGGCATTGGTTAAGAGCAGCAGTCATAAAATCTAGGAAGAAGCAGGAACAGACAGGTAGAGAACTTGCGGATAAACGTCCTGTGTTACTCGAGGGGAAATTAAGGAAAAGTGTCTACAAGTATTCAATTAACCGAGTAAGAGTTGAGCTGCCACCCATCAGCCCTGCTCTGGCAGACGGCAGCAGTGCTGCCTGTGGGCAAAGTCTACCCAAAAGCAGGGACATACTCAGAGACACAGCACGGTCTTCGAGAAACACTCTGCTCCCTATAGCACAGGGCTGTGTGAAAGCAGCCAGCACCACAGCAAACCAGGAACTCGTACACGCAGGACTGCTAGCTTTTTAAGCATTTTTAATGGGAAACAGCGTCAGATAAAGGCATCATCCTTTTGGCATGTCATCACAGGAAATTTGCTACAGGCAGCCAGCTCTTTGCAGGGCATAGGAAATATCGCAGCAGCTTTGCTCTATTTTTCTACAACAGATTATTTGTCAAGATCCTCAACATCATCTTTAAAAAGGCCTACCTCAGATGACATATATATTGGTATGAGACCTTGACTGATTCCAATTTCTTAATTAGAGGTATTAGGAGTAGCACCACCAAGCAATGCCTTGTGCCTGGGCGGAGATAAAGGAGCCAAGTGAAGAGGATAAGGTCTGACAAGGAACAATTCTGAGTTCTAGGAATCTAATTTTGTTTACCAGAATCTCTTCAGCCACAATTTTAGTTGCAGTCTGAGAGGAAAGGAGATGGAGAAGACAAGACAAAAACATTGTATGAAACGGGCAATACACTGGGCAAAAAATGGATGAGGAAAAAAACCCCAAAAGCTGTATTAAACAATAGGATCCAAAGAAGATCAGGAAAAAAAAAATTAATAACAGAGGAAACTGTCTGGCTCCACTGAGTAAGTGCTGGTTATCAGAAAAAATTAAATTCTACAGGATTAAACAAGGCATTAACCTGGTTGGGAAAAACACACACACACAAAAATAAAATAAAAAATCCAACCAACAACCAAGTGCTCTCAGATATAAGTAAAGTGGCTTTACTGACTTTGAACATTCAGCTGGACTGGAAAAGCTCTTTACTAAAGCAGTCATAGCAAATGCATGCAAATTGCTAAGAGCACACATTAGAAGACTACACACATAGGGAGGTATTCTCTGCTAATGCTAATACATGTCTCTTGATTCCGGCAGCAGGTTTAAATGTCTGCAACAACAGACAGTAGGAATGTGCATACAAGAACTCCAGATGCCTCATGTGCCTTTGATTTAACCCATCCACATGCTTCTTGATACTTAAAGATTCGCCCCTCAAGCTTCTCTCCCAATCCCAGTTTGGTTCATCCTGATAGGGTGATGGCAAAGAACACTTTTCGTTAGCAAACGGAAAATAAAATCCAACAAAGGCTTTATTTTGAAGACCTGCCCAAAACTGGTTGTAAGAACTGCAAGGCCCCTGGACTCAGATGGCTCTCCCAGCACTGAAAGAGGATCAGCACTGCCACAGACAGAGACAGGGAAACTGTGACTGGGTACCATGTGTCCCATGTAGAGACAGGAGAATAGCTGCTTTAGGAAATATCTGTGAATACTTCCAGCGTCCAGATCTGTGCTGGCACAACCATGGATCAACTCTGCCAATGTGACAGTATTGTAACTGAGACTCATAGCTCGAAATCAAACTTTGGCAGAGTACTGGCCCAAATCTGACATAAATCAGCCTCTATTCGTACCCAGCTGGTGCCAAAGCATTGGTAAGGCAGGGCTGCTGCTACCCATTCAGTTGAGTTTGGGCCCAATGCATTTTTTCATGAGCACAACCACTCGCAGCACATGCAAAACCTTGGTGCAAGAAAGCCACAGTTTGAAGATAAATGTTCCAGTACACTTATATCCACAAGAACCCAAGATATTTTTTCATCCATGAATTCTTTTTAGCCTCAGCCACACCCTGTTGCACCAAGTACCACACAAGATGCTCTGGTGAAGGACTATGTAGACAGGGGAGGGTGCAACGACAGATGCCAGCTGTGCTCCTTGCAAGCCTTACTGCCCTCCCTGGGGTCACAGTGCAGGTTCACAGCACTGGTCTGCAGCTGGGAAGATCTTCTTCCCTCCCTCCCACCACAGCAGTTTCTCTCCTGCTGCAAAGGGCCACCGCTGCATCCAATATAGCTGCAATGGGGAAGCTGGAAGCGACCAAAATCTATGAAACCTCCCAGGAAACGCGGGCTTGCAGAACACAAGGGAGCTGTGAGAAAATGTTGGTCAGTGTGACAGCATTTACATCTGTATCAGCAGCCTACCCAGCGTCTGCTCCCTGCTAGGCATCACAGTAGAGGGCCTCACAAATCGGATTTGCAAGAGTCCCCTGGGACAGTTGCTGCCTGGTTACAGGGGATTTCTTCCACCAAGAGCTTCTCAGCATGAAAGCAAAGGCTTTAAATTTTAAATTTAAACAGGAAAGAACCTGAAGCTGGTGTACAAGCTGAGCAGAGACAGGTATCAGAGCCAGACTGAGTTCACATTACAGGACTATCCTCTACACTGGTGGCTATGTCAGCCATCATAAGCAAGATGCGAGGAATGGGCAGGACATGCAAGCCTCTTGGTCCTAATGACATCTGTCAGAAGGTTACTGTATGTGGGTGAAGAAAGTTTGTAGCACCATTCCCCTACAGAAGCACAAGAATGCATCTGAGTATCAAATCTACTTTGCTTTCAGGGACATTTTTAGCACACCACTTCAATTTTCTTACTAGATTCAGTGGTACCAAGACTCTTCACTGGCATCTTCCACAAGTCACAAATTAGCAATGGCACTAAAACAAGGCAGCCATTCCTGGGCTGAACATCACATCAGTAAACATGACAATCACGTCTTAGCACCTTAAAAATCAGCATCCTGTATCTCCAAGTCAGACCTGACAGCTGCAGAGTACCAGCCTTGTGGTGGGGGTGTAGACTCCAGGGGAGAGTGTGGAAGATGGCCCCAAATATTTCCTGTAGGTGGGACAATTGCCCATTGTAGATGGACAATGACTAGGCAGGGCAAGAGAGAGGTTGTCTTCACCTCTGCAGGAAGCCAGCTCCCAAATTTAATAGAGATTTCTCCTTCCAAATTCTTCAACAAATCCAAGAGCAACACTTGCTCTTGTAGCAACATGTCATCTGCTCTTCAAGTACAAGCTAAATGAGCTTTCCTAAGAAAATAATTGCCAACTATTAAAAGGCTACTGCTGGAAGCTCGAGAAGGCTGTTAAAATACAAAGAAAGATGTGCTACATTCTTCCTGAATTGATACTTCAAGCAAAACCTATTTGTGTTTTGAAATGTGGCACCAGAACAATGATCAGTTGTTTTTGTAAACTTTCAGGCTGAGAGCCATTTTCTAAGAGCAGTATTTCTTTGTTGTTCATGGAAATGCTGGGGAAAAAAACCAAACAGGTGATTCAGTTGGTCTCTGCTTTAGTCATCAGAGGAGTCTCAGCCCCTCTCTTGTCAAGCCCATGCTGGACAATGCCCAGACCAGGCAACTCTGCTTCTGCCAGGGACTCATCCCCAGGGAATAAAAACCATTTTCCTAAATTCCACCTTCTTACAGTGGCCTCACCTCTCATGGTGAGGCCTTCATTGCAGCCTCAAATCTTACACCAAATAGCAACTTACTTTTGCTGTTTTGTTAAAAGCAGGTTTTTAACTGTTTCTCCATACGAATAAATTCTTCCACCTCTCATCATTTTGACTCTGAGTGCTACTTGAGATGGAAGCACTTTGTGCACATGGTTGTCGCAAAGCTGGACCTTTCAGCCAGAACTGCATCAGCAACAGCCCAGAACTGCCTCATCGCTCTTACCCTATAGTGTCCAAACGCCTCAGGCCCATAACCTTGAAAACTCCATAGAACGGACAAGCTTGGGGTAGATTTTCTCCAGTCATATCACACTGAACTTATGCTGTCACACTCTCCTTTTGTTTACTTTGATCTTTTCTGTCATCACTGTCTTGACAAATGTCTGGATGCAGCACTTTCAGCGTACTACCATCTCCCAGAAGGCAAAGTATTAAAGCACAAACCAGTTTCATCCTTTGCCACAACTCTGTAGCATATGTTAGCATGGAAGACTACATGATTTGCTTACCCCTCAGCCTGAATCATAAGCAGGCACTGTGAAATGCTGCTCTAATTGCGCTGTCTAGAATGGCTGGGCCACTGTTCATTAAAAAGAAAAGTCAAATTACCGAATCTCCTCTTCTCATCAGTCTCTGCTGATAGTTAACCTGATGATCAGGGCAGCATGAAGTGAGACTACAAAAACTAGAATGTGAAGATGGTGTTACCTAGGACACCCGTGACCTTGAAAGTCACAATCTCAAACACACTGGAGACAGATACCAGCAAAGCAAATACCAGCTGAAGCACGTAGTATCATGTCAGAAAGCAAAGGGAAAGACTTCACAAAACAAATGGTGAGAAGATGCAATAACCATCTACTTACCACAAAGTGTCCAAGGTGCAGTCTGTCTAAAGAGAGGAGATCCTTCAGGATATTGTGGAAATGCCACTCTCAGAGCCAGACAGGGCAGTCTAGTTTGCACCAGTCGCAGCCCGGTGGCAGGAAGGGCAGCCTTTCCTCAGTGCACAGCTGTCTGTGTCCGAACATAGCAGTGATGACTCCCAGGCAGTCACCACATCCATGCCCTGGCCTTGCAATCCTGCTCAAGAGCTGACCCGGAGTCCCACAGCACCTCAGCAAGCACCGTCGCTCATCCACCTGCTAATCCTCAATATAACTCCAAACTCCATCTTAAGTGTTTTGGTGATGAAGCTGGTATATTTTTTTTTTTAAATCTCAGAAAGCATTAACAATATATAACAAAATTTGTTCTATACCCCTTAAATTATATTTTAAGGACAGTTCTCAAACCAGAAAACAAGATGAAGAGGATCTGGTTTCCAGGCCAGTGATCCAGAGCTAGAAAATGCTATAATCAGAATCAGGATCGAGACAGAAGACCCTGGTTTGTTTGCAAAACTAATTAGCTGATGTCATTAGAAATCAAAAGAGAATAAGCAAGAGCAGAATCAGACTCTACAGCTATCTCAGCAAAGGACAGTTTAATAACTGTACTTCAGCTATGTTTTAAAGGAAAAAAGAAAGCACTTTATGAAACAGATTTCAGCCTGGGTAATATTCATACATGTTGGACTTAGCAAAATGGCTTGGAGAAGAGGGTTTCATCATAGTAAACACAGCCACTTCACAGCAAGATTTATTAATACATCCAAAAGAAAGAAAGAAAATCATTTTGTCACACTATATACAGATAATACATACAGTGTTTTATACACATATTACATCAGTTTTTACACAAGAAAAATATACATAAAAATGTAAACTTTTGTATACAAAAACCCTTAAACAAATTAAACAAGGACCAGATAACAAAAGGAGACCAATCTATTATCATTTCATTGATTTTTTTTTTTTTTTTCTTGAAATGGTAATACAGTACATTCATTGAGAAGTATGAGGAACATGTGAGCCAACCTTTCCTATTTAAAGGGAAAGTACAAACGCAAGCTTTCCTACCCGCCCCTGGAATGCTGTCCGTGAGCCTCCAGCACTAGAAGCAGTAGTGTGAGTTACTAACGCTGCCGGGGACCCCGCAGGAAGCGACCCTTCTTCTCAGGCAACCCCCTGCACCGCACTCTCCAAAAGCGACACATCCGCAGAAGCAACCTGGACTGGGCTTGTTGTGCGTGTTAGCTAGTCTGCCAGTTAGTATCGTCAGACGGGCTGCGGCAGCGCAAGTTTGCATGTTCCCTTTAAGCAGTCATTAAGTGGATTTCACTTTGCTGGAGTAATTTTTTTATTTTTCCCAATGTACGGTATGCCGAACACATGTCAGGGATGAAAGGGAAGAAGGAAGGGGTGTAAGAGACTGCTAATCCTTGCTACCATGCAGTTACTTCAAAATCAGGTACGTTTGCAAGCTACAATTGACTGCTTCAAAATACACTGCCTCACCTTTGCTTTCCCACTGCAACTTGTTTACATTTTAAACTCTAGTGGCCAAAGAACTGTACGAGGCTCTTTGTTACAAGGCTGTTTCTGATATCAAAGTGTGATCAAGCTATCTTTAAAATGACACCAAACACAAACTTCTCTGAGACAGCCTTAAAAAGAGTGAGTATTCCCTCTAAGCACTTCAGATTGTCCATTTGCCACCGTCGCTTTTATTAAATCCAGGATAAAGATATTTACCCTTAACTGCTGAAAGGATATTGCTTCAGATTCTGACATCTGTTTTGCTCCACTTGCAGATAAAACATTTGGGGGAATTTTGGGGGAAAATACCCCCAAAATCAAAACCACGATAAACCCAAACCTCAGGCATCAAATAAGAAGTGAACTACTTAATATGTTGGAGAAAAAAGTGGCAGAAACTTGTTGGAAACAAACAAACAATAGATCCCAATGAAGGCTTCTGACATTAAGTAAGTTAAAGGCTTGTTACAGACATCTTCAACAAAAACATCCATCCTCCACAAAGTATGTTAAAATGTAACACAATAGTGATGCACTGGTATTTCTTCTGGAAAGGACAGAAGGACATGAAATCTCCTTAGTGATAGCAGTACCACCGAATGTAGGAGGTGAACAATGATTTATGAAAGTAAAGTAATGAGGGAAAAAGCTGTATAAAAGAAACCATGAATCATTAACTAAAATCAGAGAAAAGGGAGAATGGGGCAGAATATGATTACAGGATGCCTCAAAAAAACCATAAGGAAATAAATACTTGGAAACTTTTGTTTCCATGTCTTTCTTATGTCCATCTAAGCAATGGTGGGAGTAAGGGCTTGTCTGCTTGCTTTTGGTTTGCCTTTTTTTTTTTTGCCTTTTTTTTTTTTTTTTTAAAAATAACAACCCTTCTAGTAACATTTCAAAAGACAATTACAAATGGCTTTAGATAATTAAAAGTCTCCTTTTTAAAATAAAACTTTGATAACACATTTCTCCATTTCTTCTATATAATGCAACTTCAGTGAAAATATGTTGTAAGGGACAGCAATTTGCAAAAGTGGGGAAAAAATTGCCAACCAAGGTTCATAACATATACACATGTATATGCAGGACATCTACACTCTATATACATATTTAATATAAGTATGCATGAGTATATAACAGGAGAGAACCAACAGGTACATTCTCCACATACATAAACTGAAAGAGCGTAATATACGTGTGCGTACAAGTATGTATTACACACACACGGTACACAGACATACCCATACACACACCCGAACATAGGTATTATAGAAATTGTCATGGATGATCGCATGAAAGCTCAGATGGAACAGTACACCAGTTACCATTTTCTAATAGAAATGCAAGGAAGACAAGATTCCATGCCTGAATTGTGGCCAAGAAAAATCATGCCATATCCATACTGAGAACGTGGAATGCAGTACGGCTTGATGACAGGACGGGAGCAGTACTCTCCACTGAAACTGAAGCCTAAGTTAGCCAGGAGTTTCAACAGTACTTAAATGCGACTGAGAAGGATTCTGACAGCTGCTTTCTGCTAAAAGGATACAGAAGCTCCATTTAGCCAGAAAACAGAAAATAAAATACTTAAAACCACAATTTCCTTGCATAAGCGAGATCATTCAGTACACAATTAGATGCAAAGTGCTAGCATGTTAATGGCCTACTCTGCAGCTCGTTTTAAAATCTGTTTAACGGTAAAGCGGAACGAGCTGTGTTTTTCTTGATATGTTTGATGACAACCCACTGCTCAGAACAGAGCACAGGGCCACCTTCTGCTCACCGCCTGCATTAAGGGAAACACAAACCAAACTTTTTCTCCCTGGAGCTGAAAATTGAAGACAATTTTCGGTGGGTGCAGTCTTCTCATTTTGTACATTTACCTCTAAATATGATTCTGGGTTAACCTTTTAATATGCTAGGAAGCTTTGCATCAGATTCTAAGAAAAATCTGTGTTCATCTGCAAATCAATCACAGTCGTACTGAAGCACAATTGAACAGCTGGAAACATCTGCATAAGTTCAAGCAAGTGCTAAGGGCCCAATTCAGCTGCCGCTACAGTCACCAATAGAATTTCCCTAATGCATAAGCAGAGTTGGATTGGGCCATTAAAGCTGACTGCTGTGAGTAAGAGAAACTGTAGAGATGCGGGGACAAGGAGGAGCTGAAATGGAGGCAATGGAGCAGAGAAGCAGAAGAGGTTGGCATTGCAAGAGGCCTCTATGAGTATTAATAGAGAAATGCAGAAACGTACCAAGGAAACTCCACTGTGAGGGTTGAGGTAACACAAATCACTGGTGACCAAGTTCAGATCAGTCACTGATATCATCCAAATCCCTCAGAAGAATTAAAACAACCTCGTTGGCACAAATGCTTACCTGTTACTCATATGTTACGTGGATAGCCTCTCTCTAGCTCACACACTTACTCATGTTACGACTAATGTACACGTGTGTGACAACGTATACTCCATCTATACATCTGTATGCATGTATATAGAGACTGATTGCATTCGTATGTATTTATTGTACATCGTGAGGGCAAGTCCACATGCCGTAAAGTACTACCAACATCTCATATACAGATATATCTCTCTGTACAGATATACACAAAAATGGGTCTATTCTTCCCCATAAAGGCATAAAGACTTACGCTGCAAACTCCCATTACCATCAAATAAGCAGAAGAAAGGCCTCTGACAACTTCCACCTCCCTGCCCTTTCATTTGTATGCAAATGTGCCAGAAATGAATTGTGGGGAGGGGAAAAGAGGGAGGGGTATCAACATACTGATAGGGAGGGGGATATTAGAGAGAAAAAAAAAAAAAAAAAAAAAGAAAGAAAAAATTAGAAAATTAAGATCTGATTTGCAACTCCTTAAAAAAATCCTTCACAAAATTCAAATGTCTGTGCACCAGTGGAAGTTCCGTTTATCTAAACAGATTTTTAAAGTCACCAGGATCATCATCATTAAAAGCAGTACTGTATGAATAAATAACAACCAGGCCACTTTCTCTGGTCTAAACAGAACAGTATGAAGAGTAAGCCAATCTGTAAGAACATTTCTGACTTCTCACAATTTCAAGTGAGAACTGCCATAAAGAAATCTTCCTTCTCCAATTACAAAAAAAAAAAAAATGGCCATAATTAAATTCAGAGTTTCACAGCACAATTGAAACTCCATGGATTGAAAGTGTATTTTGTTCTGCAATCTCACAACAGCAATTTGGGGGCAAAATTAATATACACAAAGACCCTCAGGAAAGAAAGAAAAAAAAAAAAGTCTACTTTAGAGACAAGATCCTTTTACAGAATGGAGATCACTCCACAAACAGTGCCCCTTACAATCTAATTTGAAAACACAAGTACACTGATTGACAGCATTTTCCAAGTCAGACCGCAGGAGATCCGGGTATGAATTTGCAACGATACAGTAATTCCCATGTCTCCCCATCCCACCGAATGCAAACCTTCCCGTTTTCGTTTCTCCTGAAAAACATTACTCATTTCTCCCGTCTCTTCTCCTCCCCCATTTGTTTTATTTAAAGGCTGTCTTTGGGAGCTTGGTATTTTCATGGCATTTTAAACAGGGCTCAATACAACTCATTTAAAAAACAGTAAAATTGACATGATATCAGAGTTAGCCTTATAACAGAAGATTATGTAGTAGAGAGTTTCAGTTATTTATACAACAGTGAGGACATAACAACCCCCTACTAAATAATCACATTTCTACAATACATTCCATCACCTCCTGACTACTTTTCTCTTTACAAAACTATGACCTACATACAATATACACATTCGTATCGCACATACATCCCCCCCCAATGCATATTTTTGTGTGTATATATAATACATACATGCACACAAGCAGTCTAAATCTATTTATAAGTCACAGTGGGAATTCCTTTGTGAGGAAAGGAGAGGGAAAATTCCTGAATAAGACACTGTAGATTCCTAATGTTCTGACTTTTCAAATTCCAACTCACAGAGCTAACTGGAAATAAATACATTTAAAAAAAGAGAAAAGGTCTTACAAACTTGGTTCACAACTTCCAGCTACAGTAGTTGGATTCTTTTCATTTGATCTATTTACCCTGTAACTAAATTTCTAATCATAGGTACAAACCACAGATAAATTATTGCAGAATGTAACACTCAAAATAAAATTTAAAAAGAGTTATAGGAACAGTAATATAAGGGTTAAAAAGAGTTCTATGCTTGTTGATACAGGATACCATTTTATTTTATTTATATATATATATCTATATATCGATATAGATATCTGCAAGGTAGCAAAGAATAGCTGTACACCTTGACACGGCAAAGATCCAGTGTAAAAAGGTGCTTCACTAGTTTGTTTTTCCAAAAAAGCTTGTATATAATTTTATAGCTATTAAAAACACATATGCAACATAATTCATTACACTCAATACAGCTTTAGTATAAAACTTATAATTTATGAGGTGATGTTAATAGCATAAATTAATATACCATTTCTCTTAAAATCTACAATAAGTATTCTGAAAGCTCATTGGGGAAGGGTATCTTTAAATAAAAAGTTTAAAGCTGAGCGTGATGAAAAAGATTCTGTATGTTGAACTTGAGATGAGAGCCCCAAGAAGAGAAAGAGTCCCTAAGCCAGACACTGCGGACTATAAAACTGAACAAAGATTTCTCCTTCTTGCGCTCTCACTTAGGTGACGCTCTACCTTAAATTATTTACTTTTAAAACTACTTTCTTTTTTTTTTTTTGTTAACTGCCCTTATTTCCACAAGGAATCCCTGAGACATACCCAAAACTGTACAGTGAAGGTCATCACTGTTCAGAGAAACTGGTTCAACCCCTTCTGGTAGGATGTAGCTATTTTGCATGAGAATCAAACTGTCCATCGCTTTAGAATGAATCTATTTGCACCGGAACCAACGCGGCTAAGATGCAGGTGAGAGAGTCATTTCAGAGTAAATCAGTCCACTCCAAGGCAGAAGCCATCGCAGTTAGCTACATCAGAGCAATCTGCAAAGTTAAAATTTTCCAGAGGATATCTGGGAATGGTACCTATCCAGAGTTCCCCTCCGTGGGCACCGGCTGACAATGACAGAAAGCAGGTAAAACATTAGCATTACTGGACCAAGTTCAACGTGCGCAGGCGGTCGATACGCGAGTACTCTGGACATGTCACTCTGTGTGTGTTTGGGGGACTAGCAAGGGGAGGAGTAGGAAGAATGCATTTTTCTACATCAAGTACGTACAGTTTTAAGGTCAAAAGGCCAAGTTTCATTCTGTTCACTTCTAAGTCAATCAAATTCTGAGCCAGAGTAGACTGAAGAGGTGTCAACACTTACTTCAAGGAGACAGAAAAAGAAAGCCTTCTCCAGCTATTGCTGTCCATCTACAGCCAAGCTCACTTTCTCCTTTCATGCTTCCACTACCTTGCTCCATAGTAGCTGGAGGAGGAGTATGTGAAGGCAGAATACAACAGAGGAAAGTGAAGAACCCAACAACCATGAGAAGCAGTAGAACAGCAAAGAGAAAAAGCTTCTAAAACAGTCACTATAGGTTTTTTTAAAAAAGGCTGAAGACATGAGTGAGAAAATTGTTCTAATATACATCTTTTGTAACTCCTCCTCCACTAAACTGTTCCTTCCCAACAACGGTGTTTTTGTCTAGCTTTAAAGACAAATCAAAACTTTACCTGATAGAGCTAAGATCTCTCATGATTAGACCTCTCCTAAAACCCACATCTAAGTTTAGCAAACACAAGTGTAGATTTTTGCACCAATCCTCCCTACTATTACCTGGGCTTGTAGGTATTAAAAGAAAAAAACTGTTTTCTTTTCATGATTTTCTACTGGTGCCCTTCTCAAATGAAGAGAAACTCTTGCTAAAAATGCCTGCACATTCACTGCTAGCACGTGCACTCCCATGATCAATGTGGTACCTTCAGCATCTAGTTCATGACACATTAGTGTGCTGTGAAACATCATATTACACACTGATCTGAGAAATACTTCAATCTATTGCACTGTTGTTCTGATATCTAAAATGTACGTTGTGAATTGTAGGAATCTCTCCTCCTTTTCATTTTACAGTGAAATTCACTCAGGACCATGGAAGACTTATCAGTTGGCATTACTTACATGGGAGAAGTATGTGAGCAGGTGAGAACAAAAGAAAGAATGATGAAGAATGTAGAGAGGAAGGAAAAAAAAACAGAGGTACAAGAAGCAGTACACAACAGCCCATCATTAAATGTTACCCATAAGATCAGAAAGACCTAAAATCTGGTCAGCACCTTAGTCTCAAACTATTCTTTCCACCACTTGCAACAGGCCTGCATAGGAGACTCCTTCACATGTAAGGGTGAAAATACAAAAGGAAAAATCAACATCCCACCAGGGAAGTTGGCCAGACACCCACGTAAACACCCCACTGCAGAAGAACACTGCAGGTAAGTTTTCTGTTGTTTGCTGAAAGCACCTCCTGTCACTGTCCCTGAGCCCTACAAGTGTTGAAAGATTCAACTATATGTAGCTGGCTCTTATAAAAAAACAAAAACATTCCTTCTCCCTGTCCAAAGGCTCATACTACCGGAGAATTCAGCTTACTGCAGCAGAGATAAGGAGAAAAACCTCTGGTGTCCTTCTGATGCCTACAGGGAAACACAACAGCCACGATGCTGCAGGAGCTCAGTGAGGAGCTGGAGTTCAGAAGCAAACTAAGATCCCATGTATGTAACCATCAGGGCCAGCTTCTCAAGGAAGAGACTTCTCCACTAGTTATTGTACTCCTTTGTGAGACTCTTTCCTGGCAAACAGATTCAATCCCAGACTGTGGTTACAGCAAAATGGAAGCTTCATACTGAATTTGGCTACTGATCTACAGTTTCAGTTCTTGGCCCTTCCCTTTGGCTGTGTCCCTGAAGCCAGTGGCATCACACTGTGCCTAACAGCTCACAACAGAACTTCCCAGTTTTTCAATACTCATCTTCCTTGGCTTCTTTGCTAACCTGCCAAACGGAATGTAGCTGTTGCAGTCTTCTCCACAGTGTCTGAGGCAGATCTGCAACTGTGCTACCTCTCAGCATTACAGATTTAAAGCCTTTACACCCAACCGTAGAGAGAAACATGCTACTAATGAGAAGGAAACTAAGCAAGAACCTGGAGGAACTGGAAGGCAGGATGAGACAAAATGATTCATCTTTTCCACCTTCTTGCATCATATATACATCTTTTTTTTGTATCATAGTAATTACAAGGCCAAAGAACAAATCAACTTTGAGGTATCTAAGTGTATAGGGCATCCCCTCAAAGTTGGCATAAAGTCCTCCTAAGAGAAAGGGAACATCAAAGTGTGCCTTACAAAATACCTTACACACCAGGCCGGCATGAGGCTGTTTCTGATAATCCTCTATACACTGTCAAAGTTCATCTTGTGCTAGGTACTTCCATACAGAGACTAATCGAGGTGCTATTACTACCAAAAATCATGTCGTTGGTATTTTATTCTAAGTCTTTTTTTTCTTCAATTCTTTAAAACTCAAGTCTTAAGTAAAGAAATTAACTTTTAACTTCAATTAGCTTTATTCCATTTGTTAATATATAAAGGGCATGACAGGTATTGACCACCTCAAATCAATGGACTGAAATTGCTACACTAGCTCTTTGGTGAAAGGGTGATTAGAGTGCTAATTGCTATATGAAGAGATGATACTCAAAAACCTTTGCAAGAGAGCATGGATTCTACTCGGGAACCACGTAACAGCCTCAAGGACTACGTTAATCAGATCTGCGGTATTTTCCAGAGGAAGAGGTGTGAAATGTCTCTGGCTGCACATACCTCTCAGATTGGATCTTTCACACCCAACAGTAAGACACTGATTCACTGAAGTCAACAGGTTGTGAGGGTGTAGAAGCCCACCTGGAATGATCCACCTTTTAAAGCTAAGATCAAGACCCGTAACCGCTTGGCAGGCTGTAACCATGAAACTGGCGGCAGTGAAAAAACAGGAGGCGAACCAGGAAAAGGCAAGAGTGGTGGCCTATTTCAGAACTCTGTGTCAGACAGGACAGCGGGATTCCTATTTCAAATGTATACAAAGGTATTTTTTAAAAGTGTAGCTTTATTGCAAACTTAGTTTGCTCGTTGAAAAATGTTACGTAGTCACTTTTCAGGCAAGAGTCATCAAGGGATATACCAAAACGGGAGTCTAAGCAGGGGAAGACAGCTGGTATGCTAGGCTGCCTTAAAGGAATGCAGATACAGAATGGGCACAGATTTCAAATGGGAATTACAGACCTGCATCGCTTTGACAGATTTTAAAATTCCCTGTCTAAATCAATGCTCAGATTAGGAGCTGGGTTCTGTTTTGAGTTAGACCAGTACAAGCTCACAGTGACCTTAGACCAAAGAGCTTCTCCGTAATTTATACCAACATGATCAAGAAGAACTTGGCTCCTCTTCCTCCCTCCCTCCCCAGTATTTGCTAAGAAAGAGAAACGTGATGTGGGGCAAATATACTTTGCACTAGCTGCAACTTCATTAAAAAGTTTGATGGGCACAAGAATGATTTCAAGACCAAAGTCCTGAAACCAATTCATAGAAATTAACATCCTCTAAAATGACACAAATACACAAGTAGATTAAACAAATAACCACTTGGTATACTAGTTCTCCACTCTTTTTTTCAGCCAGTCATCCAAACACATTGAAGAAGGTAGACGGACACAATGAAAATTATTTGCAAATCAAACAGTTGTCTCCTCAACGAAGTATGGGGAACATAATACAAAAATAAATAAATGCCTTGTCAGATTTGCCTCATTTCACAATACCACTGGGCATTCCTCAATCAGCAGGACAATCACAAGCAGGATTTCATAGGCTTCAGTTCAACTTTTTACATGATTTAAAAACATTTAAATGTTACAAACATATTTAAATCACCACTTAAAAATATTCCGCTTATATTATTAAGATCTATTTTACTAAGTATGAAATAAGGACTTCGTAACAACAGAAGCATGAAAATAATTTTTGATTCCTCCACCCACATACACTTGCAATTTCAAAAAAGGACATATGCATCATTCATACTCCTTTATATTTAAAGAGGACAAACTCTTCAGAAAAGAGGGGTAGTATGATTGCTATGATAGTAAGAAGACACAAGACCTATCTCATTGAAATGCAGTTAGCAAGATGGAAGGAGAGGTTTGGGTCTGATATTTTGGTGTGGGCCTGACTGCTGACAAAATTAATTTCTGCAGAAACAAAACTTTGTTCAATGTCCCCTTGTTCAAACAATTTATTAGGCTTCCTTATTACATGTGCTTGGTATTTCTTAATTTCCTGAATTAGGTTAGAATATATGCAGATTGGACATTCTACAGTAAGGCAGAATGAAATCTGTCTTCTAGAGTAAGAAACTGAAATGTGGAATTTTCTATTTTCTCTCTCATCTGCATCACAGAAACAAATCAAGAAGAGTAGAGACTTGTTATATTAAGTAGGACCTACTTTTACAGTCAAAGTCAAGAGTACAAGTTTGAGCCCTATAAAGTCACAAGCAAATTCCTTTTTTCCCTTCCTGATAAAGAGATGCAAGTAAACATCTCAGAATTTCTGCTGCTGTTATCTCTTGGATTAAAAAAACAAAATAAAATTAAAAATTCTAAAAGCTAGTGGACTAATTTCTTTAAAAACTGACATTACTGTCAAAGAGTCTGAATACTATCTTTAGCAGGTGGGCAGCAAAAGTAAAACTGTCCTGTAGACAGAAAGAATTCTTACTTATTTTGCTTTAGTGATTTCTCTTTTGGTTAGCCATGACTGCCAATAGGTTCCTGCAAGCTCCTTACATACATTCAGCTTCCCATACAGAGCATCAAACCCTTTACGTGTTGAAAAAACTAGGTGGTTCCCAGGGAGGAAAAACTATCCAAGAAAGTCTCAGAGGCTAGACACAAATTGAGAAATGCATTCATTTGGAACTTACTAGAGGGTCTGACCTAGACTTGTGTGGATGGGCAGAATACCAACCAAATTCTTCCAGTTTCAGCTGGGAAATACCTGTCAGCCTGTCAGGCAAGGAGTTCTGGACAAAGCCACACTTGGAAAGGCAAATCACCAATGCTACAAGGCCACAGTAATTCAGCAAGGGAGGGAATTTCTGCACAGGAATCTTGACTAAACCGTGATCTATTGAAACCCTTCCAGTTTTCTTTCTTTTTTTTTTTTTTTTTCCCCTGGGCTATCTTTTTATCAGCCCTCAGATTTCTGGGCAACCGGTCAACTGATCCCCTTGCTGCTCAATGAATTAAAAATCATCAGAATTAAAAAAAAAAACCAACAAAAAAAAAATTCAGCATGCAGTAAGAACAGTGATCAGTTCTGAAAAGGGACAACCCCCACTTCTTCGCCAAAAGAGAGAAGGAACTGCTGCTCCCTGCACCCCAAACACACACACGCACACAGAGGAGGTCAAGAGACTATTTAAGAAACTGCCAAACTCATACTTGAACCATGATCTTGATTTAGGACTTCAGTGCACCATTCTCAAATCAATGTGTGCAGCCAAGTTTTCCTTGCCAGATGCTACCTTTGGAAAAAAGTAAATAAAAATAAAAAAATCAAGAGACGTCTGCCCACTGGAAAACTTTCTACCAGATGCTAACGGGATGGCAAGCACTGATCCGAACCCTAGGAAACAGTAACATGCATCAGTAATCTGAGGTATCTTCCCATTTCTAAGTCTTACTGCTAAGATCAATTACATCCAGTATCTGTGCTGTATCCTTAAGGAATTACTGGGGAACAGTGAACCTGCCTGCAATAAATGAGCACCGGTGCATAACAAGCACATGTGAACGCTACAGCAAGGTTCACAGAGGGCTAACCCTGGTCAGTACTGAAGCAGGGGCTTTCCTCTCAAGCCCCTCTTAAAAAAAAAAAGGTGGCGGGGGGAGAGAGGACAGAAAAAATAAAGAAAAAGGAAAAAAGGAAAGATAGAAAACACAGGTCCCCCATCTACCTGCACAGAGCCAGGCAGACAAGCTCAGTTGGAGGTGGTGAAGGGCGCGGATGCGTTATTGGTACTGGTAGCGGTGGCACCGGTCACTGCGAAGCCCGTGGGAGGAGCTATGGAGCTGTGGCTGGGCTGCAGGTCCTTGGGGATGCCACTGTGGGAGCTCAGCTGGTGCCCAAAGGCTGCACTGAACTGAGGGAGCTGCTGTTTAGGGGAAGTGGAGGCCATGAGTTCAGCAGAGGCAGGACCCATGCCACTAAAACTGGTCTGCGGTAACCCCGGAAGCACACTGGAGCTGTTGGGGGTCACAGTGGCGAAGGCAGGCTGTGTGGTCTCTGAGTGCGAGGTGGTAGGTGGTGTGGACAGGGAGGTGGACAGGAGGTGTCCATCTGCACCAAGAAGGTTGCTAAACGGAGAGGGGTCCCCAAGATTGACAGGAAGATTTCCCCAGTGAGTTCTGGGGTTGACCACCCCGCTAAGTGGCACATCCAGCTGAGTTGGGAGCAAGTGCTGTGCCATCATGGGCATCTCTGCTGAGAAGGTAGCTGCCAAGTTATCACCAGAAAAGGATGTGGTGTGAGGGGATGTGATATGGTCACTGTAGGGAGACGGCACATGCTCACTATCATAATGGCTTCCATGGGGTGAGGAGTGTGAATGGTCACTGCTGTATTGCTGTCGTGAGGTGATCAGGTCATCTGCCTTGCTCAGCAGCTGGGCAGGGTGGGGCCTCTGGGAGGCATGGCTGCCATCATGAAGTCCATGAAACTGTCCTGGGAAGGCTCTCTCCCCAAGGCCACTCTGGCTTATCAGAGCGGCAGAAGTAAGGCCGACGTTGGCTGGGGCTGAGAATTGCCCCTGGATCTGCCCTGCCAGGGGCGTAGGTGGGTTGGACAAGGTAGCAGAACGGAGCAAGTTCTCATCCAGCTCCAGACCGGAGAAATTATCATGTACTATACGCCCATTCAACAGCTCCCCTAGATCCGTGTTAACCTCTCGACTCAAGGACTGCATTCCTGGAGCTCCAGTACCTGTAGAGAACACCCCTATCCCTCTATCTGACAGCTCCTGAACTGGCACACCATCTGTCTGTGTAAGTACTCCAATGGTACTCAGGCACTCAAGAGAAGTTACAGCCTGTAGGGCCCGTTCCAGTTCTTCAGCCTCTTCTGTAGTCGGAAGGAGATCTCCATTTTTACCTGCAGAAACATGGACACCAGAAGTTAGTGCGCTCCTCTCATGTGAGCCTGGCACTGGCACTCTTAGAATGCAGATGTACAAAGACGGCTCAGTACAGAGCTGCCATTTATGATAACCTTCCAGAATGGCTTGTGGTATACAGAAAATTTCATTCGTCAGTGTTCACAAGGTAGTAAGGTAAGAGAAACGAGAAATTACACCTTCCTCTTCAATGGAAATCCCTCTCTCCACACTCCTCTTCCACATACTATAAGATCCCTCCCAAACTTACTAGACCTAAAGCAAAAACAAACAAGATTTTCTTCAATGTTGCAATAACACAAGTAATCCATAATCTTGCTTCTTATGGCATTACAACCCAGACCTAGAATTTACACAGTCAGTATAATTTAGGTTAATTTCAATTTAAAGATAGTCTGATGTCACATCATATCAGAAAATGACGAAAGAAATCACATACCCCAACTCCAGGCTGTTCTAATTTCTTTGTTATATGTGCTAGGCACTGAGCTTTAGCATTGAGAAATGCAGGCACAGTTCTGATCAAAAGCTAGTTTCAAAAATATATTTAAAGATTGTATTCTCACGCTCTTCTCCTTTTATCAAAGGCCAACATTGACTGTGATTCCAGCCCCACTCGATGGCAGAAAGATGCCATTACTGAGAATACGCTTGATTAAACTGCAACACTGACAAGCAGTAAAAACATAAAATGAATTATTAAAATACTAAATCAATTAGGATTTTCAGAGCAGTAATTGTAAGAGCAAGCAGAAAAATACACACTCCAGCCTTCTTAAAGTCTGCTTTACTTCAGGGCTCACAAACAATGGAGCAAATCCATATTTCCTTGTCTAGAATTTATTACCTCTCTAGGAAAGCAAGCAACCCCTCAAACTGTGTTTTAGAAACACTAAGTTCTCCAGTTCATTGTGTTCATGTTAGCATAAAATAAAATAAAATGGTACCTTCAAAAAAATCAAAATCTTGCAAGTCATCGGGCAGCCGTGGCAGGACATCAGAGAAGTCCTCCTGATTCAATTCCAAGTCATGTGGAATGTCTGTGATTTCATTGGCGATATCATCAGGCAGCTCATCAGCACTCAGCTCTGGTGTGGAGGGGCTCCTGGACAGAAAGTACCATTAGTCCCTGATGTTCAACTCCGACTCCTCTAAATGACAACTACAAATGCATATCCAACTATCATGGGTGTTTCCCCACACCTCTTTTTTTCCCCCATCATCTAGGAAAGAAATGCTTTTACAAAGTTTCTTTAGGAAGCTTACACTTGGCCTATTGATTAAATACGTAAGATGCAGCATTAGGAGCAAGACGTTTCACCCATCAATCGCAATAATTGCTCAAATCTGAAATGACCCACTCTGAAGTGTTTGTTTTTTTTTTTCCAACAGTCACATGGAGATGCAATATCTAGTCTTGCTCCAGTTGCTGATCAGGACAGCAACATCCCACCTCTCTACAGGGCATATTGACAACGTTCAAGCAAGCAGTGAGCAAACTGGGGAAGGGCTACCACTGACCGTATGTGGGGCATCTCTACTGGCAGTGAGACACTGGCAGGCATGGTGAGGTTCCCCTGGGGCACTGCAGGGGGAATGGGTTTCTGGGGCCGGCGTGGGCCTCGCCTTCTCTTCTTTTTGTGTTTTTTGGTAAGCGCAGGTGGCTTTGTTTTTTTCCTGGGTTTCCTCTGCTGCTGGTGCTGAACTTTACGGGAGCTGTCCCCTCTCAAGAAATTGTCCTTTGGAAATAAAACAATAGCAATGGGAGCATATCAAGAACAAGTATTACTTTCCTTGCTTTACTCTCCCAGTCATTTCACAGATATTCACATGTAATGCAAGATAGACTGTTAACTTACACCCAGGCAGGCTTACGATAATTAAGCTGTTTCATTCCTCATTGATCCCAATGGCGAAAAATCACATCGCCCAAATTATGAGGTATGCTAAATAGGAGACTAGGCAGCGTCACTTTAAAAATCCATATAGCAAGCCCTAACTAAATCAGAGCAAAACTGTAACCTTTGGCAGCATTCCTGTAAGTATTAAAGATAAACCACTGTTGTGAGGTGGTGATAATGGGGATAGCATGCAGCAGCTGAAGCGAGCATCCTCAAGTGCCCACTGCCATAAAAACGAGGCAGCGCTGAGGAATCGGAATGAATACTGTAAAGCTAGGGTAAGGATGTGGGTAAACAATGAAGGCCTCATTGCTTTTGAACAGCAATCATTGACCAGTTAAAAAAAAATAAATCAAATCATCAACAGTTTTCATTTCTCATCATACTGGGAACGGCAGAGGATGGCACATGTTACAACAGTAAACCTTGAGAGACACACTGAAGATTGCCCGGGAGAAAGGGGAAATCCCATATAAATCTGTGTAGCGCAGATCCTCACATTTTAATCCAGAAAACTTCATGATTCACAAGTACTGGAGAGGCTGGACAAAAACAATAACAAAACACCCACAACAACCCAACAACAGAACCAAAAAAAAAAAAATAGTTTTATGCCTAATGCCTTGAAGGAGGGCCAAGACAGAAGTGGGTTTGTGAATTACACTATAAGTTTTATTCTGGAAGATGGGTGGCATAAAAGAGAGCAAAGATGTTATCTTAACTTCTACATTCTCTTAACTTGCGCTAAGCCACTGCTTTTCCTCTGGGATCCACAGATCCCTGAAGGAGGTTAAAGATAAATTCTAATAGTCACTAAAAGATAAATAAAATAGCAAACCCATTTTTGTATGCTTGTAACTGCTACCTACACTTCCTCTAGAAAATATTTTGGGCCCCATGTACTGAGACTGTTTGAGATGCGGTGTTCTAATCATACCACACTCATACTATATTCAGATGCAAGGGCCCAAAGTGAGCCCAAATAAAGTGACCACAGGATCTCACACAACGATTTTCTATTTCTTGATTCAAGAGAGGATCAAATTTCTTCCAGTGAAGGATATTCTCATGCACACTTTATTATATCCTTTAAAGTATGTAAAAGATTTTCACAACATTCTTTACACTAATTGGGAATGTTTGGCATGTTTTACCCGCTTGAGAAAAAAAAAAGGAAATCAGCTCTTAAGTTCATAAACTTGCTAGTTGTCAAGCAAGAGTTCATAGAAAGACTGGGGTTAAAACTCCTGATCATCCCGAAAAACAAGTAATTACAGCCGTGGCTTTGTACTTACCATTTTTTTTGCATGTTCTTCGCAGAGAGGTGTCTGATGTGTAATGTCAAAAACTGGCACAGAGCACTGTTGACCATCTGCAAACTTGGCCGTGCAACTTGAGAAGAGCTGCTGAGAACGGTTCAATAAGATATCTGTGAATTTCTGCATCAGGAATAACACGAGGCAACGACAGAGGAACGCCCTTTGATTTATCAATCTGGTTAAGATCAGAGCCTTTGACTGTACCTGTCCATCGATGCTATTTTTAATGAGTACCTTAACTTTGTTATTCAAGTTCAAAGCTAGGTAAGGCTCAAATCTAACTTTTCAAGTGAAAAACTGCATTCATGCAGAATCTCTAATGATTTTATTATATATTGAGATAGTTTTATAGAAGCAGCCATTTCACTAATGAGTTCTTAGCAAAAAGAAGCCTTTTCCTGGAGTCTTAATCAATAGATCAATAGTGGCAGTTGGAACAGTGTAGTCAACAGGACTATTTCCTTACAGACTAATGACAATCCATACTGAAACATTAAAGAAAGAGTATTTCTTAATTCAATCTTTTAAGGTACATTCTTGGCATTTATCTTCAGAGCACAGACAAAGAAGTTTCAAGATCCTTCCTGCTTCTCTGAAAAAAAAGATGTGCAATCAGACAGAAAGGTCAAGTAAATCCAAACGTAAGCTTGCTGAGATTTCTTTCAGAAAAATCCCCTGCAGGAGTGAAAATGTTTCCAGACTTAGAACAAATCAAATAGATTTTCACTGTGTTTTTTCAAGCGACATTAGAAGCACTCCTTCTATCCTGAACAGTTCTCAAGATGTCAACATCACTATGTATGTTCATAAAATGTTAAAATGCAAAAGAAAGGACAAAGAAAATGGAAAACCTACAGAACAGTCCAGATGGTAAACTTGGACAGATGGGTCAGAACCAAGAGCCTGTTCATTTCAGGAGTGACTGGTTCCATTGAGAAGAAAGTGCAGAGGGAAAAAAAGAGGCATAAATGCAAAATCACTAGTCTTGCACACCATGGTGCGCTCTCATAGAGAGGTTTTGAACTGCTCTGCAGAATAGTTTTAAGGGTCCTGCAAAAATCAACCAAGAAAACCAAGGCATTAGCAAACCAAGAAGATTGAAAAGGTGCTGCAGTCTGTTAGCCAACAAAAGCACCAGCAGCTAAAAATCAAAAAAGCAAAAAGACAGTCTGCAGTATTCTTGAGTATTATCTGGATTTCTGCAAGGCCTTTGACACAGTCCCCCATAACATCCTTATCTCTAAGTTGGAGAATTACAGGTTCGATGGATGGACTGTTCAGTGGATAAAGAACTGGTTGGTCACATCCAGAGAGTGATGGTCAACAGTTCGACGTCCAGATGGAGGAACGTGACAAGTGGTGTCCCTCAGCCGTCTCTGTTGGGACCGGTGCTGTTCAATATATTCATAAATGATATTGACAGTGGCATTGAGTGCACCCTCAGTAAGTCTGCGGATGACACCAAGCTGGGGGGTGCAGTGGATATGCTAGAGGGACGGGATGCCATCCAGAGAGACCTGGATAGGCTGGAAAGGTGGGCCCAAATGAACCTTATGAGGTTCAACAAGGCTAAGTGCAGGGTCCTGCACCTGGGCCAGGACAACCAGCATTATCAGGATAGGCTGGGAGAGGATATACTGGAGAGCAGCCCTGTGGAAAGGGATCTGGGGATGCTGGTGGATGATAAAACTGGACATGAGCCACCAATGCGCAATCGCAGCCCAGAAGGCCAATCACATCCTGGGCTGCATCAAAAGAACTGTGGCCAGCAGATCAAGAGAGGTGATTCTGCCCCTCTACTCTGCCCTGGTGAGACCTCACCTGGAATATTGTGTCCAGTTCTGGAGCCCCCAGCACAAGAAGGATATAGAGATACTGGAGCATGTCCAGAGGAGGTCCATGAAGATGGTCAGGGGAATGGAGCATCTCTCGTATAAAGACAGACTGAGCAAGTTGGGGCTGTTCAGCCTGGAGAAGAGAAGGCTCCGGGGAGACCTTATTCTGACTTTCCAGTACCTGAAGGGGGCCTATATGAAGGCAGGGAAAGGTCTATTCAAAAGGGCTTCTATGGATAGGATGAGGAGCAATGGGTTCAAGCTAGGAAAGGGTAGATTTAGGTTGGATATTAGAAAAAAGTTCTTTAACACAAGGATGATAGATCACTGGAATGGGCTGCCCGGGGAGGTGGTGGAGGCCCCATCCCTGGAGTCATTCAAGGTCAGGCTTGATGATGCTCTAAGCAACCTGACCTAGATAGAGATGACCCTGCTTGTGTTAAGGAGGTAGGACTAGATGACCTCTGGAGGTCCCTTCCAGCCTGAAACGTTCTATGATTCTATGATTCCAGGTCAGAATTCTGCCTCTATATAGTCTTCAGAATCAAATCTCACATCTGATGTGCTCCCTCCTCCTTTATGCAATCTTCATACAATGACTCTTAACATCCTTCTCAGTTTTGCTTGAAACCCTAAGCACTGGGAATTCTTTCTCATCTAGAATATGGATTCTGTGACTCCTATTCTGCTTCTTTATAAACAGTGCAAAGTATCAGACTTCCATGTTTCTAGTCAGTGTAACCCAACTTTTCATACAATGTGTAAGAACTTGTTGTCATAATTGTTCATAGGTAGTGCATTGGAACCTCAAGAACTGTATGAAAGTCATGAGGCTTTGAAAGCCATATGGTTTGTACCAAGTCATTGGTGAAAGCTGATTGCTTTTTTAAAGGCTTCTTGCACCCAGTAAATACAGCTTATAAAGGAAATGATGTTACTATGAGAGATACCAGTAGCAAACTACTTATCTTCGCTGTCTACAGACCCAAATCACATAGATAAATTACAAGTGAAGTAGTCGATGCGACAGCAAGAAATAGGTATCTCTTTGTTGTCAATGCAAAAATCTAGCAACCAAACAAAAAAATCCTAAAACAGAAGAGCTTCCACATATGCATGCAACTCCCAAACAGAGGTAAGAGGATACGTTGAAAACAATGTCTGGTGAATGGAAGGGCCTTGTTAGTGCACTGTTCTCCCTTCGAAGTCCCACTACAGGTTGTTGGTTCTGCATCTCTCTGCCTCGGTTGGCTTGTGCTGAAAAAAAACCAAAAGCATAAAAGAGTTTAGAGACAAAAAACCCAGTCTCAGGAGGTTACTTAGCACAACAATTGCACTGAATGTCGCATAGTAGGATGAAACATTGTAACACACGTGTGCGCGTCATGATCCAGATGGGTGCACACTGCTACCAGACTTTACACGGGGATACAGAATAGATGTCAATGACCGGTGAAGGTGTCACTGTATTAACAGGATTACTGTTTATTTCACAGGATCTTAATTGGAATGAGAGATGCTGTGTGCTACTACCACGTAAATATTACAAAATCCTGCAACAGAGCCAAAGACAGCAGTAGGTGAGTGTCCACATATGTGACCCTTAAAATGAGGTCAATCTTTAGGATACAATGTACTGGGTATGTCTACATGGGCAGTCAAGTGCACTTCCAAGCCCGTTGATGAATCAAAACATGCTGAGCATCCCCAGAGCTTACATGCAAGCATGTGCTCAGACAAACTTAAGACTCAGCTCTGGAGCGGCAGAACCTGAGCGTGCTCAACATGGGTAAAAGCTCTCCTTCATTAATGTGCTACAGCCCAATCCACCAGCAGGTGCCCTGAACTGAGTGCTTCCTCAACACAGCCTCAATGCTTTGAGCCTGAGCTGCAAGCAGGCGACCAGATTAGCAGTGTGGATGAGTACTGCAAGCGTTACACAGCTCGCTTGGTGTTAGCCTGCTCTCGAGGCATTTGTCACCTTCACGGAGATAAAACTGGCGATTCCAGGGCTGACTTTCACCTCTGTACACGTTGTTTTCTAGCTTGACAAAAAGCTGTCTGTAGCCTGACTGTTTTCTTTCAACCGTTTGTCATCGACTGCACTTTGACCAAGCAAAGTTTTAGTTAGCAATATTACTCCTGTGAAAAATTTTGTAGCTGAAAAGACTCTGTAGTTACTTAAATGAACCAGAGCAGTAGTAACAGGCATACCTGGCTTTGCCAGTCTACCCAAAACAACATAATCTTTTTTATGTAATAAAAGGCAAAAATAATGGAAAAAACACCAAGAGCCTGCCAGTTCCGGCAAGGTTTTACTGTAGTTTAAATTTGGAGACATGTACACATTACACAAACTAGTAAGGTACCTCTACGCTAAACCTCTGAGCAGCATTCCAGCATCACTCCACCTCCCCAACAATAAACCCTCCAACTACAACCCACTGTCCAGGAGCAAAAGCGTCCCATAAACAGAATATACTCTCAGCACAACAGAATATACTCTCAGCACCCTGCTCCAGTCTGCCTCTCATGTTAGGCCCCCCTAAGTCCACAGCCACACATCCTGTACAGTAAAACCACAACAGCAGTAGGGTGCTTCTGATACCCCAGACATAATGCCAGGGTTCAGACTTACCCTATTTCTGCACAAATATGAATCAACCAACTCTCGATATACTGAGAGCTGGAGGGATGTTGACATTATCTAGAAAGAATTCCCATAGAAGGTAACCTTCAGAGTTGTTAGAATATATTTATTTTGTTGCCAAGTTTCATTTAACGTTAGATTGAGTTAAAGCTAATAAAAAGCATAAGCTTAAGTTTGATGTGCTGGGAAGACGATTAAGAGGAAGTATAGACTTTTCAAAAAAAGCTGTCTGAAAAATGAAATCTGAATTGAAGCAGTGAACTGCAGACCAGAATGAGCATCATCTGAAGAACTGGGCTGTTTTACTATTTTACTCTACTGACAGGCATTTGTGTGTCATGGGTTTTCTGCCTTGTGCATTCCTACCAGTTTCAGATTTCAGCATTTCAACTGCTGGATACTTTGTCCATCTCCACCCTGTCCAAACCCCAGGTCACTGCAGCCATAGGGGAAGGTCTAACCTGGTATGAGCACATGTAGCTCTTCGGAGTTCTTGTATCAGTTGCCCTGCACGCTCCGGCTCTCTGCTGGCCGCCTGCAGCAAGGCTTTCCGGAGTGTATGCCGGCATTTCTTCTGACGAGATTCTGCCCGCTCCAGGCGGCAGAGGTGCTTGTATTTCTGCTGAAAGTAAGTGCAAAGTCTGGTCACCCTGGAACTCCTGTCATCTGCATTGTCGTCATCGGACCTGAAGAAGGGAATATAAAACAAATGGGCTTTAAGTATTTTTATTTTTTTTTAAGGAAGTTAAATTGTCATTTCAATAGACTTGTAAGCTGGCATCCATCTTCTAGCCCCACAAACATCCAAAGACTGCAATCAGGTAGGGATGCTTGAGATATGGTAAGAGTGGGATCCCTTTTGAATTCTAAAGGTACTTACGCTTCTTAGTATGTCATTATTAGAGATTACATCAATTTATCAAGTCTGACATATTTAAATGTCTAGAGCCTGCTGTTCAAAAGAAAAAGTTTATACTGTAAACCTTTATTTACTGTAAATATCTCAACAAAAGGGACAAACTCTTAAATCAAAGTGCAATTAATGGATGGGACAAGGGTAGGGAACCATGTAGTGGAAATTTATTGATAAAAGGTCATTCTGGAAAAGATGGTCAAAATTCTAACAAGTACTAAAACTGCTGACTTTCTCCTTTTTCTCCAGGTAGCATATTGCTTTCTAACCTGAAATACACACTCACACAGCTAGCAGTTGATAGTTCTTTCCCCTTGCTGCAGACTTAAAGCTGAGTTACAGTACAGCCATAGAGAAGAAATTCACTTTTAACTCCAAGGGTATTGTGGAAAAATCAGAACAGGGCTACACAATGACCACATGAAGGACTGACCTAATTCTTTGTTTGCTTAAGAAAGCCTTTTCCCATTTATCTTGGCTTTCTGCATGTCCAGGCCCATATCAACAAAACCATCAAACCATGTCAACACATTCAGTTAAAATGAAGTAAAAATCATGAAATGTAAAATCATCACTGAGACTTGTTAAAACAACAAGCTACATAGAAGTCCTCCACAACAAGCACTAGTTTGCAGAATGATTTTTTTGTTCATTGAGCAACAAAGAGCATACACTGAATCTAAGCAAAGTAGACTTTAAGTTTTTCCTCTAAGTTTTTCCCTTATGGAGCAGAGAAACTTTTTGCTAACTTTCTTATTTGCAAAATAAAGAAAGGGCAGGGGGAAGAAAAGACGTCCAAACAAATCAAGCATGTCAAAAGTTCCCAAGATTCAGACTGCAGAGCTTGGCCAGTGAGGCTGAATGAACCGACATCCAAACCTGTGCAAAGCAAAGCAGACCACAACTAGCTGAGGATAGAAAAGATGTAAATTACTGGCCATGATATTTACTAAAGAAAGGAAGATCCAGAAACACAGGCAGAAAAGCTGTCTCTGAAAGGCAACATGACTAAGATCTACTTTCGTTTCTGGAAGCTCTTATTCCATTCACACACAGGCAAAATTTAGGAGACTGCATCCATCTCCACTAAGGCTGCCCGAAAAAACTCCACAGGAGCAAACACTGTCTTGACACAAATGCACATTCTTAGAAAGTTTTGTGTACAGTCAACCATACTGCGTATTTTGTTTGTTAAAACAGATTACAATAATTTTCTAGAAGCATAGATTACATGTAATTAATCTCTGCAATTAAATGCTTAGTAGCAAATACAACCTGTTGAAAATATTTAACATATGTAATGTTTAAAATATTTTCACATTGAAAATGTATTTTAAGATCACTTAAGAAAGAATGCCACTTGGGATAAACAGCCTGTTTAGAAAAATTTAATTGTGTGCTATTTAATATAGATTTTCCTTTTTCCAGTGTTAATTAATACGAAATGGGAATATACGGATGGGATCAGTTAGATCCCATCCTTAGGTTTAAGGCCTTAGATATTTCATTACTGCTGTAGGTCAAGAATTTTAAACAAAGTTGTAGACATACTGATTTAATTTTAAATATGGTTACAAATTAAGTTTAAGAAAAGACAGGAATACTGCTTAGTGGAAAGAAAAAAAAAAAGTTTCATTTGACAGGAAGGAGTGTTTTTTTAATACAAATGTCTATATATTTGAGACTTTTTATTCCCTCCCTTTGAAGTGGACAGAAAACTTGAAGTATTTGAACTGCACTTTATGAGATCATTTTTAAAAAGCAGATGAAGACATACATACAAGAGGTCGAATGAAATTATACCAGCAGTGGACAAGTGCTTATTTTGAGGCAAACAGTTTCTACAGGTCTCTTCAGAATGGCGTTTGAAGGCCAGTAAGATTAACCAAACCATATTTTTATGTTCAAAGAAACCTAAAAATATCACAGTAAAACTTCCTTTTTCTGTTTCACTAGGCAAGTACTGAAAACAAAAGGTACTTTTATTGTTGTCCTTTCATTAACAAGTTTACCAACTTCTATTTAGCTTATTCTCTTAAGCTGCATATATAACCTCTGAAGTTCAACTTACTGTGTGACATTTCATTTTTCAAAAGATTTCTGAAAGTGCACACAAACCATTTGATAATCCAAAATGCTTCTTCCCAAACCTTCCCTTTAAGATTGTCGTGTTCAAACATCAAGGGAATTATTGCTGAGTGTTCATGAAGAAAACAAACGCAGCACAAAGCAGCAGAAAGGAAGGAAGACCAAAAGGGTAGAGTGAGCAGTCAGGCACCATCAGAGCTTCAGGAGAATATGCTCTCTACCCTGAGACACCCCAGCAATCGTACTTTAAAACCCTCTGTAAGGAGAGGTTTGAAGACTCTTCTTTTTTTTTTTCCTTTTAGTTCTTCTAGTTATTGTGAGTTATTAACTCCAGCCTTGACAATACAGTATTGGCATTTGCTCCTTGAGCGAGCTGGTATCAAGGGACTCCAAGCCTCATACTCCCTTTTCAAGTTCACTACTTGAAACGCTCGCTTTATCTGCATTTCAGGGTAGGAACTGACTTGAAAACAAAGTAGTTTTTTATTTGTTTTCCAGTACTTTCTAAACTACAAGGCCTGGTAATTGAATCATCTAGGGGGAAGCTTCACTAACCTAGGGCAGGGAACAGCCCCTGCTTTCCCTGCGGATCACCGCTCCCACAAGGAATTCCTCCCACCCAGCAGCCTTCCCAGGCAGCTGCTCTGCCTGCACTACGCCCAGTGTCAAATCCTGCACTACTATTTAAACCCAAACATTTGTGCCTGCCTCAAACTGCAATCCTGCGACCACAGGAACCCTATTTCTCAAAATTAAAGGCCAGAATAATAAAAGCAAACATTTGGCCACAGATGAGTGCAACAATATGAATATTATAGATTAAAAGACTAGAATCACAGAGAATCACAGAATGGTGGGGGTTGGAAGGGAACGCTGAAGATCACCTAGTCCAATCTCCCTGCTAAAGCAGGCTGTACAGGTACGCATCCAGGCAGCTTTTGGATATCTCCAGAGAAGGAGACTCCCACCATAAGCTTTCTGGGCAGCCTGTTCCAGGGCTCCATCACTCTCAAAGGAAAGAAGTTTTTCCTCATGTTTAGATGGAACTTTCTGTGTCTTAGTTTGTGCCTGTTGTCCCTTGCCCTGTTCTTGGGCACCACTGAAAAGAGACTGGCACCATCCTCTCTTGATATCTGCCCTTTACATAGTTATAAACATAAGAAGAGGTATTAATTCATACAGATGATGATGAAGACATCAAATTTGAGTTCAAACACAGTAGAAATTCCAAACGCACTTGGCAGAAACCATGACAGCAGCCCTGATAGGGGCATGCGTTTTCCCCAGCCCCTGATGTGGTGCAGATGAGAGATCTCTGGGACATGATGCTGTCACATCTGCAGCATCTGTTCTGATGGTCTTGTGACAGCGCAGACTCCGAGTCCTCCCTCCCTCCCTTCCTCATTATTTAGGTAGGATTATCAAGTTTAAATGAGAGTGATGAGACAAACCACATATTAGAAAATCCACAGACTCTGCCACAACTACAAGGACTCAAAGAAAGATCCTTCATCTGGAAGGGAGGCCAGATCCTTGAAACATCTAAACAAAAGCATTTCCAACAAGATCCCTGAGCCTTAGTCTCTTTAAACGGGCCAGAATCTTATGTCAGAGGTGGGCTTCCTTGAAACTCGGAAAGTACCTCATGCACCCACAGTTTATTTGAGCTGATAAATCAGAGCACTTGGAGGCCTCTGGTGCAAGTCAATGTATATGAGGCTGCTTGTGTGCACGTGCAGAAACCATTATCTATCATCAGATGAATCTGTATAGCTAAAGCAGTCAATCACCAAACATACATAAGTATTTATAAGACAACCAGGAAATCGGCAACGACTGCTATCAGAAAAGCCCACAATCATCCTGGACAGCACAAATTAAACCAAGTGGCACCTTGCTTCCAAAAGAATAAGGAAAGGGCAACGCTACTTCTAACAGGCACAATCAATTTTGCTATTTTTCTAAGGAGGAGAGCTCAAAGAAAGTTTCCTACTAAAGTGTCATCATCAGCATGAGTCCTACTTAGTAATGTTCACTTGAAGACAAGTGAACTAAAAAAGAAATGTATAACCGTTCAAACATTAAATTTAAACCAGTCTGGTGAATTTTTCAGAGTCTAAGAGAAGCTACAGTATCACACAAAAAGTTCAACAGAAAGTTAGAGGATATCCCCAACAATTACACAACCAGAAATGTCGAGAACAAGCTGTCCAATAATGCAGAAATTAACTGTTCATTTTTACTAATCTGTTCTGAGAAGCGTCCCTTCCACTGTCTTCCACAGACTCAAATGGAAAAAGACAGAATGGAGTAAGCTGGCAGAGAGCTAGCTCTTGCACACAAAGACCAGAAGCTCAGACACAAACGAACAGACTAAAAATTGCTTTAATTTTACTATGAAAAACAGTGAGTAAATTTCTATAGGTTGAGGTACATGATTTTATAATCTAAATATTCTAAGAAAATTTCCATTGGTTTTCTGGTAAAATTAGCCTCTAAAATTTAGTTGTTAACAAGCCACTAGCTGACTAAGTTTGGAGCCACCAGTCTGCACCTCCAGATTAGCAAAACAGTCATTTTGACAAATCAAATCACCCAAGAAATAGCCTGAACTAATTCATCTTCAGCAGATTTCATTGCAAAAGCATCAATGTGAAACAGTTCAGGTAATAAAAACCTCAACAGAAGCTTGCAGAACAGGAATTAAAGTTTTACAAGGCTGACATCAAGTGAATATATCAATGTTTATCCATAAACAAAATTAAGAAAGTTGTTGAAGAGCTGACACTGAGCAGGCTGATGGAAGTACAAAAGCAGCCAATACCATACAAAAATTTATCCATCATGATTTAGTTAAGACAGTGTTTAACTTAAGTGCATGAAATGCTAGAATGGAACAGAAAATGTCAAGACAATGTATTATTTTCTCACAGTATGTGGAAAGAGTAGGAAGAATCCAAAGGAAGTTAAGACAAATGGAAGACAAAATACACAGAGATGACCTTTTCAAGTTGACAAAAAAAATGGGGATCTGTGAAAGAACTGGATCAAATGTCAAAGAGAGGAGACTATAAGGAAGTTATTTAATAGATATATCTGCTTTGAAAATTATGTATGAATTAAAAGCCTGAAAGTCTGTTCACATTTCCTCAATACAGTTGATTTAAAAGTTGTCTTTGAAATTAAAATTAATGCTTGTGAAAGCTGACTCTCTCTGACTGCTGGTGCCCTAAAAAATAATGGTCATCCATAACAGAAAAATAACTCCTTTAAAGAAGGAAACTCTACATGCTACTATTAAGTTTTGATTCACTGAAGGCGTGCAGTATTTAGTACCCTGGTATCTGTCCTGATGAGAGATCCAGCTTTGTTATTCCCCTTGGGGACAATCTTTGGAGATTGTAAGAAGTTCTGGTAAGTTTCCGAATTTCCATGTAACAGCAAAACAACATTTCACTAACATCATTATTCTAAGTGCGATACTTAAAAATCAAGCAAATGGGAGAGAGTTGCAGTATCAGAAAGTCCAGTTACACAATGAAAGAGAATCACGTTATAGAAACTACAGCCAAACTTTACCGAGACCCCAAATTTCTTTTGTTATCAACATGCTTCTGTTCTGTTACAATACTATGCTAGGATTGCTTTGCTTTAACTCTGTACCTTAAATTTACATTAATAGACATACATTATCATATCCTGCTATAAATTCAGATTCCTGACTTAGCAGCATATGGAGCACACCATAAGCCTTTCTGCACCAGCAGCTAGCACCTGCTCTGCTTAGTCCTTCAATCACATCCACTTCCTTTCAACGCTCCCAACTATTTGACAGAGGTTTATTTAACAACTATGAAAAGAAATGCCATGCTCTTAAAAAACACAACAAACAACAAAAAACCACATGAAAACAACATCCTGCACAATTACCATAAGGATTAATGAGCAAAATGTAGCAAGTTCACCAACAAAGTTATTCACAAATAGTAAGAAAGACAGGAAACCAACAGCAACTCCCTTCATTGGTTCTAACTGAGGAACTACCTTTACACAGTAAGGCACATAAGTTCATGAATAAATCACTAAACTTAATTAAATTTAGGCAAATAAGCCTATATTCTTTCCTGATGCATCCTTCTGACAGCAGACTGCACAAAGGTCTAGAAGTTAGGTGGAAACTGGGACAGAAAGCAATAAGCTGTTTCATAGTCCTTACAAATAAATGAGTTGGAACTTTGTTTCAGCAAAACAAACAAGTGCTCAGGTTCCACTGACTCTACTTAGTGAAGTTCACAATTACATGCTTTATTTCACCAAGGCCAGCACGAATACTAAAGAATCATACTCACTCATGTCTCTCATAGCCGAGGCTTTCTCGGACAGACCACGCAACTTGGTAAGGGGAGGTTTGCTCTGAATCCTCCAACTCTTCTCCGCTGTCTTCAGACCAATCCAGCCCTAAGGGAATTAAAAACATAAAAGCTGGATGAAAAGTGCATCCACTTCTTGTAAGTCCCTGAGCAACCTATGGCACAAAAGATTAATGTGTAGTATAATCTTAAGTAAGAATATCTTCACTAAATTGTGTAATATTCTCAATTACACAGGAAAAGTTAACAGTAACAGCTCCATTACAGTGTAAAAATACCATGCTGATTTTTGCCAAATTTCAGTTTCCCTTTAAAAAAATCCTTATTGGCTTCTTTGTCCATAAGTAATGAAAGAAAAATGACCAGCTTTCTTACCCACAGAAAAGCATTACAGCTTTCACACAAAGAACATGGAAACTTTAGAGGCAAACCGAGAGAGAAGTCCCTGCCTGGGAGAACTGACTGCTTGGCAATTTTTAAAACTATATGATCTAAATAGGCCACTTTCATTTCTGTTTATATTCCCATGCCTGCTCTGTGCCAAAACACAGGAAGAATAGGAAAACCGTAAGACAGAGCAGCATGGACAGAGACAGAAACACAGCTACGCAGGATGTCCCTCTGCTCAGACTCTGGAATTGCCTGCCAAACGCAGACATTAGCATGGAAAGAGAGCTAAAGGGAGAGATGCGATCACTCCTGCACTTCCACCAAGCACCACGCTTTCACTTCGTGGTGATGCAGTAGAATCCACCTATTGTATGCACCAGCACCCTCAGTCAGTCAAGCTAAACACAATCACTGAACAGGACAGCCAGAAACGGAGTCCAGTTCTCAGATGGAACATTTTATCTGGAGCTTCAACTTCTGTAGATTTTCCTACTCTCTGCCCCACATCCAGTAGAATCTTTGCCCATTCCTTGCAGCAGGTGGGACAAAACAATACAAGTATTTACAAGCCAGCGTTATTACTTTTTCACTTTCTTGTGTGCTCCTTGAGAACAGAGCAGCAATTGGGATAGAGTTAAGGAACACTTTATTTTTGCCAAAAATAAATTAAACTACTGTATCTGAGATGATTCTGAAGTCAGATGTTTTGAATTTGGGAAAAACATTTAGTACTTGGTCATCTATTTTCAGAAATAGACACACACACACACACACACAAAATACAATCATCGGGAATGCCTTCATCAGTTAGAAGTAACAGTTTAACATAAACCAGAAACATCAGAAATCCTATTCTTCAGGAACTTCAGCATCCTGAGAACTCTATTCTTCATTCCTATTTTTAAGATATGCGTTTGAACTAAATTAACATACCTTAGGACTTTTGGTAAAACGTCAGAATTATACTTTCAACTTAAAAATTTGGGGTTTTTTTACTCTCCTCTCTTTCATAAAGAAATGAAAAAACAACTTAACCATTGGATAAAGATGTCCACAACTGATACCATGTAACAATTATTTACTCAAAGTTTAAAAATAAAATCTGAGGTCACATTGTTTTGCTCCTGATGGGCATCGCAGAACTGAAGGAATACAATCTAATCCAGATTCAGCTCGTCACACTCACATTGAAGACTGCAGTTACATTAATATCCAGTTACATGGCTCTGATGTAGGTACACATAAAATGGGCTGCATCTTTTTAAAGATCCTTTGCAGTCACCTCTAGTGCTACTCTATCACAAAAAAAAAGAAAACCCAAAATTCTCTGAACTGGCATAACTAATCTTTAATATTAAGGCATATTATTAATAAATAACAAATATATTTTCCACTCTCACAAAATTAATATGTGAATTTCACTACTTTGCCAAAAATAAAACATTCTAATTCCGTAAACACACAGTTATGCATCTGCATAAAAGTACACTTACAGGTCTAATCAGTTTTCTCACTATGCCTCTTTCAGGAATATCTATTTTCTTCACCACTTGAGAATGTAAAACATTAAATACAGGAACTGATCTCTCTACAGCCTTTGAAAAGGCAGGTCACTTTCTAAGCTATTGGGGTCTGTGACACTCAGAAGTGCCTCTGGAATTGCCATTCCTCAAAAGACCTGCATTATATATAGGACCATCAAAGCGGTCTTCCGAAGAACAACATCCTTTGGAGACATGCTATGGGATGCTAATTATCTTCTGAACAAATAGTCAAGCTATCCCACAAGTGCCAAAGGGCAGATCCTAACAGCAAATTAAAAAAAAGGTTAATTGAAATATCAAAAATTACAGATGTTTGCAATTAAATAAGATGTTATATAAAGAACATCCAGATTCATTTAAGTCTTCAAAAAAAAAAAAAAAAAGCGCAGCATAAACGGCCTTCCTGTTCTAATACCACATGGACTCCTGTTTCCCTTTCCCCTGTCAGTATTTTACTTGTTAGAAAATTACAATCTAAAATTAAGCAGAAAATTAAGGTAACTTTGGAGGGCAAGGAAGATAAGGAAGACAGCTACATGTACTTAGGTATGTATTCATAATCAGACAAATAAGCCACAAGGTCAGCTGCCTTTCTAAAGTTTTATAGAGCACTACTACCAGAGCAGCAAGTTGGTTATATTTACTTATATTTTCACAAGCAGCAATTGATTATTATGGTTTCTAGATAAGGAGGACACTATTCCTGCACTGACATGGGGACAAGACCCCACCCCTCCAATTACCATGTGTTGCCCTCCTGCAGTAGTCTTTTGGTTTTGCTCATCCACATTCTGGACACAAATAGGCCCAGTCAAAAAAAACTCTCCTGTGCTCTTATGTTCCCACTCAAGTCAACTGGAAATCTGAATTTGTAGAACGATGGGTCAAATCTCCAAATTTTTACTTGTACTCATTTTGTAATGTGCCCTTGTCACATATCTAACATTCACTCTAACCTTGTCTACTCATGTAGGTACAGTTGGTGCTGCCAGCTGCAAAGTATCTATACAATCTCTGTATCACCCAAGCAATGTTTCCTACACTTCATTTTGCTTTCTGAAATGGTTAATAGAACATGACGAAGAATAAACAGCAAAAATGCCATAAACCATACGGGACAGCTCCAGGCATTCCCTTCATAGGGAACGGGGCTAGAAAAAACACCACGAGATTACCTAGTTCGGGGTTATTTTGCAAAGATCACATGTGCACGCAGGAACGAGCTAGGAAGACATTCCCCTTTTGACTTTTGGTTTCAGGTTAAAAAAATAAGGCAGTAATGCATCTATTATCTACCCACCTAAATGTGGAAACAGATCAGTGTCCAGTTGCTGTTTTCGAGTGCACAGTTTCACCAGTCTCTGTAGCCGGCTCATGCAGGATGAGTGCGGAGAGAAGGCTGTGGCTTTCATGAGGACTCGATCAGTCCTTGGAGGGTCCGTGACAGGAGCCCTTGTGGGTGGCAGGAGAGGCAGAGGTCTCTTGTTAGACAACTGCCGGGCTTGTGCTATAGTGTGTGTGGTGGGTGCCACTCCCTGCATTGGTAGGCTGGTGTTCGGAGGTTGAGGTGACTTGCAGACTACGCCCTGCGGTAGCCCTGTCGGCTTTAACGAAGCTGATGAAGGTGGCAGATGGGAGTGCTGCTGCTGCAGAGGCTGCTGCTGCTGCAAAGGTGCAGGAAGGGGGCTAAAGTGCTCTTGACGAACTTTCAAAATCTCTGTCTCTCTCTGGCGCTGCCGGTTTTGAGCCAACTTGCTCTGCAACTTTTTCCTCACTGTTGCCCCTTTCTTTAGGTCATCATCCTCCTCATTGAAAGCAAAGGGGTCTTCTAATTCTGCCTCCAGGTAGTGGAGAGGAAGCCTAGCTCCTGGAGGGGAGAGGGACATCCCATCCAGTCCATTGGGCATCTTCAAGGCCAGGGTGGGCACTGTCAGACTGAAAGCCATAGCATCCATCTGATGCCTGACCTTTACCTCCTCTATAGGATCATTCTTTTTCTTCCTCTCCTTTTTCGGTATAAAGCCAAGTACCTGCAGGTGGCTGTTGCAGTACCTTTGAAAAGTAAAAGCAGTCAGTTATTAAGTCAACTCTTGTAAACTACAACTGAAGGGAATAGACGGCACTAAAAGGAAACCCACACAGCCCCATCTCATGTAAGCATAGATGGAAATACAAGAAGTTTTATAAGAAGTGTACACAACTGCTTCTAATACAACAGGTAACTGTGCTGTTCCCAACCTGTAACAGAAAAGAAAAACTTACACAAGCGACAATTTGTAATCTTAAGACATAAAGTCTTCATTTATTATTCACAGGAGATTCACGCACTACCATCCAAACTATTTACTCTCTAATAGGATAAATACTCATAAAACAAAATGAACAAAACAAACGGACTGTCTGATATATTAAACAGTGAGAACTCAAGCCACTAACTCTGATAATTTCAAAAGCTCCCAAGAAAAAGTATATCGAAGACTACTTCCTTTCATTTGACTGTCCTTCCACTGGAAGTAGTTAACATTTTCATCAACACACACATTGTTATTATGAATTCTACTGTAGCAGGGATTTCTTATGTGGTCAAACTCACTAGAGACACCTGCTGAGAACGGTCACTATTTGCACTTAATGGACAAGTAGCATAAATATTTAAATTCTGTTTTAGTAGTTTAACATAATGAATTTAGTAGCCAAAGGATTAGCTGAATGTTCTTCAAACAAAAAACTAGCTTAAAAGAAATTTTCTGCTGCTAGAAAATGTTCACACTATGACAGGAATATGCATACAATCCACAAACATGGATTTTAAGCTCCTCTAATACAAAAAAAAAAGCTTTTAAAGTCAGGTTATAATAAAACCAAAAAAATATGAAAGGAAGTCTTTGAAAGTTTGTCATGAAAATTAAAAGCAGAAGAGTTACAATTTATGGCCACAGATAACATACTAAGAAGTAAGCAATTTTTGTCTGATTAAAACAAGCCAGTGATAGAAATGTAGGAACCGTGATCTGATTTTCATCTTTCACACAGGCAGGCCCTCCTGCCTCTGTAGAATCCCACCAGCAATTAGACTTCTGCCCTTGCATGATCCCATCTATAAACTGCAACTTATAGACAAAAGCAAAGATAGGAGAGAAGAGTATTTATGGACAAGATAAGTAAATACCCATGATGGTATTCTTTAAAATTTCATCAGTATGAACCCAAGAAAACTAAGTTTTGCTGAACAAATAGGCTAAAATTAAATTATCCCTGTTCTTCATGAAGAAAAATAGCAGAAAAGCTTAAACCAAACCCCCTAAAAGGTTTAACACTGCAGTTCACTGACTTTTAACTTGTTGACTCACCCCTAAAGAAGCAGTGTGTGAACTGCTTCTAAAGGGTCCATAAAAGGTAAAAAGGAAAAACCAATTTCATATATGGAAATCATTAAGGAGTATATATGAAGTTTCTTCAGGGATCCACACCCATAAGGGTTCACAAATCAGAAAAGGCTGAAAAGTACTGTTACTTATTATAGTCTAAACAATTTCTTTATTACATTAAGTTGTAAGCAGTAAGCAAACGTGGATGAGGCAAGCTGAAAGCCAGCAATGTGTGGAGCCCTTAGTAGCACACACTGGACTACTATAAATTCATACTGAGAGATGTACTTCTAAAAATAAAACTATATAATGAGGGCTCGCTAAAGCTTCCCTTAAAGTCAAGGGCACTATTCTCATAATTAAAATTAAGCACTTTTAAAATATTTTGTTTGAACAAGGCTGAGATCAGTTACAACAGCACATTTAGTATGATAGAAGAAAAAACAATAAACATATAAAACAAACAAAGGGGAAATTTTTCCCCTCTTATTGCAATAAAAAGTGTTTTGCTCAATACGAATGCTTCCCATATACTGTTCAGAACTTAAATATTGCCACCATGTGCTTGTGCCAATGTGAGGATGTGTTTTCATTGTGAAAAACAAAGAGAAAGTAAAAAATAGAAGAAGAGGTTACTAAACCTATGAAAACGTAATAAGCTTGCTAACATTTTATGAGTGTTAGGCTACCGAGGATTTTGCTTGTTCATTTACTTCTAACAGAATCATTTTTATTTGGCAGAGAATAAAGCTTCGGCTCTTTCAACTGATCATACCGCACCACTGAAAACCAACTGTATCTTACACAGGCATCACCTCTGGACACAAGCCATAGGCTCCAGGCTACAATGTAATGAAAATAGAGATCACCTTTAGCTGCAGATGTCAATACACATTGGCTTGGCTCTGTGCTTTAGGCTCTATCAACTCCCTGTCTTCCAGCATAACCAAGGCTGATGCATCTTGGACTAAAAGGGGCAAGAACAAACTGAGAAGCGCACTTAAGTTTCCTCTGAGCACAGAAGACTACACGCAGGCAGCTTTGGCCACACATAATTTATTAGCACCAACTCAACCTTGGCCTCGTCAGGCTCTAGCTAAGCTCATGCAGAGCCAGGCGGGCACACCTACCCACTCACCCATCCACTTCCCCATTCTTCAGGTCCCAGAACGGATTCTTAGTGAGCCCTGGCCCAAAGTGGATCTGACTTTATGTGCTACTGCAGAGTCTGATGTAGACACGAACTGACTCTGCTGGAAGCAGTCTATAACCAGCCAAGTTAAGGCAATAAACTCTTTGGATCAGATGTAATGTCAGGGAAGGTGTTACCAGTTTGTGCTCCATAGAAGACAAATAACTGGGAAGCACCTGCAAGTAGCACAATCCCTTTCACATAGATTTGAGCATGAAACCTGTCAGGGTCAAGCTGGCCCTACAAGAGTCAATTTTAATGTGCCTGTCTTAGCAGCTCAATTTGTCATTTCTATAACCTGCCTGTGAGTTATTCTCAGCTGACAGTATCACACTGAGTATCTAAGGTAGTTTTTCACCCCCCTTCCTCACTCAGTGCCAAAGGCACTTACTCTACGCAGGTCAAGTGCAGTCAGCACATATGGTAAGAGCAGTGCGTTGGTATCCATTAGAACCACCGTAAACACAAAAGACACGGAAGGTGACGTGCTCTGAAGGCTTCAGCTGAACAGTTTCCCCACATCACTGGGAGGGCTAGAATCCAGATAGTGAGGTTTTCCACTTACAACTACATTCTGCTTCCTGGTACATCCCAGACTGGTATCGAGTTCTGTCACTTAATTAAAGGAAGATCCAAATAAACTGGAGAGCATCTTGAATATATTTAAAGATTCTCTTGAACGGGGAGAATTAGAGAGAAAGTGTTGTTTAACCCAGCTGAATTGTAATAACCCTATACTTAAAAAATTAAGTTGAACTTCATTAGCTCTTACATGTATTTGGATATGAAAAGATTAGGAAACATATATTCAAAGGAAAAACAGATACAGAACCCATATCTGTATAATTCCATATATATTCTTTAAAAAAAACAAGATCATGAATAGAGAAACTAGACTTCAAATAATAGTGCATGACTTCAGTGCGTTAATAGATTTAATCTGTACAATGTTAATGGCTAGTAACAGATCTAATAATATGGCAGTATATTAAATATCTTTGTGGCTGATAGCATCTCATTTGTCTATGGTCAAATGAATTTATTTTTTTTCCCCTGTGGACAGACTATGAAGCTTTTGGCATAGAATACATGCATCCTGTTGAGACATTTTTTATAATCCTTAAAAGCATGCAAGAAGCTAGCTGTCAGAGCATCATACAGCCTGCTTCTAATCATGTACAGTTACATGTCTAAAACTGTGACAAAGTGACCATCTGACAGTAATCTTATACACAGAAAATTAAAAGCTATGAGTGAAGAATTCAGACCTAGCAAACATCTTTATATTAAACAGAGTTTGATAAAGGTCTCCTAAGAAACAGATACAGGTTTGCCTGCCAAAACCTCCAAAAGTTTAGAGCAGTCACAGTCTTATCACTAGTACTGATTAAATATTATTGTTAAAATTAAACTCTGTCCTGAGAAACAGTCTTTAAAAATATTCTTTCAAACTATCACATCCTCTCATTTGAAATTAAAAGTTTATTTTCTCCTTCAGACACCTGCTGTCCTCTTCAAGTACTGTAATGCGACACTCGACGTGCAATTGAATTATTCTAATATAACATACACCAGATGTCATGACCACACTTCACTTCAACTTGAGAAAAATCAAAAAGAACAAAGTGTGAACTCAATTCAAGGTGTAAAGAAAAATCTCAAATTCCATGGGAACATATGAGACCTAAAAACGTGTCATTAGGTACTATTATTTCTATTGTTTTTAAGTATGACCCCTGGTAAACAGCAGCTCTGGCTCAGTAAGCCCTTGCATCTGAAATTACAGCATACCACTTGCGCTAACAATTTCCACGATCATTTCTGTGAGCTTATTTCCAAAGAGTCTCAACCGTACAGTAGCAAAGAAACAGTCACTGACTGTCAAATTACAGCTTAAAGTTATTCATCTTGTGCCATTTGAGCATTTGCCCTACAGCTTCTGACAAATATTCACGTTTTTTTCTCACTTCATCAGTCTCCACAACTGAAATGGCAGGTGAAGTGCAAGTTAATTTAGAACACAGTCCAACTGTTGTTTCAGACAAGAGAGGGAGCTGGGAAGGAAGTTATCTGTAGGGTACAGTGGGAACACTGCTAATAACGCAAAAGGTTAGTGAATGGCAGCTAATAATGGGAAAGGTCAGTGAATAGCGGTTTGATACTTTTTTGGCATATTTTGCTTATATTTTAGGTTAAAAAAAATTGTTTCTAACAAAACAAGCATGACATAGTTAGCACACACGTTAATTACATATTGTGCTACTGGCAAAATCTGCAACAATGACTCTGAAAAATTAAAGTAATATATACCTGGTAGCCAAGATTAGACAAATTCTGCTATTTCAGCCCAAGCAACACCAATGGACTGGTGTTCAGGAAGTCAGAAAGAGCAAAGGAGAATGTCCTTGTGGTTACAGCATGGACTGCAATTCAGGAAATCTGGTTTGAATTCCCAGCTCTCCCAACAATTTCAAGCACAATCTCTTGCAAGGCATTTAATAGCTGGGCACCTTGGGCATCTTCTATTGGGCAAGGAGGGGGAGAGGAAAGGGGAAAACAAAGAGTAAAGGGAGTGGAGAACACCTTCCCAGCTGGTCCATCTCTTATCAAGCAATATCTATTTTATTCCAGCAATACAATGCTACGGATTAGTACCAAATCACAAACACTGAATGTAATTCTGGATTCGTGCCTATTCCTGCCTATATGTCACTGCTCCCCAAACCCAGAAGATGTGCATTTTCAACCGTTTGTCCTGAAAAAGCAGATGGAAGTGTGCTTTTAGCACAGCTGGCCAAACAAACAGGCCTTTTCAAGAGCATGTACTGTGAGTGACAAAGCAAATTAATTAGAACAGCAGGTATTGTATAGCAGATTTGATCCACAGTTTACAGTTTATTTGAGAAACACGATGAACTCTCCCAAACACTTCCTTTGGAATAAGTTACTGCCCCCTTTCTGAGCACTTGACTCCCACAGAAAATAAAATAAAGTTTGCTGGTCTTAAAACAAAACCCTCAAAGGAACATCCTGGTATTCAATCCACTCAGGCCAGTTCCTCCCTCACCCTGAAGCCATGCAGCATCTTAAAACTCATGCCTACGTCCCAACCACTTCCCACTTTGCAGATGGGTAACCACAACTCACCTACGGTCCTCAGATTTGGGGATGGGGTTGGTGCAGCGTTGGCTGTTATACTTGGCCACATATTCACATTGCTTGAAGGGTGCAGTCTTATCCTCCAGAACGTGTCTGATACAGAAAGCGTAGCCGTTAAGTCGCCTCTGCTTGCACAGTTTGGGGCTATAAGAGCACAAGGGCTTATTGTCAACTTCAGAGAAGTGTATGTGTTTGCCTTCATACATCACGTGACTCTGTTCCTTGTGAACATCAGCTGAAAGAACCAAAAAATTAAGATAAATCACATAAGGAAAAGAAAATGCATTCAGTTCTAGATGGTGTGTTTCATTTTGGCAGGAAAGAGGGACCCAAAATAATACCTGATTTTAAATCTTCTGTACCATATCAATGTTAAGAGAGAGCCCCAAGGACACCACTATCCTGGAATGATGATGAATCAAGATGAAGCAGATTGTCTAAGGAAAATACCAACAAGGACAAAGTCAGTCAGAATAGAATAGATATTATTACCTCTTATAAAGTAAGTGGTTAGGTGTAGTCACTAAACCTGTGGTTCAGCTAGCCTCTAATAAGCCAAATCCACTAGCATAAGAGTTTTCAATCAGTAGTCAAAGGTCTGTGGAAACAGTGAAAGGAAATTATTGGAGGGAAAAAAACCCAAAACAATCTCCACTGCCACCGCACTTAAACCTGTTAAACAAAACTCCACTTATCTACTAGAAAGTGATTAGGAGCTACAAGTTGAAAAAGGTTAACTGTCAGATTAGATCACTTGCCTTCAGGAATCAAGCTGAATGAAGATTACCCATTTGGATGCATAGATTTTACTTCAAGTATCTCTACTTACAAAAACACTGGTGACTATCCCTGCTATGCAAAATTTTAATTTCATCAGGCAGTGCAAGAAAAAAAGGTTTCTTTACCACACCTGATGAACAGTTTTCAGATCTTGCAGCTGCTCGCAGCTTTTGCAAGCATCAATATGCACTCCTTTCCGAGGTCATCATGGTTGTTCAGAGCTTTTCCTACCTTTCTGTACTTATTTTAGGTAAATGTGGGCATTAATAATGTCATAGGCAGTACTCCCATCGATGCCTGGATGGCTGAAATATCATTTCAGCAACAGGCTGTTGGGTTTTTTTCCCCTAAAATAGATTCCTACAGCACAAATCCATGCAACCATAATTTTCCTCTCTCAACACTATGGAGTCTTTGGCAATTACCTTAAAAATAAATAAAATCACAACCACCACCACCAAAAAAAACACAACCACAACAAACAACCCAACTCAAATAAGCTTCAAATAAAACTAACAGTACACATATTCTGCAGCTACTCTGCTACACTCAGCTTAGTTGGTAAATGGCAGCTTTTATTCAGAAAGGCCATCCTGAAGCACTGGAATAAACTCTTTCTGAACACGGTATACTCAGTACTCAGTTCAGTTTCATATGTGTTATATACCAAGCAACGGAATGTACATAGAGGTGATATTCAGGAAATATGTAATAAATTAGAGAGGCATGTGACAAATGTACAGATTACCACCTCAATCAACATACTTGTTCCCAAAACCTGAGATGGCAAGAATACGACTGCAAGGAGGGAGTGTACACACTTTGCAGGAAAGATGCAGTTTCCTCTTATGAAGGTACAAGCCTTCACTTCCAGCTATATAAGAGCACCCTGAGAAAATGACAAGCACTATAGGACTGGGGGATCTAGAAAGGAATTTTATGTCACTAGGACAAAACAAAACACCCTATCACACCTGTAACAGCAAAGTGCATAAGTCAGGCCTTTCATTAGCATATATCTAACTGTGGAAGCAGAAAGACAGAAGACTATTAAAAATTTAGAAACCCATGAAAATTCTTGAAACAGTAGTAAATGCACAGGTGCAGCACACACAGCATATAGAACAGAAACGTGTGTTACAAACTGTAACTAGCACAACTGACCTGATTAATCATTCGACAACAATAAGGATCATTTTGTATTTCCTCTTTATACACACAGTTCCCTTTCCATGCACACGTGCAAGCACACAGCCCCAGCGGCAGTGCTCTCACGCTTTGTTGACACCGGAGAGCCACACCACAAGCACAGACATCTAATCCAGTTCCAGTCACCTTTCCCACCTTCTCTTAATGTATGGAAGCACAGGAAAATACCAAGCACATACCATATATATTTAAAATCAAACACTGGAGTATGACCCTTCACAACGCATCAGTCTTAAGAACACAAAAAGTTCACTGTTGGCTGTGCTCTTTGAAAACACAGTACAGGAAGAGGGAACTACCTCTTCTTTAGCAGGTTGAGAACTAAATAATCCTTTCAGGCACCCTTGTTAAGGCTGATGCTGATATACAGGTTAGTATTACCCAGCAGTAATGTGAAAGAAAAATAGAAATCCCGTGGTGATATGCCAAATATAGGAGTTGTGATGTGGGTTTGGATCCCATGTTTGAGAGACAGCAAAAATAATCAAATGAGTCTTAACTAACTGCATCTTGTACACACAACAAAGCTGATAGAAAGCCTTTTGCTCTGGAGTCTGCTGCTTTCAGGAGTTAACCAGAGCTCCATAGTGGTCAGTATGAAAAACTTGAAAGAACAAGTGCATCTTGCAGTTGAGGTGACTCATATGCTGCTCTATTTCTTCCTGGTTTATTTACCACCTTGCAGCCCATACTATCATGCTTTGCTGAGGTTTGGACAGATCAATGACCTTCTCCTCTTTTGCACAACCCAGCAACATTTCTTTTCTGAAGGTTATCAAGTAACAGACCAAAGAAGTTCCTCAGAACAGTTCCAAAGTAAACAGCGAGAAATGCATACCTGGTGTGCCTCCGTTAAGCTTCTGTAAAGAAACTGCTCCACAGTTTCCAGCCACTATAATCCTGGATTTATTCTTGTGCCCCTAGTCTTATTTTTGGATTTAACTCATAATTAAGTCTTTTTTTGCATTTAACTTGACTATGTGAAGGCAGGCGTAGTATTTTACTTCTTCACTTGCCTGAAAGCAACAGGGCACAAGTACAATGCCATATGAAATTTTAAGCAAAAATACTCAGCAATCCTCAGAGAAACCAATAAGCTTGAACACAACTTTTTCTTTTTGGTCTATACATAGACTAAGAGAAGCTCAGGCAAATATAACCATGTTAAAAATCCTGATAGGAATCAATTGGTGCAACTACAGTGCAATGAACAGAAAGAAAGCTAATATACCCAGCAGCCAATGTCACATAAAAAAAACCCACAGCAACTCTCTCAAACTTGCAATTATATCTTTATTGGTAGATTCCTACACAGACTCTCTGAAATACAGTGGCACTATGTGGATACACTGGCAGAACTGGAGACCAAAGTTGTACTTAATCTAAAAAAGGCTTTTACTTCTTACTTTCATAATACACGACATATATAAATAACAAAGACTTGTAAATCTATTGATTCTGATTTAATCTGACACAGCATTCTCTTCTGAATAAAATATACAGGACTTCTTAACAGAGCTTTTTGCTGCTGCTACATAGAAAGTAGCACAAACATGGGATAGGCATATGTCGCTTAACTGAAGAGAACTGAAACTACACTTAACTGAACAGTGGGTGGGGGAGAACTTATTTTTGTCCCACAGGATTCAGTAAGAGATGACGGAAACATGGACTTCCCCTGGAAAAATCAAATGCTTAAGCAGCTACGCTTCACTACAAAAATATCAGGGTACAAAACTTTCTGGAGGCTGTTTTGAGGTAGAAAGGTTCGACAGAAACTTAATTTACCCCTGCATATGCTCAAACTACCTGTAGCCGTAACCCCTGAGTGACAAACCAGAATAAATAAAAGATAAATAAATAAAAAGATTTTGAGGAGGTCAGAAGGAAGCAACAGGACAAAGAACAGAAGAGAACCCACAAATGTGTGCCATTGGCAAATGATGTAAGACATGACTGAGGTTTAAAAATCATGGTGAGGTATAAGGTGAATACAGAAGGCTCATACACCTTATGACACAATAGTAGAAGTAGGGGTACTTGATAAAGCTAGTAAGAAATTGACTCAAAACATATTAAAGAAGTACTTCTCCATTTTTACTACTCATGGGTAGTGAATTGGTGGAACTTACTGTCAGAGGAGGCTAAGAAAGCAGACGGTACCACCAGGTTCAAAAAGTTCATAAACAATGGGGACATAAGTGATGTACATGCTATTGTGCTTAATTTAACGAATATATATGGTGGAGGAGTAAGAGAAGAAAACTAAACAATGGCTGGGCTTTCATGTTCCTCCTAAATAGCATCACTTAGTCCTACTGCCTAAAACAGAACACTGGGCTGGATGGATCCTTGCTCTGACCTAGTAGGGTATTTCCTATGAGGTTACCATTACGAATTGTGACTTGGTAACACATTCATTTCTCCCTTTCTCCCATTTTTTATTCCTGAGAAGTTGACTGGAAGAAAATCTTCTCCCTCTGGTGAAAACCCTATGTGGACACGTAAAGAGCAATGAGCGGCATTGCAGCAAGGCTTTACAGCAAGGACAGGCAGGACAGAGCCAAGCCACACTCTGCAACATCACCACTCAGAGCAGAGTGACTTGTCCTGCTGAGCACAGCCACTGGTGGTCCACAAGTCAACAGAAGGTGGCTTGCAAAGTGACTGTAACAAGAGAAATGAAAGACTGAAATACATGCAGGTACACACCTGCACAACCTGCCCGCTGTCAGGCACAGGAAGAAGTCAGCTCCCAGCTGCTTTTAGTACTAACAAGCAGGCATCACCAGTTCCCTTGCAGCGCATGTCAGCTCCAAGACAACAAAGCTGCAGCTCTGCACTCCACAGACCCTCTTCCAAACAGTTCATAATCCTTTAGTGAAGCTCAGAAACAGAGTAGCAGCAAAGTCTGGGGGGCAATCTTTGCTACACCATACTGAGCATCAGCATTACGTCACACGGAAATCTGGTACTTGACATCATCTGCAGTCTACAGAGAAGTTAATGGTCTAGTCACTATTAGAAAGCCCCAAAATTCAATTGGTAATTTTGAGAAAAAACTGTGCTGGAAATATTAGAGTATTTGAAATCATGTGGGTTGGATACATTCTTAACTGCATGCTCAGAACTTGACATTCAATGAACATAAGACTCTTTTAGGCAATGGAATCCCCAAACACATAGTAAATTGCAAGGCAATTACATGTCGGTGGTTAAAAGATGTGTAATTAAGAGGACTGAGCTCAGAGCTTCACACATTGCATCCAAACAAAAGCCACGACTAAAGAGGTTTAAACTGTGGTGTTTTGCACTTGCTAACACTGGCACAGATCTCATTAAATTGCTTGGTGTGTTTGTGACATCTCCCAGATGAGGTACAATCAATCATCTACATATGCTACCAAAACCATCAGCCTGGGGCCAGAAGTGGAACACAGATCTCCAAGAACCTCAGCTTTTTCACAAACAGCATAGTTTTGGCGATTCCTCAACCTGATCAAGAAAGCGCAACTCTATGCACTGCCACCACCTGACCCTTTGCTGAGACTAATAGTAAATACGTAGATTTTAAGATGTTTGAGCAATATGGAATTTCATCTACTCAGAGATGAACAGAGACCATAAAAATCACTGCAAAAGAGACACACATTTAAAGCTACCTTACAGTAAAACCTTTCAGTCAGCATTAGTAAAAAAATATTAGAGAGAAATAAAAAAAAAAGATATCCCTTTTTTTCTATTTCATACTAAGAAACTTTAGGCAACTAGTATCTCTCTGTGAAGCGCCCAGTTCTATCAAGAAAAGCTGCACCACATCTAATTGTGGCTGACATCAACACCACAAAGTAGTAACTTCTGTCGCCATTCTGCAACGTAACCATAACTTTGGCTTAGTTCTGGTCATTTAACAGCTCAATTCTCTTCTACGCTCAGCTACCAAACCAAGCCTTCTGTAATTCCAGAAACAAGAGTCTTTTTGTTAGTAAAAGCATCCAAATTGAGATAGAAAACACTGGGAAGTAATCAAAGTCAACTGCAAGAGTTCCTACAAGGAACACTTTCATCAAATAGAGTTCAATCCTTCCTCAAGAAGACCTCTGAAGAGCCCCACACGAGTCAAAGCACTGCACACACATGCAAGTCCTCTGACAGATCAAGGCACTTCATGTGTTAAGATCTTACTGGACATTTTTAGTTGCCACCTGGAATCATATTCGGACTACTCTTTTTTCCTCACGTTAAAAATCTACCTAGGAAGACAGAAGTAGCAACATTGCCCTCATTCTGCCTTTTTAGAAAACGTATTATTTCAGCTCTGCAAAAAGGCAGTTCATATTGCATAAGGATGTCTGCTAGAAAACAGAAAAGCAGCAGCGTATTTGAGGCAATATTGGTGATATAGATTATGATATGTACATGATATAATGCAATAAATATAGAATTAAATTTAAGTATTACTCCTGAGAATAACAACAATAGCTAGGGAACTTACAGTCTTCTAACAAGTTTCAATCAACAGCAGAAAACATAACTAAGAGGAGGGAAAAATAACCTTTTGTTTCAAAACTGAACAGGTTCTTCTTATCATTTTCCTACACAAAATGAATTTAAGCAGGAATTTTGATTTCAGTTGATTCACTCATATGATAAATAGTGCCTTAAAACATGACAAAGACAGTCAAAAAGCCTAAAAATCCACAAACATTTAGGGCTCTAGGAATTTTAGAAACTTCAAAGGATTCCTAAAGAGAAAAGACATTAAGTAGGAAGATTCGTAACTATTGCTAAGAGCATATTCCTACAGATTTCAATAAAATAATTTCCTAAACAGGGCAATTCCTGACTTCAGGTTCAAGACAGGCTCTATATCTTTGGAAGTCTTTTGAACAAGAATTTCTCTATTTGAGCTGAAGGTCTCAGACCCCAGTCCTGCAATCACACTCTCCCAGGCAGACTCTCATGCTTGCACAGAAGCACCCTAGCTATAAACAGATCCAGGTTTTGCCAGGGTGAGTGGGGCTGCAGAGAGGTGGCCTTCAGATGCACCAACAAATAGAACATTTAAGCCATTGCAACATCACAGAAATGCACTTTAAACCATTATCTCCAAATACCAAAACCACGATCCTGAGAGAAAGCAAGGACTGAATATACCACAGTATACCTTGCATCTGTACTTGATATACTTTTTTAACCAAAAAAAGCTGTAAGTCCAAGTTTTTTTATTCAAATAACAGATAACCTACGTTTGAATATGAGGTGAAACAAAATACCTTAGTCTTATTTTTAGCCCCAATACTACAAAGACAAACAAGCTTATTTTCACACAATACAGGAATATCATTCCTGCTTCAGTAGGAATACTCAATAAATAAAGCAGTAAAGCTCCTCACAGAGCAGGCTTTTAGCAGTTACAAGCTATCAAAGTTTCAATATGGTACTACAACAAACTTGTACCTCCTGAGGATTTACCATACTGTGAGAACACAGTACTTGCAACTCAGAAGGACTAGGCCCTATACATAAATTCATTCACTAATAATAAAAATATTGAAACATCAAAATAACTCCCATTAGGTAAATTTCGGATTGTTTTCTGTAGATAATCTACCTTTACAATTAATAGAACTTGTCTGACGTACATATATATTACAAACGAATCACATAAAAGGCCGAAGACTGCTGTGAAGATGCCACCAGGTTGTAAGTGATAGCTCCATACACAGCACAAGTGCTCCAGTTCAGCACCCAGCAGCTGAACTGGGTAGGTATGGCCCTAGCATGAGACACTGTCAGTACAGAATTGCTGCTCATCCGAGAGGACACTCTACTACAGGGGAACGATGCGTTGCCCTAAATTTGCCAATATTCTTTTTAAGTCTACTAATCCTCAAAAATTCAGAACAGCCTTAAAATAAACCTTCACTGTATCTTGTGAAGTAACAAATTTAGAACTAACTATAGATCTACATATTTTCATCAGATGGTAAAATAGAAGTCTTTAAGGTAAGCGTTACTGTAATTTCCAAAACTCATTTGAGGTTACTTGTACAAAGCCATTAGCATTTTGACCAAAACTAGACACCTCTCGCATTAGAAATTGCAGCTATTTCACCTGTGCAGGGTGAAGTACGTTGGTTGGTGGGTTTTCCAGTGGACTCACTTCACAACTACCAGACGGTCTTTTCCCTGGAAAAAAAAGGATCCTTTCATTTTCAGTCCGGGGGGAGCTGCAGCACCTCACAGGGACTCCCCACCTCAACAGGATCCGGGCCTGTGGGGACAGCTCGGGTTCCCCAGCGCAAAGAGGGGGCCGAGATGTGAGAGGGGACCAGGCCCCAAGTTAAGACACGGCTCTTGCTATGTTGGGACTGCTGAGGTGATCCCTTCCTCTGGCTGCCGGTCAGTGGGACGTCGCCCCTGTCCCGCTGATGCCAGCCGGTCCTGGGGCTGGCTCAGGGACCCCAGGCCGGGCCCTTGCCGGGGTCGAGGGGGCTGCCAGCCCCGGCACATGGCGGGGCACTAAGACGATGCCGAAGCTGCCCCTCGCCCCTGCTCCTCGCCCCCAACTTCGGGGGCCGGACCGGAGCCCCCATGTGCCGGCAGCTTAGTGGGGGTGTAGGGGGTGTATTCTGACGGCCTCCCCCCACCCCCAGAACGGCCACCCCATGCACTCCCAAAAAGTTGTGAGGCGAATCAGCCCGCCCTCGGCCCGGTCGAGGGGGGCACACCGACGGGAGGCGAAGCGGGGTTGGGGGGAGAAAATCGGACGGGTTGGGGAGAAGGGACCG
>VWZK01011963.1:578400-602137 GCA_013396935.1 Baryphthengus martii
CCCTCACCCCCCACTGCGGCCTACACCGCCCCAGCCGATCCCCGGCCTCGCGTAGCCCGCCTCCCCGCCCGCCCTGCACGCTTCGCACCGCCTGCCGCGCTACGCGAGTCCGGGGATGCAGGCCGGGCCTGGCTTACCTTTCCAGCTGCTTTTTTTTTCTCCTCTCTCTCCTCTCCCCCCTTTCCCTCTGTTGGGCTGACAGATCAGAGTTTCCTCCCCAGCAGAGGGACTGGGAATGGGCTCGGGCTCTGTGCTGAGGAGCTGCTGCCCCCCTGGCTCTGAGAAGATCCTGCTTTTTGTGGGGAGGAAGCTTTGGGGGCTCTTTATTATTTTAAAACTACAAAGTGCTCAGAGGGTAGGTGATTATTAAGGGGAATCCCTGAATATATTCTCCAGCAAAGAAGGCAGGGCTGCTGGGGCTGCTCAAGAAGAGAGCCAGCAGCCTCCTACAGCACCACTACAGGCACTGAGAGGACATAACATCAGAGAGCGGCTCCTCTGCCCTCCAAAACAACAACTTTCCTACCATCTTGGAGGTAGTAGAGAGGGAGAGAGGGAGGGGGGGAAAAAGTACCGAAGGTTTTTATAAAGTGTCAGTTTGGGAGAGAGAGCCAAATGGCCAAAACCAAATTTTTTTTATCATTTATGTGAATTTTTTTTTTTAATAAAAATAAAATACAATGGCGTGTGGCTGAAGAAATATTTTTTTTTATAACCTGTTAAGATCATCTTTCTGGGAAAAAAATTAAAGGAGGTATGGTAAAAAATATATTTTCGGTAACTTTGTTTTTCTTTAAAAATTAAAAAAATGTATTCTTTTCCTGTAACTTATAAAGTTGATAACTTGTCTTTGTGTGGTAGTTCTAAAAATTAGTATGCAATTGTGAAAGTTAGTATAACTTTTTTTTGCTACTGGTACTCTCAGTAGAACAGCTGAGATTGATGTGGGATTGTTTGGAGTAACTGTACCATTATGTCTCTCTATCAAGGCATTGTAATTAAAACTGAATGTACAGGTAGGAAAAAACAGCTATTTAAATTTTTTTAATTTATTTTTGTTTCTAGAGTAGGTCATGTAGAGAAGCTAGGGGGATTTAATGCAACTGAGTGGAACCTGTGATATGTATCTGGGAAATTCTGCTTATCTGTCATAAATTTAGCATTGTCTGCCGTTCAGGATGGGATGTGAAAAAATAAAACTAATTTGCGAGAAATTTGGAAGCAATAGTCGAGTTTTGATTTTAATGTTTTCAAAGCTTGTTGCAGCCTTCTAAAATCTCATATGGTTCTTTTTAAGTTACTGTTTTGATTTGGGGAGTTTGTACCAGTTATTTATGAATATTATTATTCCTGACTTCTTTACACAGTTGAGAAATTCTATAAACTTATACTACAAAATCTTGTAACATAAAATAGTCATTGTGTTTTATTTGTTGCAGATGTTTTTATTAGATTGTAAAAAAAGATATGAAATGCTGTCAAAACAATGTGAGATGCTGTGGTGTATCTATAGGTGAAGACACTGATGACTGTATTCAGCAGACCTATGATAATGTTTCTTGCAATAGGATTATGCATAGCCCTGTTAAGAGATGAACTGCAAAGATGCCTTTTTATTTGTCCTGAAGGAAGAGGAAATAATTAAGAAACTAATGAGCTATACAAAAAAAAAAGTAATTAATTTTTTTCGATTCTAAAAAATATTGAGGTGCTATAGGCTAATTGAATTGCAGTCAGACTAAGGTCATAGGAATGGAAGTATTGAATTGCTTAGTATGTTATCAACCTCTTCCCCTCTGTCAAATCTGAAATACGTTGTTATATCTCAGTTTCTGTAATCTTAAAAAAAAATATTCCTGAATTTAGATACATTCCCTTTTCAAAACATACTTTGTGAGTTTGCCTGGCATAATTCGTGTGGTTATAGTGGGTTTTTCATTTAGATAAATTAGTTTCAATTAAAGTATTACTAAGTCAGCTGGTCTTTGTGCCAAACTGTGTACTTTTTGTTCAGCAGGATTTTTTTAAAATTACAGTTAGTCTACCCTAGCGCATTTTAATAATCCAGAATACTGTGTTCTATGGAGTTATTGCGTAGGAGGTGTTTTTCTGTATCAGATTATTAATCCATTAAATGCATTGTACTGCTCTGACATTAAAAAAAAAAACAAAAAAATAGTGTTGCTCCTGTATTGTATTTTAAAAGATTTTGTATTTTGTATAGAAGTCATGTAATAATTAGGGTACTTCATAATCTCACCAGTCATTAATGTGTGCTTTTGAGCATGAAACGTAATGATTCTTTTTGTAAAATACTTAACCAAAAAATAATTCTATATTCCATATCTGAAATCCATTACAGGAATGACAGGGATTACAAATGTTGGTCTTATATGGGATGATTAGAAAAAAACCCAACTCTTGAAATATTACAAATAAATTATCTCAATGGCTTTAGAAATTCAACAAACGCAGCATAAACTACTATTTCCTTTTTTAAAAAAATTATACATTTTCAGACCCCGGTTTTGCCAGTGCTTGCAGGCCTGATTAATAATTGAGAAGTGTTTGAAGAGTCGCTCAATACTTACTTGCATAAAACTCTTTCCAGGTCGGTAGGGTTTTGCTAGAGTACGAATTCGAGTTTCTGCAGTAAGCGATGTCTTGTATCTAGCACTATGTTAAACAAGAGAATTGCTACTTCTAACAGTGAGTCAGTAGTTTACTATAATTTAAGTTTGTTCTCTTTATTGCATTACTAAGAAATTTTGAGTGTCTTAGGAAGAGAGACAGACCAGGAATGACTGGTCTATACTGAGTCTTTCTGTGGTACTTGAGAATATCTGTACAGCACACTGAGGGGTATCTTAGCATTTTTTTAAATGGGATGCAGATGATACCACATGCTAGAGAAATGGCTATGAAAGCACTCGAGAACCTGAGCACAGAAACAATACTAAATCCTTTATTTGGCTCATGTGCTTGACTTTGCAGATACCAACTTTAATCGGATTACTTGCATACCTAAATTTAAATGTGCATCGTAGTAGCATTACAGTTTGGTGGCATCCTGAGATCTGTCTGATGTGTGTTAGTTACAAAGCCAGAAGCTTAATGGTAAGGGAAAGGAGAAACATTTTGAATCTGGTTTGGAATAGGAAATCTGAAATGGGTTATTTTTTAGCATCTTAGACAAAAAAAACAAAAAACTCCTTTTAAAGAGGACAAAGTAAATAGGAAAAAGTCACTAGATCTAAGACTATTGTTTAATCATTCAACAGAGAAATTGAAATCTGTATGTTATGGATGGAAGAATTTATTTAACAAAACTTTGTCTATTTACCTGAGAGAATTAAAAGGATTTGGTTTTCCGAAACTTACGGAAAATTGCAAATACTATTTTAATGGTTTTGTCAACAACAAAATGTTACACAGTAACACCCTAGAGGAGCAAATCTGGTAGCTTTAGTAACGCGAAATTAAAAGAAGATTTTGAAAAAGAGTTGTCTTCATGGACAAGACTCTTAATCGGGGAGACGCTTCATTTTGATAGAGCAGCGCTCTGAAATTATGTTGGAGAACAAACTGGGCTCTGAGACTCCTGTATAAGAACAGTGTGTAAACCCAAAGCAAGAAACATCCCCCTGTACAACAGGAAGAATTGTTCAGGAAATTCCATTTCTTCATTGCAGAATAGGTCTGTCTGCCTTGACTTTGTTGTGGCCGCTTGCTTGGTCCAACTGCTCTAGCCACTAACCATATTGTACGCTTGGGCACAGAGTGGCCAAAGAACATTAATGTTCCCTAAATCACTAGTTTCCGGTTAATGAGGCATACTTTGCCGATGTGTCTTACTGGTATTAGTAGGGAGACAGAGGGCACTGGCAGTGAATAAGCTTTCTGAGTCTTCTATAAAATGGTAGAGATGCTTTAGGTTGTATACTAGTTACTGGAGGAGGCTGCATCAAGAAATGAACCTTGACTTCTCCCAAGGTCATAAGGACCCCAAAGGCAGACCTTGGGAATTTCTGGAGCATGACTCAGACTGTGCATGTGGTGAAGGGTGTGGAGTTTTCAGCAAATAGTGTAATAATGTCAGTGTCTTGGTATTAGTCCTTGAAGGACATATACATTCTGAGGAAACAGTCCCAACACCTTCACGTTTGTGAAAGAGATCGGCAATTTATTTAAAATGCAGGTGACTGTTGGGAGGAGGAAGAACAGCTCTTAAGTGTTCATTAGAGACTTTTGTGTATAGAGCTGTATTTGTATAGAATATCTTGTCCTTAGGCCTTTAAACACTGAAAAGGGTAGCAAATTAAATAAAAAACAAAATTATGATTAGATACATTCTTCTAAGCAATGTCTTATGTGGTATTGGTTTATTAGATTGTGGTAAGCTCTGGGGTCAAGCTAACTATTAAAGCCCAGCATATCAGTAGCTTTGAAAAATGCTTATTTCTCAACAATTCTTTGACTTAGAAATTCTACTGCAGTGGTTGTCCTGTAGCACATGTGAGTTTCAGTTACCAGCAGACAGGGTATTTGATAACCAGCATGATTTTTGCCATTTTTCCAAACATCACGGAGTCCTTGTACTAAAAACATTGTCTACAGTCTGAGGATTTTTCTCTAGCAAATACAGCTAAGTTATAGCATAAATTCAGCTGCCAAATTCCTTCAAAGCCATGTTTTAGTGCACTTCTGTGTGGCAGATAGCATGGCTGAAAGCATGGGACAAACCACATGTAGAATGGAGTAACTCTGCTTTCCTTCATTTCAAGTCATAAGCACTAGCAAAGCTACACAAAGTACCGAGGACTGGCCCTGTTTTCTTGAGTCTTTGGGGTTTCATTAAAGCTTATTGGAGCAATGGGAATTTTGCTGTGCATTTCAGTAGGAGTAGAGTTGCAGAAGTATTTAACCAGGTGGGATCAGACATATGTTAGCTGCATGATAACATAATTAATTATTTGATAGTGAACTGTATTGAAAATAGTAATTATCTAAAATTGAATTAATCTGCTCTTCATTATCAATGTGTATTTTAATCTTCATTAAATAAATGGTATTGTCTTCCTAAAGCTCAAAGACAAAATAGTAAGGCTATTACTCATGGGAAGGTTGTCCAGAGTACACCACAGGCATCTGTGGAGACTTCTTTAACTAGAAGACAAATGAATGGAATAAACTGTCCCAGCAGAATGCTCTAATACAGTCCCATTTTACTTCAGAAGCCCACTGTTAATTCAACGTATACTACTGTATTTTTACTATCTGCTTCTGTCTATTGATATCTCATTAACTGTAATTGTAGCAGTTAAGAAGCTACAGGCTGTATTACCAGTCCTTTTTTTGTGCTCTTGGGTCAGTTACTCATTTGCCCTCAGCTTAGAGTGACCTGGACCGAATCAGTGAACTGTTGAGTCTTCTGAATGTAGCCAGTGTAAGATGCTTCAAACAAAGATGTGGAATAACCTGTGATGGATAATTCAGAAAGGAAAAAGCACATAGGACAGGATTTTTCAAAAATAGCTGGGGTTGAGCTAACATCAAAGCGTAAGGCTTAAATAGCGTCTAATAGGGATTTTGAAAATTGTTATACATGAAGCTTTTGGCTGTTATTTTTGATGCACGGTTCTCATCTCAGATCCATTTCAAACATAGACCTAGGTGTACAGAAAGCGACAGGAAGAAATAAAATTATTTCTGTGAAATAATAAGTATATTCAAAGCTCAGTACAGGAGTGAGGTTCCTGCACTGGCCAGGGAGATTGGGCTAGATCTTTTGAGGTCCCTTTCAACCCCTAACATTCTGTCATATGTCTCTACTTAGTTACTATGTCTTACTACGCAAAGAGGCCTCTAAATCTCAGTATGCTTCTCAGCGTTTGACACAGTAAATGGATGTTTGCACGGAGCTGGAGGAACACACATAGTAAGTGTTTAGCAGAGCAGGCTTTGCTGATTATGAAGTTACAGAGTTCAAATTGCAAGGTTTTGTACACGTCACTTACGACACTGGTATTCCTCTGCTGGGCTCAGTTGAGGAGCTGGGGATAGACGTGTGTGTTGGGACACATTGCTGACTTCATTCCACCAGCTAATATACTTTACTGTAAAGTGTCTTTTGGATAAAACCTTACACAACAGAGGAGCACGACTTGTACAAGCAGCCCCACACACAGAGCAAAGGATTCAGTGTTTGGTTCTCAACAATGTTTTCCTTGTGACTCTCCATAAATTTCAGTGTTTCATTCCCAGAAGTACTTGTTCACACTTCACATTTATCTGTTAATGTTGTTGGGGTTTTTTTCATAGGAATTTAGAAGCAACTTCTTGAGCAAGGCAACTTCTCAGTTAACTCTGGGAGAACTTACCTCACAAAATGTGTTCTTGTATTCCTGATAAAAAGCTTACTTCAGTTGTCAGTGAAGTCCGTAACTTTTAGGTGCTCTCCATAATTCCATTTAACTTCTGCTATTTTTTTTTCCATTATGGTAGTCACAGTTAAGTCCTCTTTATCAGTTTGGTTGTTAGCACTTTCTCTGTTCATGTCATGTCAGTGCCTTAAGTCAGTCTTTCAACCCTTCATCACTGAAGGTGATTTCATCTAATTGCATATTCAAAGGACAACACAACACATCATTGTTAAGAGACTGTCCTGTTTTGGGAGAGGATGTTTTGGCTTAGCCATTGTCTGGAGTATTTTTAGGGGAACAGGGATAGAGATGAGGTTTTATTACCTTTTGTCTTAAGGTGATGGCAGGCTCCCGCTGTTTTTTTCTTGAGCTCTACACATCTGCGCTGCTTTTCTGTTGGCTTCAACAGTAATATACAGCACAGCTCCCAGTTCAGCAGGTAGCAGGCACTGTCTTGCAAAAATCTCAGCCTCAGAAGAGGCAATGATTCCAAATTTTTTACTTCCTGGGGAAATGCTATCTATAGGTACTTCCTCTTCTACCCTGAGCTGTGCTTCAAAATACATTTTAAAATGAGTCAGTTACAACTATTTTTATGAAGGGCCTAGTTCTATTGGCTGTTTCAGAATCTTGCTGAGAACATACTTCAGTTTGACTTGACTTCCATTTGGGACCACATTATCTGGTTTCTCTAATAAAAAGCATCTCACTAAATTGCCCAGGGTTTAAACCAGTCTTCATCTGAACTGTAAAGATGCATCCATGGGATGCTGGTGCTTCCAGGAAGGTGGCTATTGAACAAGGTGCTTTTCAAAAAAAAAAAATAAGTTTCTTTTAAAAATCACAGCTTTAGACATAGATGATTAAGTCTGCCTGCAGGATTTCGACAAAGTTCACTTCTCTTCAGTCTGACTGCTGGTGTTAACCTGGCTTAAACGTGCTTGCAAGTATAAGTGCTTAGTGGAGTTTTGCCTTAAATTAACACACTATTTTCCTTCTCCACTCCCTACAAACTTCTGCTGAAGACAAGACTACATAAAGGCAGGGTTTAATCTAAGCCATGTTTGGGGTTAATTGCTTGCATGCAAGGATAGGCTTACACAGCGCTATGCCAGAGAAGAGGATACTTAATGACTAAGCCTGTCCCTCTCTCCTAGACACATACCTGTTCTTTGCCTTTGCTGTCTGTGCAGGCAGGAGGGTACAGGAAGTGAGATGAAGGTCACTGGACCGTAATTGGCAATGCAACTAGGAAATTCTGCCAGTTGGCCACCAGGTGGTACTAGGGCTGCATTTGGGGAATTAAATCTCCTTCAGTTCTGGTCCTGGCTTTAAAATAAAAGTACAATAAACCCCTGCCCACCCCACTGCGATCTGGATAAAGGCACCCACCAACACTGCATCTGGACGTTGGCTGCACCAGCAGAACTGACTCTTCACGCAGGGTTATCACTTACCTAATAAACCCTTATTTTAACAGTCAAGAACACCACTTTGAGCATGTTCATCTCCCACCATCCCTGCTCTTCATTGCTGCCTTTTCCTAATGCTTTGCTTTAATCTGCAGTTGCAGCTTCAGAAGCAGCAAGTAGTAGCACTAACTGCTAACATTTTAATATTTTTTTTTTTTTAAACAAACAGAACAAAGTTACATGAATAGCCCCGTTTCTGCAATTTTTGTTCCAATACTTTGCCCGGCCTGTATCACCTTTCTTCCTTTGCAGTCCCCTACTATCCTTTTATTGCTAGCAGGACAAAAGTCCACATTTGCCCTGACTGTCCAGCCACCAGAGTAAACAAGAGATAAGGGAAGGGGTACCCCATAAACTCAGTTGATAAGAATGGCTAATTTAGGTTTCTCTTTAATGTCGTTTCCAACATTCAAATTTTTAGAGAGACTTGTTGTTATTAAGTTTGGCTGAAAAGTTTTATACTAGGTGACTAGTTAGGTGGGGAAGAGGGTAGAAGCAGGACAGACAGCACCATATGCACTACTTAAAACTTTTTGTCTTCCAATATAAGAGCTGAACACTTTGAATAGAAATAAGGATCTCCTATACAAACAAACTGAAGGATGCAGAGCTTTCAAAAAAAAAAACAAAAAACAAAAAACCAAACCAAAAAAAACAAACAACAAACCACCACAAACCAAAAAGTAATGTGTGCCAGAGCTCCCAGAGTTAAGTAGTAATGCTGTAACATTTGCAGGAAAAAAAAAAATTTCTCAAGCTTTTGAACCATTATACATTTTGAAGCAAAGAAGTGATAACTGATTCATGGCACAGATTAAATTATTCCTATGTTTCTACAACACGGATTTTCAGGAAAAAAAAAATGGTTTGCATCCTAGGAACCCAAGAACCAAATGCTTTACTGAATATAGGATACAGCTACACCCTTTCCACTTAAACCTCCATCTGTGAGAAGAGCCAACTGCCTTGCTTTTAGCATATGTTCTCACACACATTCTTCTCCTGCTATGTCCATGCCATGAACCCCTCTTCCCCCTAAAGAAGTAACATTTCACAAGGACAACATGAAGGTTTTATGCTGTACGTGGTCACAGGTGTGGACATACACACTATGGGGTCCTCTGAACAACCACATTAAAAACAGACTACAGTATTCCTCGATGTCTCATTAACATGCCTAGTAGTGTCTTTGAATAAAGTGAATAGTTGTCTTTATTTTGTACCATCAAGAGAACTGACCCTTTTGGTAACTGAAAGATGACAGGATGACTCAAACAATGTCCAAGATTTAAGACTTTGTCAGCTAGTGTAAGGACACTGGGCTACACACCAGGATAACCAGGAAGAGTTCTCTTCCAGGGCAGAAGGAAAACAATTTTTTTAAAATTAGTTGTTACTGAAACATTTCAAACATGGAAGAAACAAGGCATTTTATAAAACTAAGGCTTCTACAGCAGCGCTCTCATGCACTCAGTATTATTTTACACTGAAAAATGTAGCTTTTCCTTATGCAATTTATTTTTTTAAAATAAAGCTGGAAGTGATGACTTCATGATACTGTTTCCATTTGCACAATTCCTGGAAGGGTTACTCTAAACCTTATTACCCTGTTGAAGAGGAAGCTATCCTACTCCAAACTTATATTGACCAACCTAACAGAGGATTCACTGTTAAGTCATTCCAAAGCTTAAAAAAAGCCCAAAACCCAAACAACCAAAAACCACCACATACAACTCCTTCTTGCATTTTGCTATAAAAAGATCAGCACATAGACAAAATATTCTGCGATCTTCTCTGTTTTTGAACTGGTGTAGATAAAGGCCTGTATCATTTTACTAAATTTTTAAAGCAGTTCAATAGGAGGAAGCTGTGTGAAACGTGCCTTTTTCACAGCATCAAAATTATTTTTATTTCCTCCATGAGTAGTTTCTCAACCAAAATGAAATGGAGAAACATACAAGTATCTAGAGCAGTCAGAGGACTGAACACTGACATAAACCAGGTACGTTTGATTCAAAAGAGGTACAAGTTGCTCTGAAAGCACATTACAAACCCAGCACGTTCATATTCACCAGCACTTAAAACTGAGATACCTGGATACTGTGGAAGAAGGCTACAGTCTAGTATTTTTGCCATGTAGACGTGTTCCTAGCAAATCAAGACTTACCGAGTTGCTTACCGAGTTCTTTTCATGCAAGAAGCGTAAGTGATATGAAATACAGAGGTCATGGGTTGTTTGGTGTTATAATTTATTTGTATACAATCCATCATGTACTCTGCCTCCAGGTACAGTGAGTGTGCTGCACATTCTCTCAGACACAGCCGTCCTATAATATTATGGGACAATTTGAACTGATGAAAATGTGAATGAAGAAAAATAAAGCCACCTAGCAAATAGATTTTGAAAAGAAAAAACTATCAGTCACAGCAGTTAACTGCAACAAATACTTGGATGGAGCTGGTAGCAGTTTGGTTAGACTCTAGCAGCTGGCTGGCTCGTCTATTGCATGAGCACCTTCAACAACAGCTTTCACACATTTGGCCATTGTCTGGGACGCTCTACTGATTGAATCTGAAAAAAAAAAATAATCCAAACACATGTCAGTGTGTTATAACTGTTCCTTTTCAAATTTATATACAGACACAAATAAAAGAGATTTTATACAGGTCTGCATCCAAAGAGGATAAGGAAAATTGCTTATTTGAAAATACAGTCCAGTAGTCTGTGCTTTATGCAAATTTCAAATCATTTTAGTGGAAAATTGTTTCTTCAGGACTCAAATCCTACATATCTTAGTGTAAAGCTTTAAATGCCTTGTAAGAATCTTACTTTAAGTCTAAGTAAAACACATTGCTGATTTCAAAATGGAAAGGCCATACTATACATACCTGTCATATAAAAGTCTTTTATTGTGAGCTGAGGTGGAACAAGAGGATCGGCAAGAAGCTGTTGCTTCACTAACTGTGGCAGGAAAAAAAAAAAAGAAAAAAAAGCCAGCTTTATTATAGCAACTTGTTACCAAAGCATTTGTTTAGTAAATTCTACCTTCAGTGCAGGTCAAAGAGTGGTTTTAGTACTACCTATGAGGAAGCCCCATTTCTTTAAAAAGCATCAAGCTATGTAAGGGCACTAAATCATGCCCAGGTGCTTCGGTTTTGATTACCTTTGATAATTCATTTGCCTGGCTGAAGTAGTTAGCCTCTTCCACATCATCATATCGAACCAGATTAGGAGATACTTCTTCTAAACGCTTCCGTATTTGATCAAGGTTCTCGTAAGGCAAGGTCATACCAGCCATCTAAGAGATTCACAGAAAGAAATGTCATCAAGTCTAGTGATTTGATACATAGTGGTTTAGATTACCAATCCATTAATATATATAAAGTAAAATCAGGAAAAATTTACACTCCTGAAAACCACAGGCAATTACAATGTACAAACTGAAGCAAAATCACAGTATTCTGTTGGACTTCTAGTGGCTACAGTTGACTTCCCCATGTTAAAAAACTAGGCTGTCCTGTTTGCTATACAAACGAAAAAATAAAAGACAAGAAGGACTTCTCTCCTTCCATATAGATGTCACTTGTACTTTTTCCCCCTAGCTTACCACCAAATGAGATAAAAATTGATGCAATTATCAATGCATCCTGTCCCCAGTGACTAGTAAGCACATATTTGACCTTATCCAATGATACCAGATCCTGTCCTCAACGTTCACGCTGTTTTCTTTCTAAAACAAAACTGCATCCTCCCACTAGTTTCCTCTAAAGCTCTTCATGAAGACCTGCAGAATTTGCAGACAAAGCTTCATCCATTAGGCATTCCAATAGCATGCAGCAGCTACAATATTAGTGCTATCACCTAAAAGGAAACAATTTGATTCATCTCACAGAATCAACAAAGGATTCAATATAAAACATTCCTTCTTAAGACTACAGTCATCTATTTTCCTGAAAATATGACCTCTTTCTTGGAAACACTTTTTAATCTAAAAGGAAGTTAACCTCTCAGTATACTTTTATTAGAAGCAATTTGTTACAGCAACAGTACCTCAGAGACAGCTCTAATAATTCTCCAGTCTTCCCTTGCCATCCCAGGTGGTGTTACTGCTACTCTTGTCTGCTGGGCCCTACCCTCAGTATTCACGTAGGTGGCTGCCTTCTCTGTATATGCTGCTCCTGGGAGAATAACATCAGCCATGGGAGCTCCCACATCCCCATGATGTCCTAAAAACATGGAAAAAGTAAAAAATACACAACCATATAAGACAAGTGAGTCAAAATAAAAAGAAATGCTTTACTAACAATACAGAATTTCTGTGTTCCAAGAAAAAAAAAAAAAGCTTCTAAGTTTCGCTTACCCAATAATATAAAGTCTATTAGGCTGAGTGCTCTGAGGTCTTACATTTCTTAATTTACATCAACTAATTACCTTGATAGATGATAAAACAATCCTTTGGCAAATCCTGACGTGTTATACAACCCGAATCTGCTCCCAAGAGATACAATACTTTGGGAGGATTTTTCCTAATTGCTTCCACTCCCGGTTTGAAGCCCAGATCCAAAGCAGCTACCTGGCTTGCAACCCTGTAAGAATAAACACATTATGACTTTTGAAGGGAGAGGAAGAATTCTGAAATAACTTAAACAGACCTACATTCTTTTTTTGACTAAGTATTTCGAAGGAATGCAAGAGGTCTGTAATAGTAATAGGACAAAAATGAAGCGTAAAGTCATCTGAAAAATTTGTCAAGAGCATTTGACAGAGTATCAGGTTGGTTTTGCATTTTAACAAGCTGATGCCATTTGAAGCTTGCATGGGGAATCTCACCTATTTAAAATGGGATAGCAAAATAAAGGCAGACATTCCAGGTCAGGGCCTAGTGGCAGGCAGCTCACTTGTCATCTGGAACATCAAGGTTCACATTTCAGCTATGAATTGAACTCAACAGGCCTTTAATTTAGGGCACTCACACAGAACATAAAAGACCAGCTACTGGACCATCAGCTACTCTCAAGCATCTAAGACTTAAGACCACTATGTCATCACTATTCATTTATTCACATATAAAAATACTTCTACAAGAATGAAATAATCATTCTCTCTTTTAGTCAGTCTTCTTTCATCTCCAAAGAAAGTTTTGCATAATCCTGTATAATCAGGTGCCAGACTTAAAATTTTAAATAAAAGAAGAGTCTCTCTACAGAGTACAGATTCTTCAGTGTTACTCATGTTTGTCCAACTGGAACCTGTATGTCGGACTATGTAAGTTAAGTTCCTTTTCACTTAAGGTAGAGAGGATGATGCACCAAAAGCATGAAGTCAGTAATATCAAAGATTTCCAAACCACATGTAAAAAAGGTATTGCGAGTGTTCTGTAACTCATCAGTGTTTTGGTATTAAATGTTTTCATTGTCAACAGCAGGATTTTATATTCAAGCTTCCTTCAGAGGATTAAGTCCTGCTCTTGCTATACTAGTTTTACATCAACAAAGCTGCTTTCAGCAAAAGGACTTGGTTGAGTCTCTGAATCTGTGCGCTGCTACATTTGCTGAAATAATTTTTCCTCTACAGAGCTTGTCTGACAGATTGAGACTTAGAACAAGCGGGGAAAGACTATCCCAAGAGAAGCTTTCCTATTAGAAGGAATAATATCACAATATACTCAGTAAGATCCAAAGCCCTAAAATGAAAAACTGTGAAGCTTTTCTATCAACTATCCAGTTAAGAAACTGCACAGTGAAAGGAGTATTGTAAGAAACTGTATTATTTACTCTCGCCATTTTGTTTTTCTTCCTCTAGATGGAAAGCAACCATTTAGCAAGTAACACTGGTCTCCTGTACTCTATATCTCTAAATATAAACTTTAAATTCTATATTTAAATGTAACAGATTATTAAAATCTCATCGAGAGCCTGAAAAGTTTTCCAGATTAAGGAACTCATTTTTATTAAAAAGTTTCTGCCTGTTTGTACTTCTGGGTTTTTTTTTATTCCCTACAGGTTCTAACCTGCTAAGTTGCTTGTGTGTACACAAAAAAAAAATCTGTGGGCATACATTGTGGTAACTTGGATGAATGAGAGTGGCTCCCAAAAGCCCTTTAGAGCAAACCTGTGGAGGATGTTCATGACTTTCCAATCGGAACCAACACCACTCTTAGTCCTGGCGTTCTGTGCAATGGTAGAAACAGCAGCATGGATAGCTGCTCCGTCGCTGCGCTGCAGTGCTGCGCTGCCTACCACCACCATGGGCTTTTTGGCCTGGTCAAGGACCTGTGCAAGTAAAGAATCAAGAAAGTCATTTCACGGCTCTGAAGACAATTCTTGGTGCAGATAATGTAATAAATCCCATAATACCTCCATAAGTCTTCCATGCAAAGCTACAGATCTGAAATGGTCATTGTTACGTTACCCTGTCAATACAGAACTATACTTTTGATAACCAGACATTGAAGTGGAAACAGCAGTGGCCAAACAGCCTGTTTTGTATAAAGAAATATTCTGGGAGTTTCCTGAGAAGTTTTACACACCAGAGTATATTAAACAGTTCAAACATACTTGGTGCATGCTAATCATTACCTCATCTCTGCACTTGATTAAAAGCAAATATACATTAAAAGCATATACAACATGGTACTTCAAATCTATTTTGGTGGGCAACTCAGATTATTATTCTATACATCTGAAATTTAACAGCCACTCTCTTAACTTGTGTGTACCTTGCAGAATGCATGTTTCCCAGAAGCAATGTCCTGGAGTATCTGTGGGGACTCTCCTAGATGATCATATGTGTAGGTCAAATTCACAGGAGAGCCAACAAGGGCCACCTGCAAGTCGTTATGAAGCCAGCTGAAAATACAGCAAACATTTTATAAAAATCCAAGAAATAAAGAATTTTACTCAACCAAGACGCTCATTGTAACTTTAGCAATAAATTGAAACAAGATGCAAATTCTTTCAAAGGAATTTAAATGGCATTCATTGTTTTGGTAACATGCAGGTTCGCTTCTGTTAAGCAAGCTTAAGTATTTTTTAGGACTGTTTCTCTATGCACATTCTGGGACCAGTGCAGCAACGCATCTTACATGAGAAGTTCATAAGTCAATTCCCTCCTCTCCTCAAACTTTTGCCAATTTAGTGGGAAAAAAGGTTGCACAAAATGAGGTGCTAGAACTTTAAACCGTATTTCCCAGTGTTAGGCAAAACCAAACCAAACCAAACAACCCACACTATTAAGTTTATTTAGCTTGACTTAAGTCTTAGTTACTTCAGAACTGAAGTTAATACATCAGATGAAAGAATTCTGAACTTGACAGTGCTCATGGTTTTAGAAATCCACTTATTTCTTAAATAAACAGAGAAAAATTTAGCTGGTTAGAAATTTGTCCTTTTTTGCAGCTTTTCATAGCATGAATTTATAAAAATATATGAATTGTTCATAAACATCACTGCACTTTTTCCTCCCAAAATTTTAAGGCCACTATTTTTTAAAAATGACGTGTTTTGGAAGATTTCAGCATTAGATTATAAAAGCACAAGGCTTTTATAAACCTCATTTATCTCCTGCTGACGTATCTTGTTAAAGTTGAATTAGATACGTTCAAGTGTTTGGCAAAACCACGTTACTTGCCAAAGAAAACATTAAATGTGAAAGACTGCTTTTAAAATCAGCAAGTCTGATTTGTTACAACTTTACAAAAAGCAGCAAACTGATGTTGAAGATAATTCCTTACAGAATATGCTTTAAACTTGTATAAGACAGAAAATCTGAAGTTATCTGTGTAATGTAACGAAGGAATAAATGGCTGAGTATATGAACTTATGTAAAATGTCAAAGTGAGAATGAACAAAACATAGCTGTACACTACAGGGAGAAAGACACCCTTTTCCCACACATATTATCACCATTCCCTTTACTAAAAGGGTGAACTAAATCCAGTGAGTCCATCTGGATTGAACACTCTCAACTTACTGCCTGCAGCTCCACCTGAGCATTCTATCAAATCCAGATGAATTTTGCATGCTTATTCATCACCAATGAATACAAACCTCTTCCGAATTCTAGCATTAAACAGTGGTGCCTCAAAGCGTGGATTGGTGCCAATCAGAAGCAGGACATCAGCCTCCTCCACTCCAGCAATCTTGGTGTTAAGCAGGTAGTTAGAGCGTAAATCCGTGCTATAGCAAAAAGATACAGGAAAGAAAGAGGAAAAGAGTTCAGTAAAAGGAAGGAATGAAGATACAGTAAAGACTGTAGATGTTCTAAATATTTTGAGAACAGAAAAGAAGAGATTTCTCAATCTGAATTACTAATCCAAATAAAAAGAGCTTCTCTCTTTCATGAGTATCAGAGACAAGAAGACATTAGAGGAATTACAATGTGGCTGTTTCCTATGTCTACAGTTATTGTCAGCCTTCACAAACTTCATCTGCTAATACACAGTTTACAAGATAATTGTACTATAGTTTTCACAACACAAAGAGAAGTAGACTAAATTATCCAGTTTACAGCAGACTGTAACTGGTTTTCGGTAGCCTACTGTTAAACTGCAGCAGCCTCAGTAAAGTGGGCAACCCTTGCTGCAGTAGGGACTATTCATCAGCTCACAATCCACAACTACTGTCTATAAATGTATACTGTAAATTCTAACAAAACCTGCTAATGCATCAGCAATTGCTGTCCTCGGTCATTTCAGAATCTTACCATGAGATGATTAGCACACTATAAAGTTGATTAACTCACTAACTACAGACAAACTTTGCTTGAACTCTTACCCAGCTCCAGCAGTAGGGAAGACCTCTTCAGTGCAGAGTGTATCACAATTTACTCTATTCAGTAAGTCTTTCAGAGCTATTAGTGCTTCTGCATCCACCAGTCCTCCTACAATTGCTGCTACTTCCTTGCCTTCAACAGCCTGTAGCTGGAGAGAAAAAAGAAAGTATAAATATAAACAAAAGAAACCATTAAAATAAATTCCCATTTGGTCCTGGAAAATGCTTTTTACATTAGGATGTACAAAAGGCGACAGGGAACCCCTGGCAGCACAAACTGATCAGCACTGTCTGCCTTCCGCAAAGCAGCAACTCCAGCTTCTTCAGAACTCATGATAAGCAATGAGCAGCTCTCTGTATTCTACACAGGTCTTTCCCACCTGAGTTACTGGTCAGATGTGGCTAGTTCTCATTTGGTGTGGTGAGGAGAGGAGGATCAGTGAATGCTTTGGTTTCAATGAAGACACAGTGCAGACAGAATACTAACTTCCATAATGCAAGCTCAGGTAGGAAACTCAACTCAAAAGGTATTATCTGAGAAGCAATAGCTTTTGTAACAAACCCTGCTACTGTATCACGACCAAAAACATCCTTGAGGAAAGTTCAACTACAGTTATTGAATTCTACTCCATCCCACATAAAATTTTTAATCAAAATGCAGAGCAGTCATGCAGCATTTCATGGGAGCAGCAGAATCAATCACCACAGAGAAAGCACTGAGGCAAGCACAATTCAGATATAAGTAATTCAGAATCAATGGCTTTGATGGCAAAAGTGGTGATAGCACAATTTAAATAAATTTTAAAGTCTTCAGGTAGATCACAGTAATTCAGGAAAGTTGCTTCCTCTCAAATTTCTGAAGGAACAGTTTAGTTTTCTATTTAAATAAAGGTAATTTCTCTACAAATATACCCAAATGAGATCAAGATAAGACAAAGTTCTTCAGATGAACTAATCCATGAAACAGGATATAATATTCAAAAGATATTTAAGTGGAAACACAATGGATTAGAAGTCAAACGCTCCCCTCTAGCCTTAACAAAAAATAAAAAGGCCTTTTAATGTAACTGTTTTCACATTAATCATTGTAATATGTCCAGGTTTAGAAATTAATTTTACGCTACATATATTGAAAATTGTTCTTACCACGCCAGCAACACGAGTTAATACATCCTCCCATGAGGCATAAACAAATAGTCCTTTCTCATTTTTGATCATTGGCTGAGTAAGCCTCTGACGCTTCAGACCATCATAAGCAAACCTAAGTGAACACCACTCATATTATTAAAGAGCAGACACAAAGACAACTGTGTATGCTAAATATTTTCTAAGACTGAGTTTTCTAATGGCTTGCAATAATTAGAAAAGAGAAACACAAGAAATATTTCCACTGAAAGTTTAAATTTTTCTTCTCAAAAAAAGTCTGTGATACACATTTTTTTCCTAGAAAAAAAGCTAGAAAAATGAAAACATTAGAAAACTCAGTAAGTTCAATTATAGTATTAAGAACATGTTTTAACAAATATTCTTCACTATAGTTTTACAATATTAACAGAAAATCCAGAAGTCCATGCTACTGCCCACATTTCTGGCTCTGCAACGTGTGCCTTTAATGTGTCTAAACACGTATCACACATGTGGGTACAAACACTTCCTGCACACCTTGTTTTGTCTGATATCCATTCCTCGTTGATATCTTCATGCAGCCTTGGCAAAATTCTCATCACTTCTCCAGTTCTCGTGCTCACTACAATGTTGCTTCCAACTGCATCAAGAACATCAATTGACTCTACCTTCCTGTTCAGAAGAACACACAGACCACATGCAGTTTTTAAATACAAGCAGCAGACTGCATAACAAGCAAAAGAACACTAACAAAAAAGTGCCATAGGTTTAGCTTTAGATACACATGTAAGAGCTTGGTTTCATAAGATATTTTAAATAATATCCTCAACAATTACTGAGTTAATGAATTTGAATTTTCCTTTATATGCATTTTTTGTGAGCAATCAGCAAAACCTACAAGTCCGAAACTTCTCAGGGTAAAAATACTGGAAGAATAGTCTACAAACTATAACATTACTTCTTTTCTCGAATGAGCTGTAAATAACAGTTTTTGTTAGATTCAGTTTATGGAAAAGTATACAACAAAAATGCAGAGAATAAAAGTCAGAGAAAATCCCTGGTATCACAGATGGACATAATCTAAGATAAAGTGTATGACAGAAACTGAGAGAAAGCTGTATCTTCAGCATGAGTTAAGACACATACCTCGTCTCCCACGGGCGTGCAGTAAACGCATATGGCTTGGAGGTAAGAGCACCAACTGGGCAGATGTCAATAATATTTCCTGATAACTCAGACATGAACATTTTTTCAACGTAAGTACCAACTTGCATATCGTTTCCTCTTCCAGTTGTTCCCAAGTCATCCACCCCTGCAACCTCACTAGCAAACCTGGGCGATGCAAAACGAAAGAAAAACAGCTCTGAAATGTACAACAGCAACACAGCACATTTTTTAACCGTTATCTCATTTTCTTAAGATAAAACATTAGCATTACGCCTAAAATACACCTGAAAGAAGAAAACGATTGTTTAGAGGCATTAGTTAGTGCCATCGCATACAGGACTATACATCTGCAGAACTGCACTCAGAGCTACAAAAACTAGGTGGAGTTAAAGCAAAAAACGGAGCAGTTCAGTCCTCATGGGATTTCTTAGTCTGAGTCCAAGATCAGTCCTGTCTAAGAAGTTCTTTCTAGAACTGGGCGGGTACATTGTATTCTTTTCCATCTGGCTCAAGTTAGCTGGTACTGAATCTCAGGACTACAGAAGAACATAAATATAGCTACCAGAAGCTGTCAAGTATAAATAAATCTTGCAACTGTGACTGAGAAAGTCAATGTTTTCAAATCCATTTTTGCACTAACACCATAAGACCAGTTCTGCCCTGCAGAGTTCCAATTTTGTTTCCATGTTTTGGCCATCTCTCTGGATTTCCTGCATGACAGTCCTCTGATAGCTCTGGGAAACCTGCAATCAATCCCTACCAGAAATAAAATTTTTAAGTACAGTCAGAAAAGCGATTTAAAAAAACCTGACTGCTCCTCATGGTATTTCTTTCACAAGTAACAAACTGATATAAAGATGCCTGCTCAGTACCCTCTCCAGTGAAAAATAAAGGACATTACCTGATACATCGAGTGCACTGTATACACCGAGTCATGATTGTTTTGACTAATGGGCCAATGTTTTTGTCCTCCACAGCACGTTTTCCCTCTCTAAATCTACTCCTATCACTGCCAAACATCATCGATTGATCCTAGAACAGACAACAGAAAACAGACATATCCAGGCTGATGGAAAGCATAATTTCTCCTAAGTCAAGAGTATTAATACATAAATCTATAGAATTTAATTGAATATTGTACCTGTAGATCACATTCTCCACCCTGATCACAGATAGGACAGTCCAACGGGTGATTTGCCAGCAGGAACTCCATTACACCCTCTCTGTTGAGTTCAGAAATCAATGTCAACTTTACACCATTTAGCAGATAGTACAATTAATCAGCCATAGGAGGCTAAAAGAAAGGTACCTTGCTTTCCTGGACTTCTCAGAGTTTGTCAGTATGTTCCAGCCCTTCATAACTGGCATGGCACAAGCAGCAACCGGCTGCAATCATCATAGAAAGCAAGCATGAATACAACATATTTCTCCTCAACACGGCCACAAGCCTCAACCTCCCTCTCCTTACCAATTCTTACTTAGGCACCTGTTATTAATTTAACATGTTATAAAAATCAAAATGTCTCTGCAAGAAGAAAAAAAGAAGACAATCTAACCAATAAAGTCACTAGATGCCATATTTATTAGTGATCTGCTATATAAAAATGTTAAATTAGTTATGATTGCTTTATTTTTAAAGTTGAAAATGTTACATTTTCAGGCTCCACCTCAAGAAGTCATAGGAAGAATAGTGTCAGGCTTAACAGATATAAGGCAAATCAAAGAGATTCAGCAGAGATGTGGAAAACCTCTAGAACTGAAGTTCAGAGTACATATCCTTTATGAGACATTTATTTGAACAAAGCCTACACAAAGGGTCTTGGAATAAAATTCTTCACAACATCACTGCACGATTAACAAAAACTCTGCTCAGAAAAAGAATTCCTCCTCATTTTCAGTCATACCATGACATAGACCACGAATACCAGCAATTACCCAAAACTGCCGGACGACACAAAGCTCAAACTATGAAATTCAAGTTGAGCTAAAGTTTTATACGTGAGCATAAGTGTTTAATCCAAGACTGAACTCCAAAAAAGATGCCTCAACTATCTCCACAGATTTCTTAATACTGCTGAAGACAGCATTCAATACCGAAATCAACTACTACAATAGCCATCAATGGTACATAATGCATTAAAATACAAACTGCAATCTCTACTTAGTTAGAACAAACCTGCAGACACTAATCCTCCAGCTGCATTCATCCGGTATCTGAAGTTTACTATTTGTGTAGTATCAGCTGAAAGTGTGCTGCTGAAGCCTACAGAACACTACAGAACGTAAAAATACATCTGACAAAGTGCACAGTTATCAAATGCTCATTTCCAGGAGCAGTCTAGTGGGGAGGATGGGGGAAAAAATGCTTTGAGCAGCTGCATGACAACAATTTGTGTGGTAACGACAGCACAAACAATTATTTACAAGATTTAAACACAGCAGAAAACTGCAACTCCTATGAAACACATACAATACCTTTGGAGCTTTCTCTATTTCCACAAGGCACATCCTACAGTTTCCAGCAACAGAGAGACGATCATGGTAACAAAAGCGCGGTATCTGAATTCCAGCCTTTTCGCAGGCCTATGAAGAATAAGAAATAAAGGAAAACTATTTTTAACCAATTGAGGAAATGAGAACTGACCTCTCTTTCTTCCCTCCAAGAACAGAAAGAATTCTCTACTAGATAGGACGCTAGCAATACAAATAACTTTTAAAAGAACACACACGCTATGCATAAAACAAAAAATGTGAAAAGCAGACAAGAAAAAACAATGGGCATAATGATTTCTGATAATTCAACAACACTGCTACTCTCTATAAAGGTACTGGAGCATAGTAATCCTCAGCTTTAGTAGAACTCCAAACTCAAAGAAACATACTCCCATGACATGTCTGAAGGACAGACAGGAGGACAGAGATGACAGATTTCCAGAGAACAGATAAGGACAGCCTTTCTTGTGTAAAATCCCTATGGCTGATGGGATCTATGTTATAGCACCAGCTATGCCTGCCAGAAGAAATACTACTGAATTCAATGAAAATGAACTAACAAGATTCAATCTTTCTCACGACTTCTACAAAAAAGTATCACATGTAAGCAAAATTAAAAAGCTAATAAAAATAGTATTTAAGAAAATTCTACACTAGACTCCTGCTGGGGCATTCTAATGCCTAAATAAATTAGTAACTCATATCCAAAGAATGAGGGATATATTTCGAAATAAACAGTATGCGGTTTAATGTTCTAATCCATTATACTATGTCCCCATTTAACGACTTCTGAAAAAGAAGTCAGACTGGAAAAGATCTACTTGACATTTTGGCCTGAAAAGCAACAATACTGAAGATGGGCTGGGACATCCAGGTTCCATGTCTTCCCACAGGAAGAAGAATAAAAGCAGCAAAGGATGAGCATTAGGGAATCATAAGAGCTAACAATCAAAGCAGACAAGCCCTCATTTACCTGAGATACTACTTTAATAGGATACAAAATAAACAGGTTCTGAAAGACTACCAGGTCACACACAGCTCAGAGCTAGAATTTCAACTAGAATTTATCAAAGTCTGTTATTGCATTGCATAAATTATTATAGTTGGGATTCACGCTGTATGTATCTTCATCATGGAAGATGCTTCTTTTTCAAACAATGAACTCCCCAAAGGATTTCTGCCACATGAAACTGCATGACAGTCAGTGAAAACACCCCTAGAGAAGTGCAGAAAAACAATGTAAAGGTCTGGGGAGTTTTTAGCTATGTAGAATAGAACATGCTGCCAAGAAGTGACACGGGGAGTCCAAGAAAACTTCAGCATGCCACTCCCCACACCTGAAGTACAGTGGTTCCTGGGTTCACCAATACAGGATGACCATCCACAAACACCTCTATCTGGTCACTGGCTGCTGTTGCAGTTGTACGCCCTGAGAGACATGGAAAAAGAAAACACAAACATTCAGCTACTATTAGATGCTTCTTATCTTAGTCATACAGTATGGATACAATTCCAGTTCGAGAAACAGTGCAACATAGAATTCCAGAGCTGCCCTTCAATAAGTCAATTAAACATACATTAATTTTATGTCCATCCACACATGCAAGAACTAGAGACACTTACCACATATTTTGGAGGACTGGGTGACCCCAGTTAAGGTCCTGCGGACAGCAGGTAGTCGAAACATGGTGCTTTGGTAAGAGAAAAAATACCACTGAGTTTTTATGCATTCAAACATTTGTTGACAAGGTTTTGAACATGCAGAGTAAAAAGTTCTGTATCAGTTGCAAAAAAAAAAAGTATGCACGCATCTAGCTGTGTATGAGTTATACAGGAGTAAGTGGTTATTTCCTTAAATTGCAAGACACAGTTCTCTCTTTATAACTATGCCTTCTTCATATATGTATATCACTTTACATTATCACAGAATAGCAGGTTGGGAGGAACCTCAAGGACAGGCGAATCCAACCTTTCTTGAGAAGAGATGGTGAATGCCACGATGATGAACAGCTGGCAGCCAAGCTCAAGCCACTAACTCTGCAAGAGCTGCCAAGAGCAGGAAGAACGAGCAGCCATCGAGAACGGGCAGCAGCTTCACTGCAACCGGTTCGTGTTTACAAACAAGCGCAAGGGCCCACAAGAAGCTGCCCCGCAGCCCTCTCGAGGGCTGGCTGCGGCCACGAACCAAGCAGGTTCTCCGCCTCCAGCGGGGCGCCTGCCCGCCCTGTTCTCCCGGGCCCCGCTCCCCCCGGGACGGCGCCGAGGCCTCGCCAGACGGCGCGGCTC